>JASDQU010100695.1:276889-294703 GCA_032191745.1 Picea mariana | reverse complement strand
AGACAAGAGAGTATCAAGATAGTCTTAAAGTTATTTCCCAATGGAAAGTGTATGGATTTCATTAACCTGAGCTTAACCACACATACCTCATGTTAGCTTTGTCTGCAAGTAATGTCGTACATTAGGACAAGTTTACATTTATTATTTATTTTTGTCAGATTACCATTCTCGCTAGGTAGAATGCCCCGCTGCTAGCAAGTCTGTTCAGTACTCCAGTAGGTTTACCTAGTCATACCACAGGCCAATACCCGCTGCCAGCAGACCTGTTCAGTATCTCGACGGGTTAGCCTCTTAAACCCTCAGAGACTAGCCCTCCATCCTATAAGATTTTAGTATAAGATTGCTTATGCAAGAAGATGGGGGAACAACTCTGAAACAACTTTTTTCTTTATTTTTATTTTTAATTGGGATGGTATTTATGTTAGAGGATGACTTTCCATTATATTTTTTAGTGGTTTTCCTAATGTAAGGGGTACTTAAGCGGATGTGGCCTTATCTAAAGATATGATATAATCAAGTTATTTAGTGTGTAGTGGATGGTACCATTGACAAAGAACAAAAAGGTATCTCTAGGATCAACTTACTTTCTTCCTTTGTAATTATTGTGATATTTCCATGACTAACTGCTAATTAGACCTCCTTGTTACTCTTTGATAAAGACACTTGACTTACTTACTCAGGTTTCTTGGAAAAACTATACGAGAGACCTCTAGGATTGATAGTTACGGTATCACTTCCTTATACAGTGGTGAAGAGTTTCAAGAGAAATTGCTTTAGAATGCCTTAAAAAATGAGAATGTTTGCAAAAATACGGCTAACTATAGTAAGTCAATATTCATTTGATGCTTTAGCAAACACAAAATTCAAGTATAACAATGTTTTGAAGAAATATCCTTGAAACTGTGTACTCCTAGTGAAATAAATACTTACAGAAACCTCTAGAATTGCCTTATTAACAAAATTCAAAAACTATTTACATATATATAGTAAGAAATATTAAAAAAACTTTTCAAGAACAAGGGGGGACTTCCCCATCTACTAAGGCCAATGCCTTGTCAGCTGTCATGACCTGTAGAAAATATTCTCTGAAAATGGGCTTATGATAAAATTTAAGTCGGTGTCCATTTACCACAAAGGAGACTTATCCATCATCAATTGTTTTAATTTTACAACTCCATTTTCATATACAGTGTCTACCTTGTAAGGGCCCAACCACCAGGTGTTGAGATTGCCTTTGAAGGCTTTGAATCGGGAATTAAACAACAGGGCCCAATCACCAGGATGGAAGTGCTTCTTCTTAATAAAATTTTCATGCCACTTTCTCCTCTGGTTTTGGACTAATATCATCCGTTGGATGGCATATTGCCTGATTTCATCCAACTCATTTAGTTTTAGGGCTTGTTTCTTTTGAGCCTCATCCAGGTTCAATCCTAACTCTGCTGCACTAAAAACACAGTAAAAACCCTTAATTAAATTGTCAACCCGGGGTAAGTAAACTTAGAGTTGTAGAAAAATATATGCCAAAGGTAGAAGGCTGGTAGGAGTATAGTCTAACTAAGGAAGGMAACTATCTAAGGCTAATCTACTCAAGAAAAACTATCTAATGAGAAAACCCTACTAAGCAACTTGAAGCTAGGTAACCTAAGTACTTTTGGGCCAAGGATCGATGGATAGTTCCTAAGAAAGCAAATAAAAACTCTATGTAGAGCAAACTAGTTTAACAATAAGCAAAAGAAAACTACTAAGCATAATAAGAAAATGACAAAAGCAAACTTCTTTAACTTTCCAACCTACATTCAATGAGAAACTACCCTATCAAAGCAAATAAATAAGAAAGTAAGCAAAAGCACATATCTAACCTATTAAAGCAAATAGACAAGTAAGAAAAGACACCTAACTAACCTACTAAAGCAAAAGACAAGTAAGCAAAGACAACTGTCTATCCTACTAAAGAAAATATACTAGTAAGCAAAGACTTCTCATTGAACAACTATCTAGCCTAAGAGGCAAGTGGACTAAATTCTTGATGCAAAACTATTTCTAATGCATGCGATGAAATTCATTTTATTGAAAGCAAGAAGGACTACCAACTAAATGCCTATTTTATGACAAACAAAACTGCTCTTAAATCTATTGAAGCAAAAGACTAACTACCCTACAATGATGATAAAACTATATTCTAACTTATGAAAGCAAGAAACTATCTTTTCTGATCTACAAAAAACAAGGAACTATCTTTAATCTATGAAACACTCGAAAACAATGTTGGTGGTTGTGTGAATGCCTTTGGTGGTGATGGATGATATCTCGATGACACTTGACAACAAAGGACAATTCCAATGGTATAAACTCAACACTAATCTCAATGGAAAAATGAAATGTATGGATTAAACAATCTAAGGAGAATTTAGCCATGACAAAGATAATGTTAAATACCCTGCATATTCATGTATGAACCATCAACAACATAACGAGGTTATTATTCCAATTCTACACTATGTAAGAAAACTAGATTCATTCATTAACTAAGAAATTCAATTGCACTTTAATTCTAAGAAAGGAAATTGCGTGAAATAAAACTATACCATGTCTATTCTATTTATTCAAACTATGATAAGAAAATGAATTAAAAACAGAAATTAAACTATGATATTAAGAAGTAAATTGACAATTACATTAACCAATAACTAAGTGAATGAAATCTATGCAAAACTAAGATAAACAAACTATAAAAACTGGAAGTAAATCTATCCATCCATCAAAATCCCTGTCAGAGGAAACCCAAATTAAAACTATGTTCTGTTCTAATTAAAAATCGGTTCTAAACTTGACTGTAAAATTATAAAAGAAAACACAATTTAACATCTAACTACATGTGGGGTTAGTATAGTGAGAGAGAGACTTGCAAGCCTTTTCTTATCTACAAAATCAACACATACTAACACATATCCTCATCTAACCTACAAAAGAGAAGTATAACAGTAAGCTACAACAAACTAGTTAGCATAATAAAAACATGCATGTACAGAAAATAAAAAGAGTAATTTAAATTAGGAAATGCAAAAAAAACATGAAGACAGTTACCAGACTGTTGGTGGGCCCCCCAGCAAGTCGTGGTCACTTTCTAAAAGTACACCACAAGCTTAGCAGGCCGAATTCACCATAAAAATCCAAAAACACAGTTCTGGCATAATTCTGGCAATATAAAAACTCAAACAGAGCAAAATCATTTTTCTGGCAACTCTAATGCTTATGCTACTTGGTTCTTCTACTCAACAATCATCTGACCACCTCAGTGGTATTTATAACATTTACAAATCAAGTGGTCGACCATAGGAGGGTCGAACCACCTCTAAATTCAAAAAAATATAATAAATGATGCCATAACTAACAAAATGAAGCAAGCCAATAATTGTCATCTTTAGATAACTGAAACTGAGTTGTCTTGATCTTAGTAGCTGGAGGGGGCAATCATGAAGAAAACCCATGTGCTCGATGTGTCCATCATTGGCTGCCAATGCCATAACTGCCAACTCGCCTTGCATTTTTGTGCAATACTGGGTGCTCAAACGAGTGTCGGATCAAGTACCGGAACAAGTGCTGGAACAAGTGTCGGATAAAGTGCCGGAACTGGAAACATGGTGCGTTTTGCCCTGTAACAGCATAAAAACATGAATTAACTCTTGGAAATCATAGAACATGATGAATTAAACTTGATTTAGTCATTAAACATGAATTACACGTACCTTATGCCGATTATACCATTTTATCATAAAATTCTTCAAAAAGCTCCTTTGAAAGATGAAAAACACATATGTACATATGGAAAAAAGTGTATAATAACGTCATAAAAATGATCATATCTCGGGCCCAACATATTCTCATTTGGAAAATTGTCATTTACCGGTACATTATCACATCTATGGATGAGTCTAGACATGAAATCAACAACTAAATTATCTCTTCCAGGTCTATCAATGATGGTGATATTGAATCCTTGCAGTAATAACAATCATGTAGTCACTCTAGCATTTGTAATAGGTTTGTTCATCAAAAATATGATGGTAGAGTGGTCTGTATGTACAAAAACTTCATACCTTGTTATGTAGTGTCTGAACTTATTAATGGAATGTACTACTGACAAGAATTCTTTTTCAGTGACAGTGTAATTTAATTCAGTAGGTGAAAGATTTTTGCTGACAAAGTATATAGCATATGGATCCTGGCCTTCCCTTTGTCCTAAAATAACTGCCAAAGCTGTATCTGAGGCATCCGTGCATATATGAAAATGAAGAGATCAATTTGGTCCTCTTAAAATAGGGGCACTTGAAAGCTTTGTTTTTAAAATTTCAAAAGAAATATGACATTGTTCATCCCAACAGAATTCGGCCTCTTTTGCTAACAGTTTGAACAGTGGCGTAGCTAGGTTTGTAAAATTTTGAATGAACCTCCTATAGTAACCAACATGCCCTAAAAAGCTTCTAACTTCTTTATGTGAGCTAGGGATTTTGATTTGAGAAATGATGTCAATCTTTGCAAGGTCTACACTTATTTTGGTACCTGAGATGTGATGACCTAAAACAATTCGTTCAATGAGAATCATTCTATATTTTTAATGACTAAGGGAAAGGTTGGTCTCTTTACACCTGATTAATACTTTCTCCAAATTGTCCAACTCTTATTGGAAATCATCCCCATATATTGTGAAGTCATCCATGTAGACTTCTACACAGTCATGGGTCAAATCAGATAAAATGGCTAGGACAACCCTTTGGTAGGTGACAGGGGAATTACACAAACCAAAAGGAAGAACCCTATAAGCATAGGTACCCCATGGGCAAGTAAATGTGGTTTTTTCTTGATCTTCTGGTGAAATTTGGATCTGATTGTAACCACTAAAGTCATACAAGAAAGAAAAATACCTCTTCCTAGACAAAGTGTCCAAGACCTGGTCTATGAAAGGAAAAGAAAAGTAATCCCTGTAGGTATCCTTGTTCAATTCTTGAAAGTCCACACAAATCCCCCATTTACCATTTTTCTTAGGGACAATAACTAATGGGGATACACACTTGCTATCCGAAATAGGGTAAATAAAATTGGCATGCAAGAGTTTTTGGAGTTCTTCTTTCACTATGTCTTTTAAGGATGGATTCATTCTTCTTTGGGGTTGCCTAACAGGTTTGATTTGATCATTGGTGTAAATATGATGCATACAAGTGTCTGGGTGAATCCCTTTCATGTCGGAGTAATCCCATGCAAAAGCACCAGATTGTGCTTGAATCATTTGAATCCATTTTTGTTGTTGATCTATTTCTAAGCTAGCATTGATATACAAGGATTTTCCAGGACTGATTTCAACAGTCTGGACAACTGATTCTTTCCATTAATCTATTTGTGAAATGGTGGACACTGTAGAGGTGGAGGGGTGCCAGATTTCCTGAAATTTAGAGTTGAAGATATGTGTATATTATGGAAAAGATTGAGGGTATTCAATGCATTCGGTATCATCCAAAAACAGGCTTAAAATCCATTCTTCAGTTTGATATTGAACTCCTTTTACTTGCTCGAGTGTTAACAAGGGATGAGTACAGTCCTCCTCCCCATAGGGATTATCCAACCAGAAAGGAACTTCGGTGGTTGGTTGGGAAGGAGGAAAGAGAATAAGTTTTTGACTTTGGATCCCATTGGAGATTGTCATCTCTCCAGACCGACAACTAATAAATGCATCAGTAGTCGCCAACCAAGGTCGTCCAAGCACCATTGGATTTACTGGTTTGGAGGATTTAGGATGAATCACTAAGAAATCCACAGGGTACTCCCAAGAGTCCAAAGAGACAGTTACATCATCTAGACTTCCTGCTGGACTAATAACTGATTTGTTTGCTAATTCCAACAAAGTCTGCATCTTAGGTGATTTAGTTGCAATGTTTTTATGGTGTCAACTAACATAACATTTATTGTTGCTCCTAGATAAATAAGTGTGTTTGGAAAAGAAACACCATTAATGATCCAAAAAGGATCCAAAGAAGGCTAAGAATAACTCAGAACTCACAGAGGCATCTTTGAATGCTCAGAATGGCTCCAACAGACAGAGAAAGGGAAAAAAATCAAAGTTCCCAAAACTCAGTGAAAAAGGAATTAATCCGAATAGAACGTCACAAGCTTTCTAACAACACAAATGGCTCGTCAAACGGATTTACGATTTGAAAGATATTCGCGGTCAAAGATGCGATCAACCAGGACCAGTCAGCATGGGACTCTTCAACATCTGTACTACTGACATCAGTAGCTGACATGGTAGGGTGATGTCATTGTATGGATGATGATGTCATCATGCCATGTGGCAGCACCACAGGCTGCCATGTATCACCCACCAGTGGAATTTTCAGAAGTCCATATGGACCAATAGGAAAGTGCCACATGGAACCCCCATGAGACACCACATGGCACCACCTAGGAAGCACCATGTGTCAGTATGGTAGTGATAGGGAAAGCCACATCATCATGTGAGAAGGTGAATCAGTAGGTACCACCTGGCCCAACCAGAGGGTGACATGTGGCATCCCAAGAATGCCTAATGTTAGCCCGTGAACAAACTTTGTTTTAAAGAAAGAATTGGCGGGTCCGAAAATCTGGTGGACCACGTGAAATCTATGTAATAATTGGTGGAATTACTAGGTGGACTGCTAAACTTAGAAATTGGTTTAACTATGGCTAAACATATTATAACCACTACCAAAAACGAAGTCCAGCTGGTTCAACCCCGGAACCTCCGTCATGAACAAAGCCTTTAAAACTCCACTCTAACCAACATGTCAAGGGGCGTGCCTTGGCATATCCACCCTGTTTAATACTTAAGAACATGTTTTAGCCAAATCCCGGGGCGAAAAAAAGGCTCATGACCATACCGTACGATCCGACATGAACTTCGAGGTGAATGTTGTCATTATTGTTGGTGACATGAAAACCAAGACAAGATTTCCTTTGGGCCTGGGAGTGCTAGAGTCAGATTAGAGCGTGGAGACAATCATTTTTGGGTAATTCGATGCCACAAATCCAATGGTGATGTTTTTGTTCTAATCTGAGCATTATTTCTGCATCTTGATTTCAGAATGAGATATATTCATGTATTTGCCAATTTCTCTTACTAAGTTAATAAAAGAGCCTACCCATTTGAGAGCAGGACTCAGAGATGTAGTCCACCAAGGATGAACTCTGTTATCAAGTTTTTGTGCTTAGATCTTATGCTTATGTCTCTTCATTTCTAAATTTCCCTTCTTTAATGGTGCACTTTAATTTATGCTCATTTAATTCAATTCTTTATAAGTCACAATGAAAAGATCCTGGATCATGTTGGTATCAGAGCAGTCATATTTGACTTGAATTGTTGAGTGTGAATGCTTACTAGGGCCAAGCATAAGCAGGGTGAAGGAACTTTAAATACTTTCAATCCCAAAGTTGGTTGTGTATCCAGAAGGAAGAAAATGGTAGAAGAGGAAAAGCGTGATGAACAGGAGAAAAACTTTCACATGGTCATTTATCACATGTCAGAATGGTTGAGAGAATGTATAGAGATTATGAGAAGAGGATGAAGAATAAAGGGAAGAAAAAGGAAGAACATGTAGATGATGATGCTTCTGTAAACCAAGGGGCTGGAAAAGATCCTCCTGAGCCTCCATCTTCACCTTCGAGTTCTAGTTCTTCTTCCTTTGAGCATTCTCATCATTCTTATCATTCTAGCCATAAGGCCTCTTTTAAGAAAACATTATTAAAGATTGATGTAAAATTTGATTTACCTATGTTTAATGGAGATGTTAATCCTAAAAAGTTATATAATTGGATCCAATAGGTTGAAGTGTATTTCCGTGTCCATCCTATTGACGAAGAGGAAGTTAAAGTTCAATTGGATTCTCTTCGGTTGGAAGGAACTGCTCTCATATGGTGGGAGAGAAAGCTTCAAGATAGAAGTAAGTGTGGTAATCTTCTTTCCTCATGGTCGGAATTTAAATCAGCGATCATGAAGCGATTTTATCCATTAGGGTATTTACATAAAGCAATGATGGAATGGAAATCCTTAAGGAAAAGTAAAGGACAAATTGTACAAAGTTTCACAGAAGAATTTAGGAAGAAATATCTAGCATTGAATATTCCTTTGGATTCTTATGAAACTTTAATGAAGTATATTGGCACACTTCACAGTTATAATCTTGACGAAGTTTGTGTGCAAGCCACTCACCTTGAGAATAGGGGGAAACATGTTCAAGAAGATCCCAAAAAGAAACCTCCCAATTTCCCATAGAAGACTTTTAGGAAGTTTAAAAGGAAGGACAAGAAGACCGCTACAGTGACGAGAGAAGGAGGAAAACCATATTGAAGTCATTGCAAGAAGAGTGTTCACGATGAAGAACACTGTTGGAAACTGCATCCGAAAAAGAAACCGAAACAACTCGGTGGAAAGGGGAATACAAAGACCATTTCTACAGTACAACAAGATCTTGGTTCTAATTTGGGAGATGAAGGAAAGATCACAACGGTTGGAGTACAAGGTAAAGAATCTCTTCATGCTAGTTCTAGTTCCAATGATGAATCTCATGTTGATGAATGAAAGAGGAATGATTTATTTCACATAAGATTTGTATCTAAGAATACTAAGATAGATACATTATTTGATCTCAGTTCCCAAGTAAACTTAATATCTGAAGCACTTGTCAAGAAAATGGGTCTTGAAACGAAACCACATCTGAAACCTTATCCTCTTGGTTGGGTATGGGACAAAGAAAAATTTAATGTCACCAAACAATGTAGGATAAGATTTTCTATTGCTTCAAAATTGATTGATGAAGTTGATTTGGATGTTGTACCACTTGATATGTGTGGCATAGTGTTGGGAAGTCCTTATATTTATGATAGAAAATCAGTCTTCTTTCGACATGAGAACAAATAACACCTTACTAAAGGAGAATTGGAATATATTGTTAGAGCTCATAGCATGAGGGTAAATACAACACTTGTTAGTGCAGGGAAAATTAAAAGACTCATAAACAATACTAAGATATATGTACTCATGGTTGTTAGAGAGAAATATGTCGGGACATACGACGCTTTCCCGAGGTGTGATCCATCTCATAAAAAGGAATTAATTGATATTGTTTCTAAGTATGATAATATTTTTCAAGAACCAGATGGATTACCTCCTAAGAGGAAGATCCAACATGAGATACATATTCAGCAGGATTTTCCTTTGCCCAATGTGGGCATTTATAGGATGTTAGTTGTGGAGATGATAGAGATCAATAAGCAGGTATAAGGCTTATTGGATCAAGGTGTCATCAGGCCCAACTCATCTCCTTGTGGTTCTCCAATCATGATGGTGCCAAATAAGGATGGCACATGGTGAATGTGTGTCGATTACTGGGCCTTAAATAAAATCATGGTGAAAAATCGATACCCTCTTCCTCGCATATATGATTCAATTTATCTATTAAAGAATGTTGTCTATTTCACTAACTTGGATTTGCACAATGGATATCATCAAATTAGATTCGTAGAACATGATGCATGGAAAACTGCCTTTAAAACCAAACAGGGATTGTTTGAGTGGTTGGTTATGTCATTTGGGATTTGTAATGCTCCGACAACTTGCATGCATGTGATGAATGATGTATTCAGGCCTTTCATAGATGACTTTGTGATTGTATATTTAGATGACATTCTTGTTTTTAGCAGGACATGGGATGATCATGTGAGGCATGCAAAGCAAGTATTGGATACTTTGCAAAGGGAAGCGTTGTATGTAAACTTGTCTAAATGTGAATTTGGCAAGACTACACTTGTTTACTTAGGTCATATTGTAGGAGGAGGACAATTGAAAATTAACTCTTCCAAAATTGATGTAATTGTAAATTGGCCTAAGCTGAAAAGTATAACCTAAGTTCAAATCTTATTAGGTGTAGTCCAGTATTGGAGGAGATTCATTCCCAACTTCTCCTTCATAGTAGCTCCTCTGCATGCCTTAACCAATGTGAAGAACACTTTTTAGTGGGAAGGAAAGAAACAAAAATATTTTGACACATTGAAGGGAAAGATCAATATCGCACCAGTATTAGCACTATCAAATATTCAACAGCCTTTTGAGATCGAGATAGATGCCAACGGATACACCATGGGTGCAGTACTAATGCAATATCGTAAGACTATCTGTTACCACTCTGAAACTTTTAACCAAGTTGTTGTTAATTATCCTACATATGATAAAGAGTTGTATGCATTAGTACAGCGTGTAAAGAAATGGAAGCACTACTTGTTAGGGAAGTAAACCATTATACATACAGATCACCAACCCTTACAGTATCTTCAAGAACAGACCAAATTGCAACAATCTTGACACTACACGTGGATGGGTTTTCTACAACAGTTTCACTTGGTAATCAAATACAAAAAGGGTACAAGTAACAAGGTAGATGATATGCTTTATATACCTCTTATTGTTGCTTCTATCATTTTGAAGAATGATTATTTATCTCATGATAGGTATATAGAAAAATATTCCATCAATGAAGATTTTAAAGAAGTATATATGAAGCTAACCCTTAGTGCACAGGTAGAGAACTATTGTCTACAGGGGAAGTTACTTTACCATCTTGTAAAGGTGTGTATTCCTACAAGTGAACAAGTCCATGTAATATGAGAAGCTCATACTTCTCTTGTGTCTGGGAATTTTGGGGTAGGAAAAACTATGGCTCATTTACAGAGGTTTTGTTACTGGCCTCAAATGAAAGCAATTGTAACTAAATGTGTAAAGGGGTGTGTGATGTGTTCTACTTGTAAGCCCACTAATAGAAAATTGGGGCTATACTCACCACTTCCTATTCCATCCCATCAATGGGAAAGTATTTCCATGGATTTTGTAGGGGTTTTACCAATGACCAAAGGGGGTCATGATTATTTGTATGTTGTAGTGGATAGGTTCAGCAAGATGTGTATCTTGATGCCTTGTAAGAATCAAATCACTACTGAGCAGATTGCTAATCTCTTCTTTCAGCATGTTTGGGTTCACTTTGGATTACCCACATCTATCGTCTCTGATCGAGATACTCGATTCCTTGGGGAATTTTAGACTAGATTGTGGAAGATGATGGACACAAAATTGAAGAGGAGCAATGATTTCCATCCACAGACCGATGGATAGACAGAGGTGGTAAACCAAACAGTGGTACTATTTCTTCGAGGCTACTGTAGCAAGCGTCCCAAGGTATGGGATGAACAGATACCCTATGTACAGTATCTGTACAACCGAGATTTACATTCCTCCACACAGAGTTCACCTTTTGAGACATGTTTTCAGTACTTACCAAAGTTTCCTTTGGACTTGATGTACATGAGAGATGTCTATGTAAACGAAGAGTGAACAGAGGACATAGCTCGCAAATTCATCCATAGGATTCAACAAATACACTAGGTAGTTAGGGAACAATTGGAGAAGAGTCAAGCATAATATAAGGCTCGACACGACAAACACAGGGTTGATCATTAGTTCCAGGTTGGAGATCGGGTATGGATTCACAACAACAAGGAGAGATTGAAGGGTGAAGGAAATAAACTCAAGCCCATTCATTATGGACCCTTCATTATCTTAGAGAAAAGTGGTACCAACGCTTTTCATTTGGATCTTCCACCTTATATGCAGATTTACTCAGTTTTGAATGTTGAGAACTTGAAGCTTTTTGAGCCTCCCATCGTCGTGGATCAATATGAGGAAGTTTCAATTCCATTAGTTGATGAGTTTTCACCTGAGTACTTGGATGAGTTACAAGAATATATCATCCTAGACAGGAAGACAAGGACTTCACGCAGGGGTGATGTTGATTATCTTAAAGTAGGATTAAAAGGCACCCATCCAAGAAAATAAAAGTGGATTGAGAAGGTAAAAGTGAGGGAACTAATCCCTCACTTACCAGTTGATTGATGAAAGATTTTGGTGGTCCAAAATTCTCTCAATGGGAAGGTGTGATCCAAAAAGGATCCAGAGAAGGCTAAGAATAACTCAAAACTCACAGGGGCAGCTTGGAACACTCAGAATGGCTCCAATAGACAGAGAAAGGACAAAAATTCAAAGTTCCCAAAACTCAATGAAAATGGCTCGTTAAATAGAGTTACGGTTTGAAATATATTCGTGGTCAAAGATGCAGTCAACCAAGACTAGTCAGTAGGGGACACATCAATGTCCATACTGCTGACATCCACAACTGACATAGAAGGGTGATGTCATCATAGGAATGATGATGTCATCATGCCACATGGCAGCACCACAGGCTATTATGTGTCACCCACTAGTGGACTTTTCAGAGGTCCATATGGACCAATAGGAAAGTGCCACATGGCACCCCCAGGAGACGCCACGTGGCACCACCCAAGAAGCACCACATGTCAATACAATGGTAATAGGGTGAGCCACGTCAGTATGTGATAAGGTGAATCAATAGGCACCACGTGGCCCAATCAGAGGGCAACATGTGGCATCCCAAGAATGCCCAATGTTAGCCCATGAGAAAATTTTGTTTTAGAAAAAGAATTAGTGGGATATGTAATCATTGGTAGAATTACTAGGCAGACCACTAAACTTAGCGATGGGTTTAACCATAGCTAAACATATTATAACCACTACTAAAAACAAATTCTGGTGGGTTCGACCCCAAAACCTCTGCCAGGAACAAATCCTTTAAAAAACCACTCTAACTAACGCGCCAAGGGGTGTGCCTTGTCATATCCGCCTTGTTTAATACTTAAGAACACATTTCAGCTAGAGCCCGAGGGAAAAAAAGGGCATGCGACCGTACTATATGATATGGCACGAACTTCGAGGTGGATGTTGTCATTATTGCTGGCGCAGAGGGCATGAAAATCGAGACATGATTTCCTTTGGGCCTGGGAGTACCAGAGTCAGATCAAAGTGTGGAGACAACCATTTTTGGGTAATTCGATGCCACGAATACAATGGTGATGTTTTTTTTCTGATTTGAGCATTATTTCTGCAGCTTGATTTCAGAATGAGATATATTCATGTATTTGCCAAATTCTCTTACTAAGTTAATAAAAGGGCCTACCCATTTGAGAGCAGGACCTGGAGACATAGTCCACCAGGGACGAAATCCGTTATCAAGTTTTTGTGTTCATATCTAATGCTCATGTCTCTTCATTTCTAAATTTCCATTCTTTAATGGTGCACTTTAATTTATGCTTATTTAATTCAATTCTTTATAATTCACGATGAAAAGATCCTGGGTCAATTAATCTCTATGGTCACCACTGGATTTCCTAGATAATTAAATTTAGATGGCATTTCTGATATAAATTCTGATAATTGTCCCACCACCTATATAACAAGAGGCTCCTTCATATTCCTCCTTGGCTTTTTAATGCAAAGATCCCTTACAATTTTAGCATAAATAAGAATATCCTTGATGGCTTGAAGTAGGGGAATCTTTACACATATGTTTCTAAGTTCACTCTCTAAATTATTCCATAGAGGTACCTCATATTTCTTCACAAGTAACCTTTCTGGATAAGGGGGGGGATTAGTTTTCTGAGGTATTTCTGATGGATGAGGAACGTGAGGAGGAATTTCCTGTTGTACAGGGGTGTCTCTTTCTTCATCTGATTGGTTATCCATTTGTTCTCCTTATTCAACTGCTTGGTTATCTACTTGTTCTTCTTCTTGAATAACCACAGTAGGATTTGGTTTATTCAAAACCCTCCCTGATCTTAATTTAATTCCATTAAATGAAGCATGATTTATCACATAAGTGGGGAAGGTTTGTACTTACAAATTTTTTATAGGTTGTGTAGGTCTATTGTTTGGATTAGGAATGGGTTATGTAAGAATAGAGGTAGGTCAAGGAGGGTTTGGGATAGGTGAAACTTGCATTTGTTGCTACAGATTTGGGTTCATAGGCAATGTAAGTTTTTGTTTTTGTAGATTTGGTTTTGTTTTTGTAGTTTTTGTTGCAGCTGTGGAGTTGGAGGGAGAGTAGGTGGATTAAATCCCAGTAGCAACTGAGAGATATTGGAAGGGTATTATGGGTAAGTGGGAAAGGTTTTGGGCTGAAAGGTAACATTCCCATATGCAATTCCCCTCCATCCTTATTGCCAAGACTGGATTATCCAAGGTTGGATTTGTGGTTGTTGAGGTGACCATTGAGGGTAAGGCATTGGAGGTACCCATTTCTTTTGTGAATATTTTGTGGAAGGATCTACAAACATATTAGGATTTTGCTACCTCCATACCCTCTTAGGGGGATATGATGTTTCCCGAGGTTCTCCCCCTCCCTTGAAAATGGATTTTAGTCCAGGTAAAGAAGGGCACTCATTGGTAGGGTGATATTCTGTACAGAGGCCACCGCTTTCGATAACATTAATTGGACATTTTTTTTTAGGGTGCTTCTTCCTGCACCGAGGAAACAAATTTGCTAAAGTAGCACTTTCTTCTTCTTGTTTTCTTTTGATTTTAATGGTATCAAGTTGGGTGTTCATGGTGTTGAGGATGTATGTTTTGAAGTTTTCTAGAAGATTCCCCAATTCTATCCTAGTAACACCTCCTAGTGTGGGTTTAGTAATTATGTTTATAGGATCCCTTATACTTTTCCTGTTTTGGCTTAGTTGCAAGAGTACCTTTTACAATACTTTGCAATGTCTGCAAACGACTTCTGATACACATCTCCAAAAATCATGAGGTTTAGTACCTCAATACAGTCATCCCATATACCTTTTAGGAAGATTTCCCTAATTGTGGTTGTGTCTAAGGAAGTTTTTTTTGTCTTTTGATAGTTATATAGGAACCTTTCTAGGTAATCTTCCAAACTTTCCTCCTCGGAGTGTTGCATTTTAAATATGTCATTCCTAGCATCCCTAGGTCTGCAATAGTCTTGATATTTCTAGAGGAAAGTCTCCTTCATGCCATCCCAAGATAAAATAGTGTGTTATCCTAGGATCATAAACCACCTTAATGCTGATTCTTTAAGTGTGGCTGGAAAGAGTTTTAGTTTTTGTGCATTATCAATGTAATTATAACTCCTACATAGTATATCAAATTCAAACAAAAATGAATCAGGATCTTATGTTGACATACCATGGAAGTGAGGTAGTGATGATA
Source organism: Picea mariana (assembly GCA_032191745.1). Classification (NCBI taxonomy): domain Eukaryota; kingdom Viridiplantae; phylum Streptophyta; class Pinopsida; order Pinales; family Pinaceae; genus Picea; species Picea mariana. The sequence goes on along the minus strand of JASDQU010100695.1, from coordinate 279,555 downwards.
GTGGAATATTTTTCATAACAACATCTTTGGTGATGTCTAGTATTGGGAATCTGAATGTCTCTGTTTCATTAGCTTCGTTTCCTTCCTCATCTGCCATATCTCTGAAAAACACCTTGTAGGGTGTTGGTGATGTATCCCCAATAAGTGATGGTTCAACTACTGGGTTGTTTGGTATATCCAACTGTTCCAATACCTTGTGCATTGTGCCAATGGTAGATGCAACTTCTTCTACCACTACCTCTGTCTCTTTTCCAACCCTTCCTTCTGATTGGGTAACCAATGCTTCCATTCTTACCTGTTGTACTATGTTTTCAATATGAACAATAGCTTCAGATTCAGGGCCTTTGGTTGTTGTTTCAATTGCTTCCTTTGAACTTTCTCCTCTGAGAATTGTTCCTGCACATAAATTAGTTGNTTGTGGTTCTTTATTGTTTGTTGATTTAAATTTTCTGAAATTTTGGAGGCAATAAATCTACCTTTACTATTCCTATGTCTACGCATAAAAAGAAGAAATTATAATACTAACAAAACACAAACTTTTAGCTACCAAAGGTAAGAGGACAACCCAAATTTGGAGCAACCCCACCAAAGTGGATGTGCAGGTTCTTACCTCTCGTCTTACCATCTTCTATCCGCCCTTAGGTTTTCCTTAAGTCCAATCCAAACTCATCAAACCAATCAAACTCAAAATGCTAACTATTACCGTTTACAACTCCCCGGCAACGACGCCAAAATGTTGGTGTAAATATATGTTTAGTATATTGCACTCATTTATATATCAATCTGGGATTCATAATCAAAAGAGTTGTTACACTATATGTGCTGAAAATAGGTAATCTATCAATGTCTGTTGTATCTAGCTCAATCAAGAAACAATCAATAACAAAATACTCTATTTTTGGAATATCTGAACACTATTCTTCACACAACTTCAAACTAGAAGATAAAACTCATGGTAAAAATATCAAGCAAACACTCAGTTGAAAAAGGATCTTGCTCAGATAGAAATTCTGTTCATTATAGGATCATGAAACAAAAATATGAATTGAGACCCTACTTCCTGTAGCAATTGAATTCTCATAACAATTGACAATTCACTCTATTTACTCTTGGAAAGAAACCAATCATAACCTAATCAATTCCAATCAAAACTTCCTTCCTCAATACAAGAGACAGTGAATATGATTGAAATACTTCATTACTGAAGCATGAAGGGTGAGATATGAAGTCTAATTTTTCTTGTACCTACTAAGGACAACACAATTACTAAGACTTCCAAATTCGAAAAAATAACAATTGCTTATCTAACAATCCCAAACATCTACCCATCTTTTGTTGACTAAATATCACCCTATAGAAACAAAAATAGAATCATCTATTGTGCTTAATGTATATCTGTCATTCACACCAATCCAAAATCAACAGGTATCTATTTAGAGATCTATGTTGTACTTAGGAAATTTCATGCACTAAGAAGCATTTGCAATACACAACTATTTTTATTTTCACACTCACACAATTAACTTATGTCCACACATAAACATATACAGGGAGACTTACCTTGGTTGGTCCGATTGTCCCTTGCCAAACCAACAAGGCATCTCTAAAGAATTTACAGAATAGATACTTTACTCACATCCATGAATTGCAAAAACTAGAATTCGTATTCCTTCAATTAAACGAGTGAATCAGTAATTCAACATTCAATTTCCCAACATAACACTATATATCATCTCTCTCTCGATCATCTACACAATGTCCCTTTTAAATAAGGTCAGCCATTACAATCAAAGTCTGAGGATAATCATCGAATGTTTACGAAATATTACAATTGGTGAACATAACGTATCTCAAGGAATGGACTTCATCCTCATGACTTGAAGTGCATGAGTGATGAAGTCTATCATGGTCTTAAAACGAACCAAGGATGCTTCCAGCCAACTAATTTCTTGGATCCATCGCTAGTGTACTCATTCAAAATGTCAATCATGTAGAATCATGTTTAGTACCGGACTAGCACAGTAATATATCTTGGTACCAGATCAACGCAGAGTTGGTACAAGATCAATGTAGATTTGGTACCGAAATAGGCGGAGTACCAGAATAGAACAGTTGAAATGTTGCAGTACCGGACTAGCGAAAGTACCGGATGAATCCAAAAGATGAATACCGGATGAGGTGAAGGTTGCTTAAAGTAATCAAAGTAATTAGAAGCATAAACAACAATCACTTAGTCCCAATTAATTAAGAAATCAAACAAAACATGGTTTTAACATGGGTTACCTCATTATACATATGAATAAGGTCACAAGGTAGGTTTGTGGAAGAAATAAACAACATATGCATACGTCAGAGGTAAAATTGACCAATATAGAGGATACGATAATGTAATAGGGGTGTCAAAATGGAGACCCAACAATATCTAATACTTGTTTTACATGCCTTACATGTTCATCCCAAGTCCCACTAAATATAAGAATATCTTCTAAATACACAATTACAAAATCATCTAGAAATGGCCTGATACATCATTCATCACACATATGAATGTTTATGGAGCATTACAAAGCCAAAACGACATGACTAACCACTCAAACAATCCCTATTTTGTTTTAAAGGAAATTTTCCATGCATCCTATTCTGCAACCTTGATGTGATGGTATCCA
>JASDQU010100695.1:261701-273865 GCA_032191745.1 Picea mariana | reverse complement strand
AATACATCATATACCAATGGAACCACATCGATCCATCTTCATCATGTATCAATGACAACTCATTGATCCATTTTCATCTATGCATTCTCATCAAGGACAATACATATTATATTACATCAATAATCAATCAATCAATCCTTTGACATCAATCAATCACTTGACATCAATCAATGACATCAATCAATCAAACCATTGGCATCAATGACAACATGATCCAACAGAAATTTGTCAGGTCCAATAAGGTTCAGAGTCTAGCATATACAACAATGGTGGAGTTGTTGAGATCAATCTCCAAGTGGGAGATTGTTGGTTGTGGAGCCTAATTATATTCTCGATTCAGAGGTATTTTACTTTCAGTCTTGTTTATACCCCATGAACTATTTACACCCCAGAAGTATGTACACTCTTCCACACGGGGGAAGTGAAGAAGGGGGGTACCCCCTCTGCGGGGTTCCGGGGGGGCTATCCCCCCACCTGGGGGGTCTGGGGGCAAGTGGGCCCCCAGCGGGGGTTCGGGGGCAAAGCCCCCGAAGGAATTTTTTTATTGTAAATGTACATTGTAATTTCATTGTAAATCTAGACCGTTCATTATAAGGTCACAGATCTAATGATAGAGATTATGTTAAGGTTGTTTTCCCTAGAAGACAACTGTTATAACCCTAAATTGCACCACACATGCTTACCTAGCATCAGGCCAACTCATATCCCTTCTTTGCCAAAACACTACTGAACAACTCTTTGAAAAACCTCTTGAATAAAGGCCCACACGCCCTAATACATTACTGCACACGTGTACACATTGGCTGACCCAAAACAACCCATGTGGACCGACAAAAACATGAAAAAATGAAAGTTGTCGATGGAACAAAAAACTATGGGTGAGTTAACTGAAAATCCTGGCCATGCATGGCCGAGGGTTCGTCCAAATACCTAGCTCCTTCTAGCCTATAAAAGAAGGGGTAGGGGTACCATTTGGAAGGAGGAAAAATATAGCAAAAAAACTATGCCCATTTATGTATTCCCATTGTCCCAACTCTTTAGCATTTCCTTATGCCAAAGGAGATTCAAAGCAAAGCAGTTGGAGGACAAAAGAAGAGGAGCCCAGGATCAGGTTCAAGGAGCGGTGGCCAGTCTCAACTTTTGTAAGTTGACTCATTCAAAGTAATAAGGAAAGTGCTTTTCCCATCCCAATTCATGAACTTTTATGGTTTGATTAGTTTATGTTTGGATTTCTAACCCATTAGTATATAAGTAGTATGCATGCATAGTTGTTGCTTGTCTTAGATGCAGGTCAGCTTTGGAAGGAGTATTGCGAACAAGGAATCAAGCATAACGGAGGATCAACATCAAATGTTAGGAACGAGGTAGGTTGATCTTTCCATGCAATTAATAAGAAAAAGGGATTTAAATCTAGGGATGAAGGTAGAAAGTAGTTTCGTTTTGGTCATATCTGCATGCCAAGTCTGAACTCTATTTGCTAGTCCATATGGAGATTTTCCCAACAACAGAATTGGCGACCATACTGGGGAGAACCTCTAGGGTTCCTAGAATTTTATTTAGTTTTTGGGTAGTTTAAAAACTAGTATTTCTTGCCTGTCTTTTCTTTTCATTTCTGTAAGGTCTGAGCTAGCAGGGAGTTTGGTTTTCCATACCAGCTTTCCCTGAATTTTTCTTGACTATGCTTTTTGAGACCCACAGAGGTACACGCGGCCTGCACAAGGTCTACACGTGTGTACCCACGCCCTATCCTCTTACAGCCCGCATGTGAACGCTAGCTGTAGAGGTAGCAGTAGCGTGTAGAGTTCAGGGAACCTCAGAGGCAGTCATCCTATTCCCTGTTAGAATCACACATTCTCAGGGGGTTTTTTGGAATTCTATCTGAAGTCTTGTTTGCTAGAAGTCCTATCTCAGATTGTTTTTGCTTTATCATTTTTTCCTTACATTAGTTTTTTTTCTACTAGAAAGAGTGTCCAAGCCTTCAATGGATCCTGGTTATCAATATCAGTGGTCTCTTCCTAGTTTGGTCTGTCTGTTTCCATTTTTCCTCAGAGTTTAGATATACACGCAGCCTGTGCAAGGTCATCCCGCATGTACACGCCCTCTGTCTCTATCCAACGCACGTTCACACATGTGCTGTTTGAGTGACAGTTGCGTGCTTGTACATGATACTTGTTGTTGAGGGTAAGGCATCCATCCTTTCCCTTGATAAGAATTATTCCTCCCAGGTGTTTGAATCTTTGTCTGAGTAGTCAGTAGCTTAGGATTAATCTTACCCTTAGCTTGGTTTTTCTCATTTAAAACATTGTCAGAAAAATATAATTTTTTTTTTACGATTTTTAGACAAGTGTGAGAGTCATTGATTTTACAATTGCTATTGTGTGATTTTTTAAATCTGATTCTTTGCGATCTATGATTAGGCCAAAATTGTTTTTCTTGGTTTTTGCTTGTCGGTATTTTTCCTTTCTTTCTTTACTAGCATTTAAATAAAATAAAAAAATCTTTTCATTTTCTTGTTTGGTTGAACAGTGTGTTTCTGCATTATTAGGCCAGGGAAAAGACTTTTATTTCATAAGTTTTTGCAGTTCACTTAGATCATAAGTAGCTCATAGTCGAGTGAAACTCCTTTGAGTTTGCTGTCCAAAATCTTAGAAAAATTAAAAATATTTTTTGAAAAGTTGTCGAAATTTTTCATTCAGTAAAAGTTTTGTTTCCAGCTTTTTTATTCATTTTTTTCCTTCGTATTTTACACATCATTAGTTTCACCCTCATACCCCTTGACGTAAGACAAAGCCATACAAGTAATGCTAAATTTAAAATCTACTAGACTTTTATGTTTGTAGGGTTCACAAACTAGTTCAGGACTAGGGCCTTGGATTAGGTTGGAGAGGAAACTCTTCACGGCCATTTAAAATCAAACATTGGAGTCTGAGATAGGCAGTGTCTAAGTCCATTTTTGTGGAAGTTATTTGGGACCCCCCTCTAACATAGGGGATAAACAAAAGGTCGCGTGCTTTGGGAGAACACATATAGAGGGCTTGTTTTGGGATTCCGTCGTTTGCATTTTCCACGGGGCTTCGTGGGTCTCGAATCCATTTGAGGTCCTCAGTTGTCTTCCGGACCATTTTCTCTCGATACCCTTGACAGGTTTCAGGCTCGATACCCTACTCATTGTGGTTTACCCGACTTTCGATTGTACCCGCCTGATGACTATTTACGTGTTGGCAACCTAGTTGCCAATATTTGTTAGGGACATACACAGGTGACTGTGGGGGTATACCGCGGTACCTAGGACAGACATCGGGCCACGCTTTGTAGAGTATACCCAGAGGGTGCTTCTGTGTTTGAGTTGCACTTGCACCAGTAAGTTGCTCTAGTGTTGGTTGTTGTAACTGTTCTTCGAATTAATTTAGTGTTTGCTTGTCTTATCTTGTAGGGATTCTTTTGTAGTGGGTGTTACTTTTGAGCATTTAGACTACCTTAGAGTGTCTTGGATATTCTCACACAATGGAGGATCCCGAGCTCCATCGGTCATGAAGGCTTCTTGGCCTACCGCCGGTTACACTGGAGCCACCCCCTCTACCATTAAGGCAGAAGCTAGACCAACAAGATTCTTTTGAAGCAACCGGGTTACAACCTATTGTGCCCAAACAACCCCCAGAGGAATCGACCATTTTGGACCTTGAAGCAACCACTCTTAGTTCATTTGAAACCCCAACCATTGATTTCTTGGCACCTTTTATTGTACCAATTCAATTTCACGAGCGCCAGACAGTGTGGCACACAACAATGGAAACAAATGTTGTTACTCCTTCTGGGAATTCTTCAATTCCCACCACGATTGTCACCACAGGAGAGATTACATCTCCTAACCCACCATCGTCGGTCTGAGCCACCATGGTCTCGACCGCAACTACTTCGCATAGAGGTCCGAACCCGTCTTTGGCGGTGGCCACAACCCCTTTCACACCAAGTGCGACAGACCCTCCATTCTCATACGGGATGCTTAGTTCGGGTACAAGTCCTGTACTTTCCTACTCCACTTTACAGACTTTGGGTCTAGGGGAAGGGAGCTCTAGCACTCTTCTACAAGGTCACTTAGGGGGCACTCCTGTCCCTTTTAACACTTTTCCTTATGGAGGAGGTCATATCCATCCTTCGTCCCCTTCACTCGGTGGCTCGCATCAGCAATCCGTCGGGAAACCTACACACAATAGTTTATTTGGAGTGGGGAGTCAAGGACCACCTTCGCATAGTATGATGGTAGGTTCGACACCATTTTCTTGGAACATAATGTTTGGTAACAAAACCTTCTCGTCAGTTGCTTTCTCGACTGGGGGCAACCCCATTTTTGGACAATCTACTTCTGTGCAGGGTACTATTTCTGCACAGGGGGCAAACCTAGCAGGACCTTGGAATTCAGGGCAAGGATCCGTTCCCTCCTTCGGAATGATGATCTGGGGTAATTCTTTCCATAATCAATGGAACCCCGAACAAACTACTATGCCTCTCCCCATAGGACTGGCATGGGGTAATCCTTCTCAAAGTCCTTTGAATACAATGCATGCCCAACAATCTATGTCCTATTTGAGAAATCAGTCGATGATGTCTCCACATATGCAAAATATTTACGCTGGCTAGGGCCATGGTTTTTACCAAAACCTGGGCCAGCAGCCAAAATTTTCTTGGTAACCTGGTGCCAGTCAAACTCCAGGTCCCTTTTTCCCAGGTTATCAACAACAACCCAAATTACCGTTCCTAGTGACGTTACACTTGCTATATTTGACAAGGTTGTTGAATGACCCCATTTATCACGATCCGCGTTGGCCTCCTATGCCGATAAAGTTGCCTTCGGACATTCCAAAGTTCAAAGCCAAGCCTAATGAAGATCTAGGAGATCATGTGACTACCTTTCATCTTTGGTTCTCATCTAACTCATTGAAATATGACTTCGTACAGTTTCTATTGTTTCAATGTACTCTCATTGGGAGTGCCACAAAATGGTACATTGAGCTCGATCACTCAAGATACTCTTCTTTTGGCGAACTGGCGATGGCATTCCTTAACCATTTCCAGTTACCTGTGAGATACAATGCTGGCACAGAGTTTCTCGCTAATTTTGAACAGACAACAACATACCATATCTCTGATCACATCTGAGAATTGAGATGCTAGAAGAGTTTAATCAAAGTACCAGTCCCATCAGCATTCCTGCTTGAGTGGTTCCTTAAGTCTTTGGTCCTGCAGTTATCCAAAGACGTCACAACATATGGATTTTTCTATGAAGAAGATGCCATCATGAGGGCTCAACAGTTTGAGCTCATCTATTCTCAGTTCGGTTTATTATACAACATCTTGCCAGATGCACCACGTTCAATACTGGATAAAACTAGATAGAGAGCTGGACCACATGCCGATGGTATTGTTAGTTCAACAAAAACTAAGCCCGTTGAGCAATTGACAAAGCAGTTGTAGCAGTTATCCATACAAAACGCAGCGGCCAGCCAAACTACTGCTTTGGCTGCTCCCCCTACCCAAACATTGGAAGTAAACACAGTGCAGTCGACTAACCCAAAGGCCACCCAACAACCTGAAGGAAAGAAAAAACAACGAAAGAAGGGTAAGAGGGATAAAAAACCCAATGATAATGTTGGCAGGGACAACATTGAAAAATGAAAGGTGAGGTATCCTTGCAACTTGTGCGTGGAAGACCACCCAACCCATCTATGTCCTCAACTTGCAGAGGCCCAAAAATTTGTCACACAGCAACAACAGACGGTGTTGACGAACCCATTTCAACATGGGTAAAATCTAACTCAAGCCTCTGCAAGCACGGAAGGGGGCAACCAAGAAACCTGCCCGCCTTCGAACAACCCCTCATCCACGAACGTTTATATGGTTAGGGGTGATGCTTTCATATCGACTAGAGCGCATGATTATAGTAAACCAAGTGCTTCTAAGAAGGGTAAATAAGTTTTCCTTCCATCTCTTCCTATATAGATTGAGAAGACGTTGGGAGAAACAATGACATGCATTCCAAACGGTGCATTTAAAAAAGCTTCTCATAACCCAAATGCAAGGAATGCCCATAACTACTCTGTGGTGGAAGATTTATCACAAACCCCTTGTGCAATGTCAGCTTTGGAGGTCCTCCAAAGCTACCTTGCTCAGAGGAAAGCCTTGTTAATCACATTAGGCTCTACTGAGACTTCTAATCCGGGTACCATCATGTTAGATACAACCGACTTAAAACCTCATCTACCTTACAACGTAGCGTTTCAGATAGTAGTGGCTTACCCCACAAAAAKTTTTACACAGAATATCTTTTGCACGATGGTCGACGAGGGCGCCTCGACATGCATTATGTCGTTGGCATGTTGGAAGGCCATTAGTCAGCCCATTTTGTCTCCATCACCTACTCTCCTCATTGCTTTCGACGATCGTTCATTTCGACCACATGGCATTGTTCCTTCTTTCCCCGTGCAGTTAGGAGGGAAAACCGTGTGTGTCGAGGTAGAGGTAGTCGATGCTCCCCTTGACTATAACCTCTTGTTAGGATGGAGTTGGACTTATGCTATGCAAGCTTTGGTTACTACAGTTTTTCAGGTCTTGTTGTTTCCACACAAGGGCTGGATAGTGACCATTGATCAATTGTCTTTCTCCAGACTTGACCCAGCTTTGGGGGTATCCATGGTCTCAATGATTGATAATCCTCAACCAGGTGTCGTCAACGTAACAGTTGGTTTGTACCCATCCTTGATGGGTACCTTCGATTACCCACCTCCTCACAATGATATCAAATTTATATCTAATGACCATAAGGTTGAGATTTTTCAAGTTTCATCGTTCTGCACAACTTACTTCGAGGATCCATGGATTCTTTCTTCCCCATCAACCACGATGGATAAGATAGGGCACCCAGGCATGTCCATGCCCTTGTCTTACATTGAAGTAGCGTACTCTTTAGTTCAACAAGCTTCAACTAACACTGATCCGACTCCTGCACAAGATTTAGATCCACTTCTAAAGCCTATTTGGGCTCAGGTTTCTCTCGCTAACGTTGATTCGTTAGACTTAGTCTTGCCTTCTGATGAAGAAGTAATCGAAGCAATGACTAGTCCAGAAAAACCTTGGGAAGATCTTCATCATAGATCATATTTTCTCCTAGAGTTAAGCCGAATCAAAGCAGGAGAATTCACCGTGACCATGACGGGAGATCAACTGTGTCCTATTAATCTATTAGCTACACATGAAATTTATGCTGAGGGAAATATGGAAACTATCGCTGAAACTGTACCAATCAACATCTCCCAAAACCCTGGCGTTGTGGAGAACGTCTTTGTTGAAACAGATTGCTCCCCCGAAGAGATTCAAATCTATACAGATCTTTTCAAAGAATTCCACAACGTTTTTGCCTGGTCTTATGAGGAAATTCTAAGTATCGATCCAAAAATAGTTGAACATGAAATCACAACGTATCCTGATGCCAAGCCTATTCGACAGAAACTTCGTCCAGTTAATCCTAAGAAAGAAGCAGCCATCAAGATTGAGATTGAGAAATTGCTAAAGGCAGGTTTTATCTATCCTATCCATTTGACTCAATGGGTGTCAAATCCTATGTCGGTCAATAAAAAACAAGGCATGATTCGTGTATGTACTGATTTCCATGATTTGAACAAGGCATGTCCCAAAGATAATTTTCCAACACCATTCATCGATCATATCATTGATGAATGTGCTGGTTGCAAAGCCTTTTCTTTCATGGATGATTTTTTGGGATATAATCAAATCCAAATCAAATCCGAACACCAACACAAAACGACATTCATTTGTCCTTGGGGTATGTTCGCATATCGTAAGATGCCTTTTGTTCTTAAAAATGCTGGAGCCACATTCCAGGGGGCCATGTATTTTGTTTTTCATGACCTCAATCATATAGTCGAGGCCTACCTAGATGATTTAGCATCACGATCTCACAAGATAACATATCATCCCACACACCTTAGACTAATCTTCGAACGCTGTTGCTACTTTAGGATTCTCTTGAATCCAAACAAGTGCAACTTCTGCATAACATCAGGATGTTTGTTAGGTTTCATCGTATCAACAACAGGGATCATGGTCGATCCTCTCAAGGTGGAGGCAATAATCCAGTTTCCCCCCCCACGCACTATCCTTCAACTTCAGAGTCTACAAGGCAAGGTGAGCTTTTTACGATGCTTCATCACCAGCTATGTTGAAATCACCAAGGGCTTTACGCGTTTAATGAAGAAAAATGTTCCTTTTTTCTTGGACAAATCTTCTCAATGCTCTTTCGATGCATTAAAACATGCCCTCACAACTACACCTTTGCTACGACCACCTAACTATAACAAAGATTTCTTATTATATCTAGCTACCGCAGAGTCAACCATTGGCATGGTTTTTGTTCAAGAGGATGATTTGTTCTCAGAATACGTGATCTATTACCTGAGCCGAGGCCTCATAAGACCGAAACTCAATTATTCCCATATCGAAAAACTTGCGTTGGCAGCAGTTTATGCTATTCAATGGTTTCATCATTATGTTTTGTTTCACAAGACCACCGTCATTGCTGTCATGAATCCATTCCAGTATGTGTTGACACGATGAGTTATAGGAGGAAAAATCAGTAGATGGATAGTCATCCTCTAGGAATTTGACTTAGACTTCGTTTCAACAAAGTCCAAAAAGTCATTGGTCTTCACAGAACTTATTTCGGAACTTCCGGTTGAGTCAGGTGACATTGTGCGTGAAGAATAGCCTATCCGGGGAGATATGTTTTTGATCACATCTTCAGATCCTTGGTATGGAGATATACTTATCTATCTCCAGACTTTGAAGTGCCCCACTTCTTCTTCTCGTGATGAACATCGGCGTATAAGCCATCAAGCTAAGAATTATCTCATACTCAATGATACCTTGTATCGGAGAGGTGTAGACTGCATCTTACGTCGATGTCTCACACATGAGGAGGTAGTCATCATGCTCAATGACTGCCATACTAGAGCTTGTGGCGATCATTTGTTTGGGTTGGAAACAACCCAAAAGATTCTACGAGCAGGTTACTTCTGGCCGATACTTATCAAAGATTGTATAGAATCGGTCAAGAAGTGCCATTCATGCCAAGTCTTCTGTCGAAATATGAGGGCACATCCTGCTCCTATGTTTCCTATCATCACAGTTGGTCCCTTCACCAAGTGGGCTATTTATTACACTACTTGCAACCCCTCGTCAGCAAGGGGGCAACACTATATCATCGTAGTTGTAGACAACTTCACTAAGTGGGTCGAAGCTATGCCAATGTTTAAATATGATGGAGAGACTGCAACTCTCTTTTTATTCAACCAGATCATAGCAAGGTTTGGCGTCTCGAGAGAGATTGTTACTGACCATGGCATTCACTTTCAAAACCAAATGATGATTGAATTAACATCAAAGCTTGGGTTACGGCAAGAGAATTCATCACCCTACTACCCCAAAGCCAATGGGCAGGTGGAAGTTGTAAACAAAACTCTTAAGACTATTCTACAGTGAACTATCAACTCAGCCAAGTCAAATTGGCATTTGATGTTATACTTGGCATTATGGGCTTACTGAACATCTGTTAAGAATACAACCTATTTCTCACATTTTCAACTCGTTTATGGGCTGGAGGAAATCTTTCCAATCGAATGTCAGATCCCATCTCTAAAATTGGAAGTACAATTATTGCCAGACACTTCTCCACTTGAAGAACGGTTAGTACACTTTGAGCAGCTCAATGAGCAGCGTCGTGATGCGGCCCTGGCCAATGAGACTCACAAACATAAGGTTAAGTTTCAGTATGATAGGTTCATTCATCCTCGAATTTTCTCTGAAGGCGACCTTGTCCTAGTCTATGACCAAGATAATGACCCCCTGGGTGTAGGAAAATTCAAACCCATGTGGTTCAGACCCTTCATCATAAAAGAGGTATTAAAAAAGGGTGCTTATCGTTTGGTTGATTTTGAAGGGAATGCTTTGGTGGAGCCTAGAAATGGGCTCTACCTCAAGAAGTATTACTCATTGACAGGTCACTGTGGGTAACTTTTTGTAACATATGTATAGTCTTTGTACTATTACTTTTTAGTTTCTTTTAAGTGTTATGGACGTGTCATTGATGTTATCTTTTGTCAATATGGAATATGTCAAGTGATTCCGAGGTGTTCGTTGGGTATGTAGACAGTGCTAGTCGACACACTCGGAGGCTTGCCTCTGCAGCTTGGGTAATCTTTACACCTCAGGGACAGTTGTTATCTTCCAGAGGTATATGCTTAGGTGACACCACAAATAATGTCGCTGAGTATAGTGCAGTTATTGAGTTGCTTCGTGATACTTTGTCATTGGGTATCTCTCATCTCCGAGTCTATATCAACGCTCAACTAGTTGTGTCTCAGCTAAACAGAGTATACCAGGTTCATGGTCCAACCTTACACCAATGATTCCTTAGGGTACGTCTCTTAGAATGAAACTTTGATTATATTACATATTTTCATGTTCCTAGGAGATTAAACCAAATTACAGATACTCTAGATAATCAAATTTTAGATTGGCATCTTACACACATATGAAAGAACATTGACATACGCATGTAAATACATTTTTTCACACATGATCCATAAGACACAAAAGATAAAAAAAAAAACCATATATAACATCATAAAATAACCAGAGTACATAGATGGACACAAGCGCCTCAAAAATGGGACTAATAACGAGTCACAGGGCTTATGGCCTAAAAAATATACAAGTAGTGCTCGTGGCACATAAAAAGTCTAAATAGGTTCAGGGCCTATGGGCCCTGTTATAATAGTCCACAACGTGGGCTAAACGCCTAAACAATCAGACCCATGTCTGAGGTGCCCCCACTACATGAGACTGCATGGATGGCAGCAGGTCCTCTATCTCTTCCATCAGGACTGTGCGAGTGAGTGCAATGAATTTCCTCTCAACTCGTCTAAGGACCCTCTCAGCCTCCTCAGCTGGGAGGTTCCCTGCTACTGCTGGTCCCCCAACGGTAGAAACTGTGGCTTCTGGTCGAGGACGATTCCTATTCCGTGCATAATCGGTAGGTCGCACAGGTCCCACATCTGCATGCAACAAAGGTATACCCATCAAATACTCTAGCATACAAAAAAATGATATATATATAACAAAAATGACATAAAAATTACATATACAAACAAAAAAAAAAATACAAAGGTGGAGACTTACCCATCTCCCCTCGCTCCTCACCAGGAGGCATGGGTATCTCGGGATCTCTAGAAAAATCTATCCCTGCATATGGGTAATCATCGATCACTGGGATATGCCGTGACAGCCATGCAAAGAAGTCATCATCGAAGGACTCATTGGTCCTTCCACCACCCTGTCGCGGCAGTAATACTGCCCATCTACATATAGCAGGAAAAGAGGCCTGATGTCCTCGTACCACTTCTCAAGGACTAAAGCTCAGAACTCTCTCAAAGAGAAATGAACACAAAATCGTCCTGAACCCGAAGTTCCTTTGTGTCCGCTATTGGAAATCTGTCAATTGCCTCTTCATACACTCAAGTAGTGTGGTACTCCAGTCAAGAATCTGTGTATTCAAGCACTGGATAACACAGTTCATCTATGTGCGAGATGCCTGATGCAAGGTCGCTGAACTGATAATTCGTCCAATAAGAAATAATATCGCTTGCAGTGATAGGTTAGTAATCTTACTTATGGGCACCTAGGAGCTCACATGGTTTGTTTTAGCCTCACAGTGCTTGGCTATCAGTTCTGCTATGTTATGTGGCCCCACAGGAAACGTTCTGAAATTGACTGGTTCCCCTCTCCTTGAGAGGCCAGTCAAAAAATAGATATCCTCGGTGGTGGGCACCAGTGATTGCCCCTCTAGCATGAAGGCCTCTGCATCAGGTTGCCAGTATTCAATCAAGGCATTCGGTAGCCTTGGTTGTGCTTGCATAAGTTGCAAGATACCAGATATATAAAATATGCAGAACAGAAACGAAATGCTAGAAATAACAGAATAACAGTGAAATATCCAGCATAATCTTCACAATACACATAAATGATATACGAAATAGCAACAGAAATAGCACTTGAACAGAAATAGCACTTGATTCAGATAGCAATGTTCACAG
>JASDQU010100695.1:112997-248168 GCA_032191745.1 Picea mariana | reverse complement strand
GCATCTAGAGGAAGATCCTTCTAGAAGCGGAAGCTTCTATTAGGTCTTCTTACATCCGCCTTATTCTATTTTATTGAAAGGTCTTATTAATATTGACCTTTATTACATCCGAATACATTAATCTATCTATGTGTGGGTTAGGACCTTAACATAAGTGGACACAGGAAGAACTTTAGTAAACCACATTGCATCAACACGGTCATGACATTCGGATCTCCTGCAACCAACTCACTAATTGCTTCAAGCTCCCTTTCCCTCCACTGGACATACATCCTACCAACACAACAAAGTTCAGGAGGGTTAGTGCTTACTCTTTAGTTCTTTTTTTCTATAAAAGGGGGTCCACGTGAGTTGTAGAGGCGATAATCGTGTGTAAATGTGAGAAAACTTTACTCTGCCCGAGTGTACATGCAGCCTGTCCAGAGACAGCCTGCGTGTACCTAGGGCCGACCTTTTAAAGGTTGACACCCACCCAAAAAATGAAAGCAAATAAAAAATTAAAGAATTGAATAGCTAGATAGGGGAGTTTGTACTTACTTGGTCCAAGCGGAAGTTCGTTTCGTCCACTGTAGCTCCCAGAATAACCATTTTTAGCAAAGGGGGTCTTTTGGCTCCAGAGTCAATTTCCAAATCAGAAATGGTGATAATGAGCTGCCAACTTCTATTTATAGACTTTTTGGCCTCTTTTTGTCACTTTTTTGGCCTCCCTTATCAGTGTCTTTATACCAAAAACCATTTAGAGTGATTCAGGAGTTATATGAGAGGGATTTGATCGGGTATTGGAACACTTTTTTTGAGTTTTGAGAAAATTTTGATGGCCCATGAAATTTTTTCCAAGAATCAACTTGAGCATATAGGTTAGGTTATTACCCTAAATTTTGTGCCTCGTTGCCTTTTCCCTCTTCCATAGGATCGATCCCATTAGGTTGTGACACGGAACCGTCATATCTGGTTTAGAAGTGTTGCAACTTGGCAGTAGAGCTTACTAGAACATGGATGCCCTAGGTAGGTCTTGGTTGCATTATGGTGTCCATGCCGTCTCTAAAACATTGTAGGCTCGGGAGTCCTTATAGTCTTTCCTGAATATGAGTTTGAGCCTCATTTGCATTATTCTTCTTCGCTCTTGGTCTCACCCTCAGGACTCCCAAAAAATAACAGGTCTCCTTTTAAGCCCTTTTCAGACCCTCTAAACATGAAAATATTGCCCAGCGATCTTGTGGCCTTTCACACTCGATAAAATGAAATTTGAAGTCACGTATGTCCGGTGGTAGTTTACCCCTTTTTCGGTCTGGACGGTCAACTGTACGAACAAAGGTATACTCTATGGAACTTTCGTTCTTTAGAAGAGTACTCTCAGGTATAATTTTATCCCTTTTCGGGCCTGAGGGACTAAACTTACAAAAAAGAAACCCCCACGGAGTCCATAGTTAAGCTCTTTTCAGTCTCCCTAAAATTGAAAAGATCGTCGAGTGACCTTAATCTTTCACACTCGTTAAATTGGTCCAGAAGAATATTCCTGACGGAGTCCATAGTTAAGATTTTTCCAGACTCCTTAAAAATGAAAAAACAGCCGAGTGATCTTGTCCTTGTCACACTCGTTAAAATGGTTTTGAATCGATGTCTAATCGATGCTAGTTTACCCATTTTTTGAACCGACTAGACTATCTTCGAAAAAGGTACCCCAATGGAGTCTCCTTTTATGTTTTTTCAGACTCTCTAAATATGAAAAACCACCGAGCATACCTTCTCTAGGCTCGTTAAACTTACATTGAAGGATGTTACCATTGTGTGTTTTGTTAACCGCGTTTTCATACCTTATACACCAGCCTTGTGACAGTTTGCTTCTGCGTCTACACACCTTTGGCCACCGGAGGATTTTTCCTGAGTATCATTCTACTAGAACAACTGTCTTGTCCTTGTGCCTTGAAATTTTATGTTTGCACCACTCGTTCCTCCCTTGTAATGTAATATTCCTTTATTCTTTTTCCACAAATATTGAAAAGAACAAAAAAATCAAATATACCCCAAAAATAGGAAGGGAAAAGTATTTTCTTTATTGGCAGCATAATGAGTCTCCCTTGGATAAAGCACATTTGTCCATTTTTTCATCAGACTATGGGATATAGTATGACCTTAGGAAGTTTTTCTCTCTATATAGAGTTGTGTCCTCCACTATTTGGTTATTCTTCCAAACATATGGAGAGTTTGCATTGCCTCCTGCTTCGTAGACTTATGATTAACATACATGTTGCCTGAGTCTCATCATTTGTCGTGCTATTGTCCAAGGGAATTTTTTCACTAAGACTGAGTCGGCCCCTCTGCAATATGTCTCTTGTCCGCATAACTGACCATCCTGAACATCCAATCAAGTCCTTATTCGAAATCACTAAAGCCTTCAGTCTGATCATCAAGATTATCAAGTCCATGACCGACGAGCCATCAAAGACCTATGGGTAGTGCAGTTGTACACTCATATTACACTCCTACCCAAGTTTTGAAGATTTTGAAGTTGTTTCTCGAGCTTTGAAGATCTCATCTCTAGCCATCAGGCCGAATGAGCTTCTAGAAGATGGCTACTCTATATGTATATCTTTCTGATTTTGAGATGTAGCTCCGCTGTGTATTGTTCGTGGCTACTCTTATATATTTATTTGACATGGATCTATAGTGTATTTAATTGGTAGCCATGGTTCTATTTTATGCCAAGCATGGGTATGCCCACCTTGGTGAGACATTTGTTCTTTTGTAGATGACACCTCCCAGTTCCTGATCCTTGGGCTCAATCGTTCAACACATCAGTAAAGATTCATAATGTATTTCGACCATCAGATGCTCTTTTGACTTCACACATTAGGGGGCATATGTTATAACCCTAAATTGCACCACACATGCTTACCTAGCATCAAGCCAACTCATATCCCTTCTTTGCCAAAACACTGCTGAACAACTCTTTGAAAAACCTCTTGAATAAAGGCCCACATGCCCTAATCCATTACTACACACATGTACATTCTAGCTGACCCAAAACACCCTGTGTGGACCGACAAAAGCATGAAAAAAGGAAATTTTCCGATGGAACAAAAAGCTATGGGTGAGTTAAATGAAACTCCTGGCCATGCATGGCTGAGGGTTCATCCAAATACCTAGCTTCTTCTATCCTATAAAAGAAGGGGTAAGGGTACCATTTGGAAGGAGGAAAAATATAGAAAAGAAACTCTACCCATTTACACATTCCCATTGTCCCAACCCTTTAGCCTTTCCTTATGCCAAAGGAGATTCAAAGCAAAGCAGTTGGAAGACAAAAGAAGAGGATCACAGGATCAGGTTCAAGGAGTGGTGGTCAGTCTCAACTTTTGTAAGTTGACTCATTCAAGGTAATAAAGAAAGTGTTTTTCACGCCCCAATTCATGAACTTTTATGGTTTGATTAGTTTATGTTTGGATTTCTAACCCGTTAGTATATAAGTAGTATGCATGCATAGTTGTTGCTTGTCTTAGATGCAGGTCAGCTTTGGAAGGAGTATTGTGAACAAGGAATCCAACACAACGGAGGATCGACATCAAACACCGCGAATGAGGTAGGTTGATCTTTCCATGCAATTACTAAGAAAAGGGGATTTAAATCTAGGGACGAAGGTAGAAAGTAATTTCTTTTCAGTCATATCTGCATGCAAAGTCTGAACTCTATTTGCTAGTCCGTAGGGAGATTTTCCCAACAACAACAACTCTATTTTATGAGGGAATTGTATTGTGGCTATGGTTGATGGAGAATATTGTATTCTGAGATAGGAGACTGTGAGAGAAAGAAGAGGAAGTTACAGCGGGTTTTTTGTAGGTTGAATCCCTTCATATGATGGATAATAATAAAGGAAGGACCTTGCAATTTCTCTAGTGGACGTAGCCGACATTGGGTGAACCACGTAAATCCGTGTCTCTATTGTATTGTGTATCTTATGTGTTTTGTTTCCACACTTGTTTTATTTTATTGCTCCACTATCTTGTTTTTCTAACAATTACGATTTTCCTGTTACTATGTAACCACTTATGAAAATGAGAGAGATGAGTTCCAAGCGATCCTCGAGGAAGACAAAGAAAATATACAGAGGGAGAAGGACCAGCTGCTCGCAGAGAAGACCTGCAGTCAAAGAAGTGGTGAGAACATCACTTCGCTTTGTGCCAAGCTTGACATAGGAGGAACATGAAGCAATAGAGGTTCAAGTGATGAAGCTCACTAAGGCCATCCAATAGCTTCAAGCAAGGGTAATGAAGTTGGAGATCCAAACAATACCAAGCACTTCGCAGGAAGTGCGCGACTGGAAGGAGGAAGTCGTTAATAGTGAAATTGGAAGAATCAGAGCCCTTGCCTCAAAATGCAAAAAACAGAGAAACAAAAGTGCATAGACTTATGAACACCTCACAGAAGACCTAGAGATGAGGAAACTGGAAGCACAACTATAGGAGGCGCAGTAGCAGTCACTGTCAATACAGGCATAGATGAAGTCACTCACTGCAGTTGAGAGAATTAAGAGATAAGAAGAATGGTGCACGGCCTAGGAACATATTACTGCCATCTAGGGAAGAGTAATGGAGGTCAAAAAAAGGCTACGACCAGTGCAGGAGGAAGCCTACGTAGTTTTTTAAGAGATCGAAGGACAAGGCTCGCAACTGGACCAAGTGGTTGTGATAGTGGAACAGTGCCTGGAAGGGTCTGTTACAGAGAAAATGATCCAGGATTTTGTTGAGTAGGAAGCTCAGGTGAAGCAACAATTTGAGGCAACTTGATCTAATCTTGAGGCCTTTGAAGTAGCATTTCCCAGACCTGAGTGACTCGGGATGCATCACAGGTGAGTGTTGGGGTCTTGTTGGCCGTCAAACAAGTTTTGAGTAAATATTGGTCAGGTTTGACCACCTTTTTGGACTTCGACAGGTTGGTCGAAGATGGAGCACCTAGGCAGAGCTGAGATCGTGGGATATCACTTGATTTGTGGACCCAGGAAGAGGTTCATTAGGGTTTTGTATTAGGGTTTATGGGATTTTGGCCCATGAGTTTACCCATGATTAGGCCTTTTTGTAAATGTAAAACTATAAATAAGAAAGAATGTAATATAGTGAGGTGTGTGTAATTAGCTAAGTGCAAGGATAAGAATAAGTAGTTATGGTTTGCTTAGTGCACAGACTATGTATGTAAGGCTATGTGCTTAGTAGAAGAGTTGGCTCTGTGCCTCGACCTTATTTTGGGAAGGTGGTGTTGATTAAGGTTGGTTGTCATTGATGTCAACCCTTGAAGAAAGACCCGTAGCAAAAAGGTTTGGATAATGGACCCAATAGTGTTTGATGTAAATATGACTCATTATTGTTTTTTCATGGTTGATAAGAAGTAAATATGGATGAAATCCAAATTGGTCTCCTTATGGTGAAAGCCCTCACGGGAAGATGCTTTGTGGAGTAAGAGAACCCATGCTTAATTGTGGAATAATGAGATGAAGGAAAGTGAATTTTTCAGGGAAAATATCCTATATGGATAGTTCTTGTCATGTCATTTCCGGTGGTATGTGGAACGTCACATAATTCCTCATGGTTAGAGAGTTATGGCCATGAGAAGTTGGAGACCCCAGGTTTGGGTAATGGACCCAAGTTTGTTTGATGGGTAATGATATGAGTTATGAAATATTTTCAGATAATACTATTCTATATGGATATTACATGTCATGCCATTTATGTTGGTATGTAGAACATCACATAACTCCTCACGGTTTGAGAGTTATGGCCTTACGAAGTTGGAGGACCCTCATATGTCATCTAGAAGCCCCAAAAGGTCAAAGTAATCAAAGTGGTTTAAGAGATTTTAAAAGGTAAATAATAAAGTGAAGTGATAAGTGTATTATAATTCAAAGTGAATACAAAATAAATTATTTCAATAATAATTTTAATGGAGAAATTAGAAGTGGACCCAACCCTAAAATAAGGAAAGTGGGGCAAGTGACCTAGAAGATGTTTTTAAGGAAGCTACGTGGAGAGTATAAATAAGAGGCAAGGATCTCTCATTTGAATCAAACTTGAGCATATTGAATATCTATAGGTGTATGAGGTATAAAAATGATATATAAGCCTAAATTCTGAGGAAAGTGAAGAAAATAAGGCCGAAATGCAAGGAAGGATAAATTCTCTTGATGGTGCTTTCTAAGGTATGTTATTTTCAGGTCATCTCACCATTTTCACTATAACTTTTTTTCTATAATGATTCCGATACTAAAATTTTTATGCAAGTGAGAAAATATATCCAAGTATATGTGGTTAAAAGTTCATCTTGTGGGTCGTTGTATTTTGGGAGTTACACTTTGTGGAAAATAGGGTTTGTGGCCAATCCCGAAACTAGTCAAAATCAGGTGTTTCGGGTAAAAACGTCATAACTTCTTCATAACAGATCCAAATTCAGTGAGACAAAATGTGTTGGTTAGGTTACAGTATTTATTATGTTGTGTAACAGTTTTAGATCATTGAATAAAATATTTTGTGCGGGGCACGCTCTACAAGGTCGCTCTCTAGAATAAGCTAGAATTCATCAAGGTATGCCATTTTTGCTATAACTCCTTTTATGAGAGGTTCCAAGTAGTTTAACTTGGCAGAATTGAATAAAACACACTAAAGAAAATTGTGTATCAGTTTCAAATCCTTATACATTGTAGGTTCAAATTTATTATTACTTCAAGTTAGGGTTGTTGACTAATCCAAAACTAGGCATGTGAGACTTAAGAAAAGTTTGATGAAAATGATAGTCTCTTGCTGTGAAAGTTAAGGAAGGTTTGCAGGAATGTGATCATATACACCAGGTCTATTACAGAGCTACAAATCAGATTTGGATGATGAAATTGATGAGGGATTTTGGTTGAGGTACATGTTGAGTACATGGTTGAGACAAGTAGTTGATGAGTTGGCGCACATACATGAGGTGTATAGTTGATGATGGTGGTACATATTGATGAGTCATAGTTGATAAGTAGTTGACATATGATTGGTACATACTTGGTACATGGTTGGATGCACTTGTTTATGGTACAGGTTGATTACAGGTTGGTGCATGGTTGATGTACTTGTTTATGGTACAGGTTGATTACAGGTTGGTGCATAGTTGATGCACTTATTTATGATACAGGTTGATTACAGGTTGATGCTTGGTTGATGCACTTGTTTATGGTACAAATTGATTACAGGTTGGTGCATGGTTGATGCACTTGTTTATGGTATAGGTTGATGCATGGTTGATGCATGGTTCAGATTTATTAGTACAGGTTTGCAGTGGTATATCTCACAGTGATAGTGTGAAAGTGGTTCCATCATTCTACTTCTACTTGAGGGTGGCATGACGGGGCAAGGATAGGTGGTTGTAGCCACCTTCCGGCTGTAGCTGGAGAACATTGGGGGTTGTAACCTCCTTCTCGTTGTAGCCAGAGATTTGGGGAGTTGGAGCTTCCCTCAGGTTGTAGCCTGAGAAACTAGGGGGTTGGGCCCTCCTTCCAGTTGCAGCTGGAAAACAAAGGAAGTTGGTGCTTCCAATGAATGTAATTCTTCAAGACATATAAGAAAAAACATTCTTTGGTTTTCTCCCAATTTGGGTTTCCACGTAAAACACTGGTGTATTGTGTATGTGTGTGATTGTTTATTTATTACTACTCATTATTGGATAATAATTCTACATTGATATAACATTTGAAGAAAAAAAATTATAATTACATTATTACTAATTCAACCCCCCTCTCAGTAATCCAACAATTGGTATTAGAGTAGGTTCCTTCAGAAATTAGTTTAACCACTGAAAGGTAGATCATGGAGAGTACCAACTCATATAAAAATGGAATACCACAATTTGATGGACAAAAGTATGCTTTTTGGAGAATAAGGATGAAGACATATATACAGGCACAAGGATTTCAAGTTTGGCAATCAATTGTAGATGGACACACAACACCAATAGTTCCACCAACAAATGACAAAGTAGTGAAACTCGGTGAGAATAATTCCAAAGCCATCAATGCACTTTTGAATGGTCTCAGTGATACGGTATTCACCAAAGTTGCACATTGTAAATCTGCTAAAGAGATTTGGGACAAGCTTCGAAATATTTATGAAGGAGATTCAAAAGTCAAAACAACAAAGCTTCAAACTTACAGAGGTCAGTTCAAACAACTAAAAATGAAGGAAGATGAAGATATCGCAGCCTACTTCTTACGAGTCGATGAAACAGTGAATGCAATCATAGGATTGGGAGAAGAAATCAAATAATCTGTAATTGTTCAAAAGGTTCTAAGATCTCTTCCTATGAGATTCAACCCTAAGATATCAGCTCTAGAAGAAAGATTGGATCTAAACTCAATAAGCATGGACAAACTGCATGGAATCTTCAAAACATATGAGATGAGAACTGAATAGGAAAATCCAGATGTAAAAGAAGCAGCCTTCAAAGCATCCAAAAGATCAAAGAAAAAGAAAAGGGAACAAGAAGAATATAGCAGCAGCAGTGACATCTCGAAAGATGATGAAGAAGTGGCCAACTTCATCAAAAGACTAAACAAGGGAACCAATGGTAGGTATAGAGGTAAGCTTCCTTTAATTTGTTTTAATTGTGATGGTATTGGTCATTTTACTAACAAATTTCCTCATAAGAAAAAGAGAAATGAAGGTTACTCAAAAGGAAGACAAACATATAAAGGTAGAATAACTACAAAGAAAGTTTTCAAGAAAAACTTTTGCACCAAAGAAGACATCTCATCATTAGATGAAGATGAGGCCAGTGACAGTGAAACAGAGAGAGTTCTATTCATGGAAGTAGAAGACTCTGATAAAGAAGACTCTGAAAAAGAATATGAAGAAGCATATGAAGAAGAAATTGAAGAGGCAAAAGTTGACTTCCGAGAAGAATTAATGAGTGTCATAGAAGTTATCAGAAGAGAAAAGAAGAAAAACAAGAAACTACAAGAAGAACTAGATAAGAAAAAAGACACTCAAGAACTAGAACAAATGATTACAAAATTGAAGGTTCAAATAGAAGAAGATAAAATAATTGAAGAAGCACTCAAAGAACAGCTAGAAGGAAAGGACGGGATCATTGGAAACCTGGAAGCAGAGATTGTTACACTAAGAAAGGATATTCAAAAGAGAAATATGCAGAATAGCTCAAAAGTTCTGGATGACATTATTAGCAGTCAAAAATCTTATCTTGACAAGTCCGGACTTGGATACAATCAAACAGAAAAGGGATCAAGCTCCAAAACAACAGAGCAAGAAACAAATCCAAAAAGTTATGGAGAAACAATAAAAGGGGATAAAAAGATATACAAGGAAGATTACAGGGACACTCCTCAACCAAGAAGATTCAGATTTCAGAATCAACAACAGATAGACATGCCTCAAGAAGAAGAAGGATTCATAAGAGCACCTCCTTTCATAAGATCTTCAACTACCAGGTATCAAACTATATTTTTTGGTTTATGTTATGCTTGTAATAATTTTGGACATAAAGTTGTAAATTGCAGAGCTAACAACAGGAACAATAACTACTTTGAGAGTCATACACAAAGGGGTTATTCAAGAAGACCTAGTGAAACATAGAGAAGAAGTTACAACATGTTTGAATCCTTGAGCACTGAAGTGGAATGTTACAAATGTAACAATTTTGGACACATGGACAAAAATTTCAGAATGACAGTCCCTCCTAAAGAACCTCAACAGAGTCATAAACAAGAATCTCAGAAAATGACATGGATAAGAAAGCAAGATCATTATAGCAATGAAGAATGCACAGTCTCTCTACAGTGGATGTTCAAAACACATGACAGGTAATAGAGACAAGTTTCTTACATTACGAGAGGAAAGAGATGGATCAGTCTCCTTTGGAAATGATGATTCATCCAAAATTATTGGAAAAGGCACAGTCTGAATTGGGAACAAGAATGAAAAGGAAGAAAATGTTCTACTAGTAGAAGATATGAAACATAATCTTTTAAGTGTGAGTCTAATGTGTGACCAAGGTCATAAAGTTACTTTCGATTCACAAAAGTGTGAGATAAGAAAAGAAGGTTCAGGGAAATTGGTCGCTACAACTGCAAAAACTTCAAGCAACATATATGTGTTAAGCGAAATTAGAAATGAAAAGTGTTGTCTAGGAAAGGAAGATGAAATTTGGCTATGGCACAGAAGAATGGGTCACATGCATTTTGATAACCTTGGCAAAGTCAGCAAAAGAGAAGCAGTCAGAGAAATGCCCCAGATCACGAAACCAACCAACACTTTATGCAAGCATTGCCAACAAGGAAAGAAAACAAAGACCAGGTTCAAATCAAAGGAATATTCAACAACAAAACCACTAGAAATTGTGCATATTGATCTAGTTGGACCAACTACAACAAAATGCTTAAAAGGTGAGAGATATTTTATGTTATTAGTTGATGATTATACAAGAATGACTGCAGTTTGCTTTCTCAAGAACAAATCAGAAGTTTTTGAANCAAATCAAAGGAATATTCAACAACAAAACCACTAGAAATTGTGCATATTGATCTAGTTGGACCAACTACAACAAAATGCTTAAAAGGTGAGAGATATTTTATGTTATTAGTTGATGATTATACAAGAATGACTGCAGTTTTCTTTCTCAAGAACAAATCAGAAGTTTTTGAAAATTTCAAGATCTACAAGGAAATGGTTGAAAATGAGATGGATTCAAGAATCAAATGCTTAAGATCGGATAATGGAGGAGAATTCACCTCAAAGGAATTTATGGAATACTGCATCAATCATGGAATAAAAAGACAATTCTTCGTCGCTAGGACACCTCAATAGAATGGAGTTGTTGAAAGAAAGAACGGGACATTACAAGAAATGGCTCGAACAATGATAATGGATTCAAAGTTGACAGATATTTTTTGGGTAGTGCATACAACAGTTCACATTCAAAACATATTAATGCTTAGAAACAACACTGATAAAAATCCCTATGAGCTATGGAAAGGAAGACCAGCAAATGTGAATAACTTCAGAGTTTTTGGAAGCAAATGCTACATCAAAAGAGAAGATGGTAGAATGGGAAAGTTTGACTCTCGTGTGGACAAAGGAATACTTGTTGGTTACTCAAGTACAAATAAAGCATACAAGTTTTTCAATCTAATATTAAACAAAGTTGTGGAAATCATCAATGTAACAATTGATGAAATAGGCAGACCAGAATCAAAGAAAGAAGAAAACAAATCAATGGAACAAGTTTTTGAAGAAGAATATGAAAAATAAGAAGAAGAGGAAGATGAAGATGAAGAGAATCTGACAGAAGTAGAATAGAAAGTTCAACAAGTATCTCCAAAGACACCTAGAAAACGAGTACAGAAGAATCATCCTTCAGATCAGATTATTGGAAACAAAGATGCAGGAGTTGAAACTAGAAGAAAAATCCATTCACCAGAACAAACGCACTTAGCACTCTTATCTACAATTGAACCAAATTGTTTTGAAGAAGCCAGCAAGGATGAATTTTGGAATAAGGCCATGGATGAAGAATTGGATTAAATAGAGAAAAATGAAACTTGGGAATTGGTTCCAAGACCAAAGAATAAGAATGTGATCAGCACAAAATGGGTTTTTAGGAATAAATTGAATGAAGATGGACAGGTTACAAGGAACAAAGCTAGATTGGTATGTAAAGGATATGCACAGATTGAAGGAATCGACTTTGAAGAGACATATGCCCCAGTTTCCAGAATGGAAGCAATCCGTTTGCGTTTGGCTTATGCATTCTCCAAAAATGTTAAAGTATATCAGATGGACGTCAAATCAACTTTTTTTAATGGATAACTTGAAGAAGAAGTCTACATTGAACAACTAGAAGGATTTCAGTTGTCAGAGAACATAGATTATGTGTGTAAATTAAATAAGGCCTTGTATGGTCAAAAACAGGCTCCTAGAGCATGGTACTCCAGACTGGATATGTATCTGCAGAAGGTAGGGTTCAGAAAAGGAAGTGTAGACAACAACCTCTACATCAAGGTAAGTCAAGGTAATATTTTATTAATTGAAGTTTATGTTGATGATATTATTTTTGGTAGTGATGATGATAGGTTAAGCCAGAAATTTGCAAAACACATGCAGAGTGAATTTGAAATGTCATTACTTAGAGAACTATCCTTCTTTCTGGGACTTCAGATATGTCAAAGTAACCAAGGAATTTTTATTTCTCAAACCAAGTATATTAGAGAAGTGCTAAAGAGGTTCAGAATGGAAGATTGAAAACTAGTTATCACTCCCATGCAAACCAGTTGTAAGTTGAGCAAAGATGATGATTCAAAGTCTACAGATCAGAGGCAATATAGGTCAATGATTGGCAACCTACTATACGTGACAACATCCAGACCAGATGTAATGCAGGCAGTTGGATAGGTGGTATGATTTCAAGCAACACCAAAGGAATCACATGTATTAGAAGTAAAGAGGATCTTCAGATATCTCAAAGGAACAAAAGAGTTTGGATTATGGTATCCAAAAGAAAAATATATATCAATTATGGCCTACACAGATGTAGATTGGGAAGGTTGTATTGATGACCGATGAAGCACCAGTGGAGCAACGTTTTACTTAGATGAGTGTTTGGTATCATGGCTAAGCAAGAAACAATCATCAGTATCTCTATCTACAACCGAGGTAGAGTATATTGCAGTAGCAGCATGTTGTACACAGGTTCTTTGGATGAAACAAACTTTGACAGATATACAGGTTGAGTATGATGAGCCCATTCCAATATATTTTGATAATACAAGTGCCATCAGTATCTCAAAAAACCCGGTGATGCACTCCAAGACTAAGCACATTCCAATCAAGTATCACTTTCTACGAGAATAGGTTGCAGAAAAGAACATCAGAGTTGAGTATGTGGGCACAAAAGAACAAGTGGTAGACATCTTTACAAAACCACTTCCATAGGAAGCCTTTGAATATCTTTTCCAAAGACTTGGAGTTATTTCTACTCCAAAAATGAATTACTTTTGAATGTTTTTTGAATTCTTATCTTATATGTCTTAGATGTACACGAGGAAGCACCATAAGAGGACAGTCTGTCAGGGGGAGCAGTCCCGAATGGAAAGATACCTTTGCCATTGATGAAAAAGGGGGAGAGATTTATCAAATGCATAGGATAGAGGCATGGTTCCAGGAGGATTATATTTATCAGATGCAGAGGACAGAGGCATGGTTTCAGGGGGAGCATGAGTGATATGATTTCAATGTTGCATCAGAGTGTTTCCATCAATGCCAAAGGGGGAGATTGTTGATTAAGGTTGGTTGTCATTGATGTCAACCCTTGAAGAAATACTTGTAGCACAAAGGTTTGGGTAATGGACCCAATAGTGTTTGATGTAAATATGACTCATTATTTTTTTTTCAGGGTTGATAAGAAGTAAATATGGATGAACTCCAAAGTGGTCCCCTTATGGTGAAAGCCCTCACGGGAAGACGCTTTGTGGAGTAAGAGAACCCATGCTTAATTGTCAAATAATGAGATGAAGGAAAGTGAATTTTTTAGTGAAAATATCCTAGATGGATAGTTCTTGTCATGTCATTTCTGGTGGTATGTGGAACGTCACATAATTCCTCACGGTTAGAGAGTTATGGCCATGAGAAGTTGGAGACCCTAGGTTTGGGTAATGGACCCAAGTTTGTTTGATGGGTAATGGTATGAGTTATGAAATATTTTTAGATAATACTATTCTATATGGATAGTACATGTCATGCCATTTCTGGTGGTATGTATAACATCACATAACTCCTCACGGTTTGAGAGTTATTGCCTTACGAATTTGGAGGACCCTCATATGTCATCTAGAAGCCCCAAAAGGTCAAAGTAATCAAAGTGGTTTAAGAGATTTTAAAAGGTAAATAATAAAGTGAAGTGATGAGTGTATTATAATTCAAAGTGAATACAAAATAAATTATTTCAATAATAATTTTAATGGAGAAATTAGAAGTGGACCCAACCCTAAAATAAGGAAAGTGGAGCCAAGTGACCTAGAAGATGTTTTTAAGGAAGCTACTTGGAGAGTATAAATAAGAGGCAAGGCTCTCTCATTTGAATAACACTTGAGAATATTGAATATATATAGGTTTTTGAGGTATACAAATGATATCTAAGCCGAAATTCTGAGGAAAGTGAAGAAAAGAAGGCCGAAATGCAAGGAAGGATAAATTCTTTTGATGGTGCTTTCTAATGTATGTTATTTTCAGGTCATCTCACCATTTTCACTATAACTTTTTTTTTATTTAATGATTCAGATCCTAAAATTGCTATGCGAGTGAAAAAACATATCCAAGTATATGTGGTTAAAAATTCATCTTGTGGGTCGTTGTATTTTGGGAGTTACACTTTGTGGAAAATAGGGTTTGTGGCCAATCCTGAAACTAGTCAAAATCAGGTGTTTCGGGTAAAAACATCATAAATTATTCATAACAGATCCAAATTCCTTGAGACCAAATGTGTTGGTTAGGGTACAGTCTATAGTATCCTGTGTAATAGTTTCAGATCATTTGATCAAACATTTTGTGCAGGGAATGCTCTACAAGGTCTCTCTCTAAAATAAGCCAGGATTCGACAAGGTATGCCATTTTTTCTATAAATCCTTTTCTGAGAGGTTCCAAGTAGTGTCACTTGGAGGAATTGAATAAAAAATATCGAAGAATTTTTTTTATCAGTTTCATATCTTTATACATTACAGGTTCAAAGTTATTATTACTTTAAGTTAGGGTTGTTTAGTAATCCAAAACTAGGCATGTGAGACTAAAGAAAAGTTTGATGAAAATGCTAGTCTCTTGTTGTTAAAGTTAAGGAAGGTTTGCAGGAATGTGATCATATAGGCTAGGTCTATTACAGAGCTACAAATCAGATTTGGATGATGAAATTGATGAGGGATTTTGGTTGAGGTACATGTTGAGTACATGGTTGAGACAAGTAGTTGATGAGTTGGCGCACATACATGAGGTGTATAGTTGATGATGTTGGTACATATTGATGAGTCATAGTTTATGAGTAGTTTAAACATGATTGGTACATACTTGGTACATGGTTAGATGCACTTGTTTATGGTATAGGTTGATTACAGGTTGGTGCATGGTTGATGCACTTATTTATAGTACAGGTTGATTACAGTTTGGTGCATGGTTGATACACTTATTTATGGTACAGGTTGATTACAGGTTGATGCATGGTTGATGCACTTGTTTATGGTACAGGTTGATTATAGTTTGGTGCATGGTTGATGCACTTGTTTATGGTACAGGTTGATTACAGGTTGATGCATGGTTGATGCATGGTTCAGATTTATTGGTACAAGTTTACAACGGTATATCTCATAGTGATAGTGTGACAGTGGTTCCATCATTCTACTTCTACTTCAGAGTGGAAGGATGGGGCAAGGACAGGTGGTCGTGGCCACCTTCGGGTTGTAGCTAGAGAACATTGGGAGTTGTAGCCTCCTTCTAGTTGTATCCAGAGATTTGGGGAGTTGGAGCTTCCCTCAGGTTTTAGCTTGAGAAACTAGGGGGTTGGAGCCTCCTTCCAGTTGCAGCTGGAAAACAAAGGAAGTTGGTGCTTCCAATGAATCTAATTCTTCAAGACATATAACAAAAATCATTCCATGGTTTTCTCCCAATTTGGGTTTCCACATAAAACACTGGTGTACTATGTATGTGTGTGATTGTTTATTTATTACTGCTCATTATTGGATAATAATTCTGCATTGATATAACATTTGAAGAAAAAGGATTATAATTACATTATTACTGATTCACCCCCCCTCTCAGTAATTCAACAGGTGGATTTGGAGCTTAGTGCGCATATCATCTAAATGATGTGAAGCTTAGCTCTGTGGCTTATTGCATAGTAGAAGAAGAATGTAAGATATTGGAGACTAATAAAGAAGAAGAAGCCATTGGTGGACGTAGCCCCACACTGGGGTAAACCATGTATATCATGTGTTGATGGTTTTCTTTGTGATATGATGTTTATGTTGTGAATATGTTTAGTGGATTTATTTTTATGTATGATAGATAGATCTATGAATGCTTAGTGTTTTATTCATGTTGAATATTCTAGATCTAACTTATGATGCTAAGTGCAATGTGTATTTGGTCATTGTTACTGTGTCAATATATCCTTAGGGTTTGTTTTGCATTGTGAATGAAGATGATAAAATAATGCATGTTGGTCTTGAGTACTCTACGAAGTAATTATAATCACAGATATGTGTCCCAACTTGGTTATAGACACCTGAGTCCTGTAAGCCCCCCTGCCTCTACCTCAGATGAGACTTTGCCTGCTTTGCAGGTGTTGCTGAAAGGGCCGATAGTTAGGCTTTTTTTGGTGTGCTGTTGAAGACTTGAACCTTGGGTCTACCCCTATTCCAACATGGCACTATCTTGGGAAATCCACAATTGACTATAGATGGCATGCAAAAAAACCTAAGAGTTAATGATGAATATGATTGTCAACATAGAAAGAGCCCAACAACAAGCTCCTATATCTCCTTATAAGGGGAAAATCCAAAGGGGTGGTCAAGGTTTCAAGCCCAAGAATTATCAATATGTCCTTAACACCGTATTCTCCACAAACATGGTAGAGAAGAACCCATGGTGTTTTCAATGTAGATAATCATATTGGGAGAATGAATTCCCTTTGAATAAAGGTGAACATGATCAAGTCAATATTATCAACCATACCATTGAAGAGACACAATATTTCTTTAATATCACACTTGAAGAACGTGAAGAAGGCATAAAAGAAGCAACCAAGAAATCTAGGATGGTGGTAATCAATAGCCTTGATCAAGACTCAAGAGAGAGGTTGAAAAAACAAGAATTCCAAGTGCATACTAGGAAAAAGTGAATGAACCAACATCCCTCTACTAGACCTACAACTTTACAAACAAAACCTCTACCTATGAACATGCTCCTTCCTAAGACCTCTTCTAAGGATAACAAGGTTGAATTAAATTTAGACTTGGAAGGAGCATTGGCTAAAATGCAAGTAACTATTGCATTGAAACAAATTATCAAGGTTCCATCCATGGAATAAAAGTTTGATTTTTTTTCCAATGTGTTGGATGAACCAATAGACCCTCCTATTATGTTACAATTAGATCATTTTAGGGTTCAATATGATGGACACCCACCTTTGTTTATGTCATTTCTAGTAAACAACAAATGTCTCAACAATCGTATGCTTGAATCAGAAGCAGGTACCAATATGATGTCTTTGAAAGTTATGGAGAAACTAGGCCCAATGGCTACAAGACCTTATAGAAATGTGTGTGGTTTTAAATCCATAGCCATACCTACTCATGTTGTAGTTGAGAATGTTGAAGTATACCTTGGTAAATATCTAGAGAGAGTGATCCATATGGATGTTGTGGTGGTAGATGTCCCTGATGTATGGGGCATTCTTTTGTGCATGAAGTTCATTGCAATGTTAGGTGGCACATTAGAGATGGATCTAACTTATATCAATGTGCCTATGAAATATGGGATGATTTCACACCTTACAAATATGAAAATGGCCAAGGATCATGTACAAGATATTGAAAATGATACTAAGATCAATGAAACACATGAACCAATTAAGGAAAGCCTTCCTACATTTTCTCCAGAGGATTTTCCTTTCACCACCGAGGAGGATTTTGACCAGATATAATGGCCAAAGAACCAAGAGTATAAACAACTCTTAGATAAATATTAGGACAAATAATTTGGCTCCGTAAAATTACTAAAGAAAGCGGATAATGATATATTGATTAAACCAAGACGATAAGAAGTCCTTACAGTGGAATCCCACCCTCCTCCCTCAAGAAAATACACTAGGGTGATACAGGGAACAATGAAGTTTGAATAAAAAGAGTATCCAGAGGGAGACATGGTATGAATGTAGGACACTAATAAGGGTGAGCCTAACAATGTTAAAGGGGATACACAATTTTGGCTTTGACCCTTCAGAATCAGAATGAAGTTAGTGAATGATGCCTACTATTTGTCTATGATAGAAGGGATAAAACGTCCATTACCAGTTAGTGGATGCCTCCTCAAACCCCATCATGGGGAAGAGACTTGACTTCACAGGTAAGCACATGTAAGTTAGGATAGGTAGGCATTTTGCATCCATTGTATATATCATTTGGATATTATGTTAGTATAGTTGTATTTGAATTTTCATATTGTCTTGATTCATCATGTATGTATGGTCATAATCATATGTTAGACTAGAAATGATTTTATCATGTATGAATGAAGGGGTGATATCATCACCCTAGGGATTAATGATATCTTTTGTTGAGATTTAGTAGGCACAAGTCATACCAGAGATGTTTAGGGTCTCATTTTCTCTACAGTGAGAAAATGTCCCCGAATTAGAGCCATATGTTATCCACTAGCCTAGGGAGAACTAAGGATATCATGTCTCAAGTAATCAGGTCCTGGACATGGAGTACCGAGAGCCAGATGACTTGAGCATGGCCCTAGAGGGAACCTATTTTCTTCAGTGTAGTCCAATTATCACCAACAACAATACCGATCACACCATCCTTGATCTATATGGATATCGGTGGCCACCCAACTTTTCCAACTGTCTCAAAATAGTTTTTCGACAATTTTGGCAATTTACTATTTTTAGCAGTTTTAACTTTCGGGGCCATTTTGAGGACCTAAATGAAGGTTTTTCAGTATTTAGCTTCTCAATTATAACTTAAGGCATAATTGATCCCCCAAAATGAATCTCCTAGATTATAGCTTTCCAAAGGGCTATCACACTCCTAAAACAGAGATCGTATGCAAAAGTTACGACCCCGAGAAGTTGATGTACTAACTTACCCAAACGGGGCCCACATGACTTTTGGCGCTTCATCTCCTAGGGTTGGGTTTTTGGATGTCTAGGGTTTTTTGCATTCTTTCTTATTGTAAAAATTCCTTTAGAGCCTCATTGTAACCTGCTTCTTGTGAATGCACGTTGTTGTCACGTCGCTTCTCAAAGATAAGCTTCCACCATTCCAGCAAGCTTGTTTCCGCTGCATTTTACAGTTTCAGCTTATTTCATTATTGAATAGAAAACCGGTTTTACTGTATCTCTGTTATTTTTTGTTAAGCACCTATTAATATTCTGTATTCATTTCATTCTGCTCATAAAATATGGATCAATGGTATTAGAGCGGTCTGCTCCTTGTCGTCTTAATGCATGTCCCCAATGAGGTCGGATTACAAAGCGTTGGGTCTCGAGCTTGTTTCTCTTGAGGATAGAATATCTCGCACGCCCAAGTGACCTCCCATGGCAGAAGAAAATAAAAATGATGGGATAGGAGATCCTTTCAAACTGTTGATTGAGGAATCCCTCACGCAACAAAGGAATGAGATGATGGATAGTTTCACACAAATCCTTCAAGAACTAGAAACAGGTGATGCATCTTCTTCGAACGGAGGCACCACCCCCTTCAAGGTACAAATAAACTTTGATATTCCTATATTTGAAGGTCATATAGATGCAGATGTTGTAGACAAGTGGTTGAGTATACTAGAAGGGTATTTTTTTGTTCACAAATTTTCGAATAGAGAAAAAATTACTTTTGCGCTCCTCAAAGCCATTCCCCATGTTAATGATTGGTGGGAAACTTTCTGTGAGAAAAAGGAAATAGAGGAAACCTCATTATTTTTAGTCACGACCACCTGGGAATCCTTTAGAGATGTTATTAAGGAACAATATTACCCTGTCAGAAGCTATGACGACCTGTATAGCAAATGGACCACATTGCGGCAAGAAAGATACCAAGCAGTGCTAGATTTCACAAATATCTTCCATACCTTGTGCACCAAGTTGGGTATCAAATATTCAGAGTGACATATGGTGCTCAAGTATCATGGTGCTCTGCATAGATACATCTAGACCAAAATGGAATTTCTAGACATCTCATCCTTGGGCGTGGCCTACCAATATGCTATCAAAATCGAGCAGAAACTCAAACAAAATATGCGACAATTTGGGCCTAGGAACCCCTCACAACAAAAGACAGGAAAGGGTGGCCCCAAACCATCAAACAAAGGATAGAGAAAATATGGGTAGTATTAGGACAACCAGTACAAGCCGCAAGCAAATAAGAAC
Source organism: Picea mariana (assembly GCA_032191745.1). Classification (NCBI taxonomy): domain Eukaryota; kingdom Viridiplantae; phylum Streptophyta; class Pinopsida; order Pinales; family Pinaceae; genus Picea; species Picea mariana. Next base: position 228,008 of record JASDQU010100695.1, on the reverse strand, counting down.
ACTAGAAAGACAAAAAAAGATACTGGGAAGTGGTGCGACTTCCATAAGAGCCCTTGGCATATCACTGCTGACCGTCACTCAAAGCAGTCGCTAGTGGCCAAAGTGAAAGCTTCTGAATCAGATGTGGATTATGAATCTGAGACAGAACCAAAAAGGGGAAGATGTATCATTGACATGGAACCTAGTGCCACCGTTGCTACCACCAAGCTCCAACCTGGTGAACCAGAAGAGCCAAAAGAAGGAGAGCACCTCTTCCATCCACAGATGTGGGTAAAAGGCACCCCACTGCACTTCATCATTGATAGCGGTAGCCAGAATAACCTCATCTCAGCAAAGGTCATCAGGTGGATATCCCTGCCAACAACTTTGGACCCACAACCCTACACCATTGGATGGCTCCACCAAGGAAGTGATCTCCATGTTAGCCAATAATGTCGACTGTTGTATGACATCAAGCCCTTCAAAGAYGAGGTATTGTGTGATGTTGCTCCTCTCGAAGTTTGTGATTTTCTTTTGGGCCAACCTTATTTATGGAAACGTCATTTTATATATGAGTCTAGGCCTTGTAGTGTTATTATTACTTTGAATAGGAAATTGTACAGGATACCCAAGGCAATCCCACCTAGTGTTATTTTCTTGATATTTTCTAAGCAATGTAGGAAGGTCATCTCTTAGATGGGGAAGTTTGTCTTCTTCATGATTCTCTCTTAGAATAAGTGAAAGATTGCAGCCACATATAGGGTCTCTGCGGCCGACCTCTCCACACAACAAAAGCAAATAGATAAGGTCATGGAAGAATACTCAGATATCTTCTCCTCACCTATAGGGGTACCTCTGCACTGCCAGGTCAAGAACCCCATCGGTATGACCCMTAGCATACCGCTCCCCAATGGGCCAATCTATTGTCACTCTTTGTTAGAGAATGAGGAGATCAAGCGATAGATCCAAGAACTTCTCCACAAGGGGCACATCTGCCCCAGCTCATCACCTTGTAAGAGCCCAATCGTGTTGGTACAGAAGAAAKATGGAACCTGACGACTCTATATTGATTACCGGGCTCTAAATAAAATCACTGTCAGAAACCGATACCCAATTCCCTGAATCGATGACCTCCTTGATAAACTCACAGGGGCCAAATACTTCAGTAAGATTGATCTAAAGTCTAGCTACCACCAAGTCCTGATAGAATAGATAGATGTATGGAAGATCACCTTCAAGTCAAAGGAAGGAATTTTTGAATGGTTGGTCATGCCCTTTGGTTTGACAAATGCTCCAACCACTTTCATGAGGATGATGGATGATATATTGCGACTATTCACCAATAATTTTGTAGCGGTGTATCTGGATGACATTCTAATTTACAACAAGACTTGGGCTGAACACTTGTAGAATATTCAACAGGTTTTCCACACCATGCAGCAACACAAGCTATACACCAACCTGGAAAAATGCTCCTTCGGCATGGACAGGGTCCATTACCTAGGCTACATCATTGATCAGCATGGCATACATGTGGATCCAGCCAAGATCCAAGTCATCTGTGACTGGCCAGCCCCAACAACACTCACTAAGCTTTAGAGCTTCTTGGGACTTGCTAATTTCTACTGCAAGTTCATGTTGGGTTTCTCCCATATTTCATGGGCCCTCAGCCAAATAAACAGGGGTGGTAGTAAGGAAAAATTTGCATGGGACCAGTCCCAACAACAAGCATTCGATGATTTTAGGTAGCGCTTGTGCTCATCCCTAGTACTTTCACTACCAGACCTACAACATCCATTTGAGATTGAGATATATCCTTCAGACTATTCTGTGGGCACCATTCTCACTCAGCACGGGCACCCCATGGCATATCATAGCAAGACACTGTCAGATACTGTTCGTAAGTACTCTACTTATGAAAAAGAAATGTACTCCATTGTGAAAGCATGCCTCCAGTGGAGACATTACATTCTTGGGAAAGAGAAAGTCATCCACATTGATCATAAGCCACTATAGTTCATGCAAACACAGGGAAAATTGCAGAATGACTGCCATCAAAAGTGGTCCACATACTTGCAGCAATTCCACCTCAACATCAAGTATAAAATAGGAAGCACCAATTGCATCGTTGATTGCCTCAGTAGACTGCCAGTCACGACACTCACCACAGTGCTAGAATCTTGTGACCATGAGACATATGGATGGACCCAAATCTATGAGACAGAACTTGACTTTGCCACCACCTACCAAATGTTGGGTACAAATGCAGTTGTCGATAATTTTCATCTTCAGGATGGGTTGTTGTGTCGTCTGGGCCATATCTGTGTTCCATAAAGTGAGTGAGAAAACCTGATCTGGGAAGCCCACTACATTCGGGTGGCAGGACACTTCAGTGTCAAAAAGACAATGGTGATGCTACAGAAACATTTCTACTGGCCGAAACTTTGACAAGAGGTCGACAAGTATATCAGGTCCTGCACTGCCTGCGCTATTGTCAAACCGACCACTAAGAAACAGGGCCTATACACCCCTCTTGCTACTCCTGACAGGCCATGGGAATCCATCTCAATGGACTACATGTCAGGCCTCCCATCCACCAAGAGGGGAAATGACTGTGTTTTTGTGGTTGTTGATTACTTTTCTAAGATGGTGATTCTGGTTTCCTGCAAGAAGAGCATCATAGCAGAGGCCACTACTAAGTTCTTCCTTGAACGAGTCTGGGTACATTTTGGAGTCCCACAAACCATTGTCTCAGATTGGGATAGTCGATTTCTCATCACATTTTGGTCGAGCCTCTGGTCACTGCTGGACACCAAGCTCACCAAATCCATGGCCTTCCAACCCCAGATAGATGGCCAAACTGAGGTTGTAAATTGAATGATTGTGCATATCCTTCACATGTATAATTCAAAGCACCCTTGCACATGGGATTAGAGCCTTCCCTATGTCCAACATAGCTACAACCGATCCTTGCATAGCTCAACTGGCCACAACCCCTTTCAAGTGGGGTTGGGATTCCAACCATTGGGTCCCATAGATGTTGCACTTCCCTTTGTGGTCACCTTGATTGAATCATCTCCTGCTCCAACTGAAGCTGACAAATCCACCCAGTTTATTGAGCGGATCCATCACATCTACCAATATGTTTAGGATATCCTACAAAATTCCAATGACAATTACAAACAATGCCATGATCAACATCGGGTGCTGCATAAGTTTCAAGTGGGCGACAAAGTTTGGTTGCACTTGCAGAAAGAACGCCTTACAGGACCCCATCAGAAGCTTCACCCACTTCGTTATGGAACGTACACTATCAACAAGGCCATGGGGGATAATTCTTTTGAGCTCAACATTCCTTCTTTCCTTGGACTGCACCCAGTGTTGAACGTGGATCTCCTTCGCCCTTATTTCCCACCATTATTGGACACCTCAGAAGTAGCAAAACAAATGAAACCAACAAAGCTTAACCCCGACTGCATACAACAGGCATCCAATGATCATATTGTGGATATAAAAATCAAGGGCACTCGACAACAAAGGATCCAACTTTATCGAGTTTTCAAAGTAGGGCAACTCCTGCACCAAGGCAAGTGGCTCACCCGGGGCCAAATTTAGTAGAAATTTCCTCATCTAATGGGGGACCTCAACGCAATGGAGACCATGTATTCATAAGGAGGGAGGATTGATCTAGATGGATATCGGTGGCCACCCACCTTTTCCAACTATCTCAAAATAGTTTTCTGACAATTTTGGCAATTTACTATTTTTAGCAGTTTTAACTTTCGGGGCCATTTGAGGGCCTAAATGAAGGTTTTTCAGTATAGAGCTCCTCAATGATAACCAAAGGAATTATTAAGCCCCCAAAATGAATCTCCTCAATGGTATCTTTCCAAAGGGCTATCACATGCATAAAATGGAGATCGTATGCAAAAGTTACAACCCCGAGAAGTTGATGTACTAACTTACTCAAACGGGGCCCACATGACTTTTGGCGCTTCATCTCCTAGGGTTAGGTTTTTGGATGTCTAGAGTTTTTGGAATTATTTCTTATTGTAAAAATGCCTTCAGAGCCTCATTGTAACCTGCATCTTTTGAATGTGTGCTATCATCACATCTCTTCTCAGAGATAAGTCGCCACCATTCCAAGAAGCTTATTTCCGCTGCATTTTACAGTTTCAACTTATTTTGTTATTGAATAGAAAACTAGTTTTACTATATCTCTGTTATTTTGTGTTAATCACTTGCTAATAATCTGTATTCATTTCATTCTTCTCATAAAATCTGGATCAATCGTGGTCCTAAAGTATCAGTTATTCTTGATCCATGAGGTAATGAGTGTTATACATAATTTTGGTCACCCTAGTGATGATTTCACAAACATGTGTTCAGGATCCTAACATGAATTCTTGCTTGAGAAAAGCTACTTCTTTCCTCCTCTACAAGGATGATTTTTAGAAAGGGTTTGTAGGATGTACATATTACACCATGCATAAATCTATTATTTTTTCAGGCTACTCTATAGCTGGCCCGTGGGATTTCTACAAGCTTCTATATAGGCAGGGTGCAGTGGCATTCCAAAGCTAAAAAAGGAAAGAGGTTTCATGAAGTTTCTATAAGGGGAATCTTCTAGAATGTGAGGTGTCTTCTGTATGGTTGCAATCCTACTGGTTTCTCTAATTTGGTGGGATCATCCTCATTCCTTTAACCACTTCACCTTCTCCTATATAATCATGGGCTTCTCATGGAAAAGGTTAAGCAATATTAAGCACAGAATTGATGAAAGAATAGGCTAAAGCCTATGTGAAGAATCTTGTTCTTAGTGATGCTTGAGGCCAGTATTTTCCCATCAAGATTTTGTGGATTATCTTCATACAAATTTTGGAGCAAGTGTATGTGTGTGTTGGAATGAAGGACCACTAAAATGGAACTTGCAACATCAAGGAAATTTGGTTGTATCTTCTACTTTTCATTAATATAATACCGTGGCACACCTCTTTCCCATAAAATGATTAGTGTTTTATTACATGACTCGATCACATGTTTAGGTTGTCATTAAATTCTACTATTGCTACTTTCACGTTGGTTGGTTTGTGTTGCCGCAGGTCTGATTCCACAAGAGCACTTGAGTGAAGCAGGGACAACAAAGATATAAGGAAGCGATTCATAAGGTATGCTATCTATTCCTCCTTTGGTAGTAAAATCAATGATCACCACTTAGGGAAAGTGTATTGTTCCATCTCCTTTTTTTCTAGATCCAAGTGGATCTAGGGGGATTAGTTCATGTCTGCATCTACCAATTTACCCAATAACAAAATTGGCAACTCCATTGGGGAAGAACAACTTGATTATGGTTTTTTGTTTGCCATTTTCTTTTGACCTATTATTTTTACTTGAAATCAATCTTTGAGTATGTGGGAGATCCATTTAGACTCTCTGGGTTTGAAAATCCACTTGGATGATTTACCCTTTTCTCCAAATTTATTGATTTTTCAAACACTTCCATACTGCACCTTATAGATAGCTTGCAGAAACCTTTTATTTCCGCATCCTGCTAGTTTATTTCAGTGTGGGATTTCCACACCATGTATGTTTCTGGCATGCAGAAAGTATTCATTTCCGCATTGTGTTATACTGTCATCCTGCGGCGGCATTTGAGAAATTTTTTGGGTTGGGTTTTGGCCTCTGTTGTTACCCAGCTTTGCTTTAGTTAGCTGGGAAAGGATTTTTAATCCTAGTTCTTAACTTTTTTTGACTGTTTAATCTTACTCTTGATTGGTTTCAGAGATCGAATACCTCTCTTTTGATATTTTTCCAATTTTTGTTTTTGGTTTTTTATCAACAAGGGTATAATCTCTGGATTTGTCTCTGAGTGCTTGCTCGATTAAAAATATTCGATTGGATTTGAAGTTGTATGCTGGTTACACATTTTGGATTGTTTAACGATCGGAAGACCATTTTTTGATTCACATTTGTAGAAACATTTTCTTGTCATTTTTTTTATTTTTATCTCCATTGAAAGATTGATTTGGGTGCTTGTTGAGTATTTTATTTTCATTGATTGCTTATCCTTTCTCGATTTCATCTCTGTTTTGGTTTTCAAATGGAAAATATTAAAGTCTTTCAGTCTTTTAGGTAATCATTTATACAAAAAATATTGGCATTCAAAAAATTGAAAGAGAAAAAATAGTGAAATTACATTGTTGATGATTGTTTAGTATTACATTCAAAGAAAGAAAGTATATTTCATAGTTTACACCATTCCAGAAGTACCTTCTCCTTACTATAGATGGAATTCATTGAACGAAAAGTTGCATCAGTCATTTTCTATTTGCATATTGTTGGGTCAAGGTCTTACACATCATCGATTTCATTCTCGTCTCCCTCTTGAGTAACAACAACCTTTAATAATATTGCGAAAATCTAAAACTTAACTAGTAATTTTTCTAGGTCTCTTTGAAACCAACATTATCTAGGCTAGAGATTTGGAATAGGAAGTGAGACACACTCTCCAAAGAACAAAACACACAATAGCATCTTGTGATAGGGAGTGTCAAATTCTATTTGCAACATTTTTTCCTAGGAAGCCCTTCTCACACAAGGGTCAAACCTAAGGTTGCATTGATATTGGTAGAGTTACTCACCCTGCTTTGTTGGTCTCAGTGTAGAGATTGTGCATATTATGGGGGTCACTTGAAGGTATACCCACAATGATGAATGGAAGCCTCTCAAGTTGATTTTAGGCTAGATACCATGCCCTTGCGTGTGGATCAGACTCGCGACTATTCCCCCAGGCACCACTATTGTTTCTATTAACCTTAGTTGCCTATATTCTTAGGGTATTACACAAGGTGACTGTGGAGGGGCAAGTCTCCATGGTACCTGGAATCAACATTGGCCAGACTCACTCAGGCTCCTTGGAGGGTATACCCATGATTATGTGTGGTAGCTTACACCAAGGTATAAGTCCATTAAGCAGGTCGTCAACGTAACTTTTCCACCCTAGCCCAACCCCTTCTTGTCTCGACTTCACGACATTGGATTCCATCACCAACTAGTGAATTCAGAATAGGAAGGTATTTCTTGATTTGTTTTGATTCCTATATTCTACTATCGAGTGTTTTTTGTTAGCATAGTTGGCCATAGATTTTTTCCGTAGAATTTTTGGATCGGCCAACATTGACCCTCCACGACGTTCACGTAGGATGTAGGGATTACCTCTAGAATATTCGAAAGTTTCTCAACCCTTGCCCCCTAACCCACCGGAGGACTCTCCTCAACAAAGTGAGATCTAGGACCACGTGCCTTCATAGTCAGAAAGTATCGATTCTCTAGAGAGATTTTGGGTTGTTTCTGACCCTCTAGAAGCTTTCTCCCTACCTCCTCGATATGAGAGACATATTCTTTAACTCAATTTGTCTTGAGAAATTTTTATCAACACTTGTGGATTACCTCCCGAAATTGTTTCCGACCTTAACGAGGATCCTTATTGGATCACTAACATAGCTCAGACTCTGACTTCTAGACGGAGCCCTCCCACCTCAGAGACAGGAGCTGACATAACTTTCATTTCTAAACTACCTGAAACATCTTACACATTTATGATACCCTTAGATCACTTTAACAATAAAACATGCTATTATTTTCCTAGTTTGGAAGCCTTATCATCCGGTCCTATTTCGACCATCCCTCTTCAGCAGGCCCATTCCACAATGGTCCCAAACACTATGATTATTCCCATCGGGAATACGGTGGCCAGCCAATCATCTATTGGCACACTTCTTTTATCTAGTCAGATCCCATCACTTCCTCTTGGGTATAATGATTTGAACTCCTCTATTCTCAATCGTACCCCAGTTCCATCCGAAATTTCTGGAGTCTTCACTCCCCCTAGGTATAACATTTCTTTTGGTTCTATTTCAAAACCATCCCAGTTCCTTTCTAGAGGGTCCCTTCCACCTATTATAGGAGGATTCAAACCCAGTGGCTCTAACACCGTTGGAAGTTCTACAACGTTATTCACTTTTGGTTACCAAATTCCCACTGGGGGGTAATATAACCCTAGGGGGTACACTCAATTTGGAGGTCAAACCCAAATTGGGGAATCATCCTCGCTCGAAGGACAACCCCCACTCGGAGGCTATAATCCACTGTATGGTCATAACATCCCTGGATCACTAGCCCATTATTGAAATCATCTTATTCAAGCGAATCCAGAATCATCTGGGGGGAAGCAACCTCAATTGGCTCTTTAATACCACCTAGTTCGGGCCAGGCATATCTCAGTTCTTCCAATCCTATTTGGGGTTCTAACATTCAATCTAGTATCCCTTTTCAAGGGAACATCCCCACTCTGTTCAACCCTATAAGTTACTTGCCTCTGCACACACGTCTGAATCTGTCAGGATCTTCACATCATATGCAAACTGCTTACGGTCCTACTGGTTTACCGACGGGACTCCCTCCCCAAAGTTACCAGTATCCTCATGTGAATAGAAAACTTCCCTTTAGCCACTTTGGACCTCCTTGATCTGTCTAGGATTTTGAATGATCCTATCTCATACTCTCCCCATTGGCCCGTTATACTAGCCAAATTACTGTCTGACATTCCCATGTTTAATGGTATAAACCAGGAGAGGATATGAACAATCATGTAATGACTTTCCACCTTTGGTGTTCATCCAACTCTTTGATGGATTACTCCATTCAGTTACGTCTTTTTCAACAAACTCTCATGGGTTCAGCCATGAAGTGGTATATAGAATTACCAAGAGGCTTCTTCACTCATTTCAATACCCTAGCTATGGCTTTCCTCACTCACTACCATTTGCCAATCTATTATGAAATGGGAACCAATATTTTGAGTTCTTTCAAGAAAAGTAAAGCCACTCATATCTCCGATCACATTCATGAGTGGAGACAAAGATGACGTTTAATCAAACTCAATCTTCTCGATCAATTATTGGAAGAATGGTTCACAAAATCCTTCATGAATGACACCTCTAAGGACATTTCCATGGGTGGAGTTGTCACAGAAGAACAGGTGATCAGTCACGCCCAATACCTCGATCTCATTTATTCACAAATGGGTACTCTTTATAATCTTCTCCCTGACGCACCTCGTCCCTCTACCACAACCACCTCAAAAACCCCAGCCACTTCTCATGCCACTAATGGTGTGATAGGTAATTTACATGCTCAACCTCAATCTACACAGGCCTCTTACACCACTCCCAAATCCCATGCTTTTAATGTTCAAACTGCTCTGACGCCCACCCCTCCCACCAATAAAACTTCAGAAGTGAATGTTGTTCAATCGACTCCTACCGGTAAGAATAAGTCTAAAAAAGGGAAGGGTATGAACAAGGAGGATAAAAATAATAATCCATAATCCAACAAGACCAAGACACAACCTATTGATGATAAGGATAAAAGAAAACCTCTCTATCCTTGCCTTATCTTTGGTGATGATCACTACACAAAGGATTGTCCGAGACGTGTTGAGGTCATGAAGTTCCTTCAACGGACCCCAAAACCTCCTACACCTGTCATCTTGTCTCAACCCTTCCCTTCTCAACAATAGGCTCAATTGGTCATCCATGATCAACCTTCTTCCTCCACTACCTCCTACATACTTATGTGTAACGATGATTCAAATAATAATGACATCACACTTACCACTTGTGCGAGAGATTACTCTTCCTCCAAGGAGAAAGTTGACGATATACCATCTTTGTTGGTTCAAAAATATCCCTCGTCTCCACCTCACATTGGTCCTCTTCATCTCGAACGACCGAACTCTGATACAGTCCTTCACCCTCCTCCCAAGGGTGTGGTTCAAAAGTCTTCTTTAAATCCTCGTGTGTGTGCTACACAGAACTACAATATTGTAGAGGATCTAGCATAAGCACCGTCCGTGATGTCATCCCTCAAAGTCCTTCATAGTTTTCCTACACAACGGAAGACATTGTTGAAAGATATCAGTGGAATCAACCCTACAGATACGAATTTAATAATCTTTGACTTGGAAGATCACATTCCAAGGTTACCCCCTCAGCTCACATTTCAAATACAAGTTGTTTTCACCAGAAATAACATTTGTAGAACAATTATTGACGAGAGTGCCTCGACGTGTGTCATGTCTATTGCCTGCTGGAAAGCCATTGGCTCTCCTTCCTTAACTGTATCACACAACATGCTCAAATCCTTTAATGGCTCTGTCTTTAAACCCTATGGTGTATTCCCTTCATTTTCTATTATGTTAGAAGGCAAAATGGTCAACGTTGAAGTTGAGGTCTTTGACACACCCATCGATTAGAACCTCTTACTTGGCCATATCTGAATCGATTCCATGCGTGCAATCATGTCTACTCTTTTCTGTATCGTGCATTTTCCACATCAGGGAAAAGTAGTTACAGTAGACCAACTGGCCTTCTTTAAATATGATACACATACCAATAATGTACCTTTCATTGCAAAGACACCCCATGGGTATGAGAATGTCGGTGTGGGTCTACTAAAATATTCAACTCTGATGGGTACATTTCCAATCCCACCACCCGAAATTCCACCTCCTTTGGTTGCCTTGATTAACATGATTTCCACCTCTGTCCATGAAATTCTTACTTCTTTTGACCCATGGATAGTGCCTGAACCCGGTAATTATCTTCACTATGATGACCAAATGCCTTTAATTCCGGTTGAGTCTACCTACCAAGCCATTCAATCGACTGACCCTTTTACTCCCTCTCTCGGTGATTCATCTCCTGATCTGTTCCACGTTATTTTTCCCATGGATGAGATGATTATGTCGGTTTTGTTGGTGGAATATACCCCTTGGGATGATGGGCATCATCGTTCCATTCTCTTTCTCGAACAACACACCATCGAGAATTACCAATGGATCTTAACTTCGTCGACCATTGTCGTTATTTCTTCGGTTCCTGAATCCACACACGATATGTTATACGAAGGGAAATTAAGTAATATTTCATCCACCATCCCCCTTGACATATCTATTAAACTTGGAGTTGTCGAAAATGTCCACATCGGAGCTTCATGTTCCACCGATGAGGTTGTAATGTATAATTCACTTTTTCAAGAATTTTGTGACATCTTCGCGTGGAGCTATGAAGAGATGCCAGGTATTGACCTTGATATTGTTGTACATGAAATTAAGACCTACCAATATGATAAACCCGTTTGGTAGAGACTTTGCCCGGTCCACCCCCATAAAGTAGCTACTATCAAGCTTGAAGTTGAAAAACTTCTTAAAGTTGGCTTTATTTATCCAGTGGCTTTGACCGATTGGGTATCCAATCTAGTTCCGGTTAATAAGAAACAAGGTACGATCTGTGTCTATGTTGATTATAGTTATATCAACAAATATTGTCCTAAGGACAATTTTCCTATCCCCTTTGTTGACCAAATCGTCGATGATTGTGCTAGAAGTGAAATCTTCTCTTTGATGGACGATTTCTCCGTATATAATCAAATCAATATCTTACCAGCGGATCACCACAAAACTACTTTCATTTGTCTTTGGGGCACTTTTGACTACCGGAAACTACCCTTTGGTTTGAAAAATGTCAGTGCAACGTTTCAACGTGGTATGTATTACGATTTCCATGATATTAAACATATTGTACAACCCTATTTGGATGACCTACCAGTGCATTCCATTCATCGTAGTGATCATCCGACCCACCTCCGAGCCATTTTCCTTCGTTGTCGGTTCTATCATATACACTTAAACCCACATAAATGTGTCTTTTGTGTGGAGTCCAGCCGACTCCTAGGATTTATTGTGTCATGTCAATGGATCAGAGTAGATCCTTTTAAGGTCGAGGAGATCCTCAATCTCCCTCCTCCTTCCTCACTTCACTAGCTACAAAGTTTGCAAGGGAAGGAAAACTTTCTACATCATTTTATCCCAAACTATGTTGAGTTAACACTTAGATTTACTCGACTACTAAAGAAGGGCTCTGAGTTTGTATGGGACACCACTGCCAACAAATCCTTCGATGCTTTGAATTTTTTTTTAACTCGTACCCCACTACTTTTCCCGCCTGATTATAGTCGAGATTATATCCTTTATCTCTCTGCTTCGAACTCTACCATTGCCATGATTATAGTCCAAGAAGGCGATTTACACGATGAGAATGTCATCTATTATTTGAGTCAGAGTCTCATGACTACTGAATCCAAGTACTTACATGTTGAAAAATTGGCTTTGGCAGCTGTTCAAGCTATCCAATGTTTCCGTCACTATATTCTATTACACAAGACCATTGTTATTTTCGATTGCAACCTTATGCAACACATTATTACACATCAATTGCTACGGGGAAAATACTCCAAATGGATAGTGATTCTCCAAGAGTTTGAGTTAGAATTCAAACACGCTAAGTCCAAGAAATATTTGGTGTTTGTCGAACTAATATGTGACCTTCCCTCCGTTGAGACAAAAAATGTGGCAGAGGATTCCCTACCTGACGAATACCTTTTTATAATCATTTCTAATGATGCTTGGTATGGAGGTATTATCATTTATCTCTAGACTCAAACTTTCCAGCCATACCTCTCTAGTACAGACCGTCGTCGCACCCACTATCAAGCCCATCAATACGTCATTCTCGGTGACACTCTTTATCACCGTGGTGTTGAATCTATATTTTGACGTTGTCTCACCTTTGATGAGGTTGAGAAAGCTTTGAATGAATTCCACTCTGAAGTGTGTGGAGGTCATATGTCCAGGTATGAAACTGCCCAAAATATCTTACGAGCAGGATACTTCTGGCTTTCTTTATTTAAAGATTGTATAATTTCCGTCCAGAAATGCCATGCTTGCCAAACATACAATCATAAGATAATATCTCGTCCTGCTCCCTTACACCATGTAGTTTCCCTTGGACCTTTCACGAAATGGGGCATTGATTTTATGACTTGTAACCCTCACTCGACCAGGGGGCATGGATACATTATTGTAGCCGTGGACTATTTCACCAAATGGGTCGAGGTGATGCCTACATTCGACAATACTAGAAAAACTACAACACTTTTCATTTTCAATCACATTATTACTCATTTTGGGATATTGCAAGATATCGTTACAAATCATGGTTGCCATTTTTGAAATTTTATGATGTATGAACTTACCAAAAAGTTGGGTCTTTTTCATGAAAACTCAACCCCCTACTATCCACAGGCCAACAACCAATTTGAAGCAATCAATAAAACCCTGATCACTATGCTTCATCGGATAATAGGAATCCATAAGGCCAGTTGGCACACAATGTTGTTCTCAACATTATGGGCCTATCGGACATCTGTGAAGTCTACTACGGGATTTACCCCCTTTCACCTAGTCTACGACATTGAAGTCGTTCTCCTAATTGAATGTGAAATTCCATCTTTGAAGCTAGTTGTTGAACTCCTTCCCAACACCTCTACCGAAGAAGAACGTCTATTGTATCTTATGCAATTAGACGAGACCCGTTGTGATTCCACCCTAGTTATTGAAGCCCAGAAGAAATGCGTGAAAGCCCAATATGACAAACATGTCAAGCCATGCGTTTTCTCTGAGGGTGATCTAGTTCTTCTCTATGAATAAGATCATGATTTTCTAGGAGCCAGAAAATTCAAGGCTATGTGGTGAGGCCCTTATATCGTCAAACTAGTGTTGGAGAAGGGATCCTATGAGTTAGTAGATTATGATGGAATTCCTTTGAGTGAACCCAGAAATGGGCTTTACTTGAAGAAGTACTATGCTTAGACTATCTTTTCATGAGTTCTTGTATTTTATTGTATCATACTATTGTGTGCTACTTTTGTGTGTTTTTTTGTTATTTAGTTTCTACCCTTAACCGCTTACCTTGCATTGTTCTTGGTTTCCAGATGTCAAAGTATTCATTACCCAATTTTGGCTTCACCGATGGCACTAGTCGTAGTACTCATAACCTAGCTTCTGCTTTATGGGAAATCTATGCACCCACAAATGAACTTATCAGTATACACAGTTTTTTTCTCAGTCCTGCAACCGATAATATAGCAGAGTATAGTGCAGTCATCGAATTGTTGACCGATGCTATCTCACTTGGGATTCCTCGCCTGGTTATATGACTTGATTCACAGCTTATAGTGCTACAATTAAGTAATGTCTATGCTATCTGAAGTCATACTTTGTTACGAGTATATTTACAAATTCGCCTCTTGGAATGTTATTTTGATTATATCGAGTATAAACACATTCCTAGATGTCTAAATACATTAACTGATGCAATACCTAATTATGTGTTAGACAGACATCTAAGACATTTATAAATCCAATCACACATCACATGTATTATACAAATCAAAATAAGTTGGTAGAAGCCTCGTGTATATATAATGATAATTGTTTTTTACAAAAAGATTATTTTCCGTTCGAAGACCAAAATATCAAAATATGAAGCTCATAGCTTCTACAAAATGGCATCATGGATCCTGATCTCAGTAACACATTATTGCTCATGATACTCTATAGAGAAATCATCTCAATGGACCAGCCACGCCTATAGCATGGCGCTGGAAACGCCTCGGTACCTTGCCGATCGACATATCTGGGATCCCTACAGTCAAACCCTCCAAATTCTGCTCAATTTCTTCATAATCGTCTGTATCCAATCCTACTACTACCACTTCTTCCCCTTTCCTCTGGATAGGGAATGTACCTAGGGGCCGGAATGGCCCTATATTTGCATGGTCACAATATTTTGATTAGTCATCTCCATTTTTCTCTCATCTGGCCTTTTGCAAATTCCTATCTTGAGTCGTCTTTGAGTCAATGCTGCCAAGACCAGTGTCGTGCCATTCATATGTTCAAGAGAATTTCAGCCAAGCCCTCTATTAAGTTGGCCATCTGCAATTGTCAATTCCTATCATGTTGGCCTTCCTTTTTTCAGTTTCAAATCATGTTCGTACTTTGCTCTACCCTAAATCTGTTACTTATTTCATTTCATTTGATGGGGGATATATCAAGGCCCTCCTGTGACAAGTCTTTTCCTATCGACTTAAGCTCATTATCCAGGAACAAGACTTAGAAATTATTTGGTGCCTTAGATCCTGCATGTCTCAATGGTAGGTTTCTTCTCTTTTGACAGTGGATTTACATCATTGATCCCTGATCGAGAGATTCCATTGAGTGTTCGACTTCATCTCATGTATTCACACTCATTGGATTGTACTATGGTACGTTGGGATTCATTGACATCAATGGTGATTTCCCTCTCACTTGTTAACGATTTTCATTAACGACTGGTAATCAAGTGGTTTCTAACCATGTTCGACTTCAACGTTTCTAATCACATGGCTAGATTCGTACTAGCGTACGATGGGATTGAAGACCCTAGACCTCATCATTTTTTATCTAGATTGCGATGGAGTATTTATGATTTGAATTGACACATAGATCCACTTTGTATGTCTCATGGCTATGTCTGTATCTGAGTTTTCCAATACATATATCCACAGTGTATTCCTAGTGGCTATGTAGAATCTTGATGACATGGATCCACAATGTATAATTGGTGGCCATGACTTATATTTCCGATTTCAATAATTTATAGTCTGAACATGGGAATGCCTATTTCAGACATGGTATAATATTGTACGGATGCTTGATTATTTGCAGGTTCCCAATTGGTCCACTCCTTGTTACTGACACAAACACGAATTATTACAAAGTATTTCGACTGTCACGAGTTCCATCCTCATACTTTAGGGGTAATTCTTTTATACATAATTTTGGTCACCATAGTGATTATTTCACAAACATGTGTTTAGGCTCCTAACATGACTTTTTTCCTGAGAAACACTACTTCTTTCCTCCTCTACAATGTTTTTTTTTAGAAAGGGTCCGCATGCTGTAAATATTACACAGTGCAAAAATCTATTATTTCTGCAGGCTACTCTATATCTAGCCCTTGAGATTTCTACAGGCTGCTATATAGGCAGGGTGTGGCGGTGTTCCAAAGCTAAAAGAGGAAAGAGGTTTCACGAATTTTATAGAAGGGGAATCTTCTAGAATGTGAGGTGGCATCTGTATGGTTGTGATCCTACTGGTTTCTCTGATTTGGTGGGGTTATCCTCATCCATTTAACCACTTCACCTTCTCCTATATAATCATGGGCTTCTCATGGAAAAGGTTAAGTAAGATTAAGCAGAGAATTGATGAAAGAATAGGCTGAATACTTTGTGAAGAATCTTGTTCTTAGTGATTCTTGAGGCCACTATTTTCCTATAAATATTTTGTGGATTATCTTCATGTGAATTTCAGAGAAAGTGTATGTGTGTGTTGGAATGAAGGACCACTAAAAGGGAACTTACAACATCAAGGAAATTTAGTTGTATCTTCTACTTTTCATTAATATAATACGGTGGCACGCCTCTTTCCAATAAAATGATTAGTGTTTTATTACACAAATCCTTAATCACATGTTTAGGTTGTCATTGAATTCTACTATTGTTGCTTTCACATTGGCTAGTTTGTGTTGTCGCAGATCTGATTCCACAAGAGAATTGGAGTGTAGTAGGGAAAAAAAAGATATAAGGAAGTGATTCATAAGGTATGTTATATATTCCTCCTTTGGTAGTAAACTCAAAGATCACAACTTAGGGAAATCATCTTGTTCTGTCTCGTTTTGTTCTAGATCTAGGTGGATCTAGGGGGATTAGTTCATGTCCACATCTACCAATTTACCCAATAACAATGAGTATGGGTATCATGGTATGTATCACTCTAATTTTCAAAGAACTTGTATATGTTGTATTGAATCCTTCTTCATTTCATGACGTTTTCTTGGAAATTATGTTATTTTCCTCATTCATACCTGGAAAGGTGGCATGGTTCCCTAGTAAGTTTATTTACCTTTAGGATGGGTTGTTACTCGATGAATCTGTGAAAATACATCACGCGTTGCCTCCATACTTACCAATTTCCATATTTGTTCATTTCATCTCCCCTATCATTGTTTGGGAATTGGGATTCACTACACTAGGAAGGGTTTTACCTTACCTCGTTGAAGAAGGGGCTAAAGGCCTAGAGGGTAAAAGTAGCTAGCAAGAGTTAAGATCCAATTTGAAACCTTTGAGATGCTTAACCTAGGGATCCCTGAGAAAGAAGTGAAAATATTATGAGTAAGAAAAGGGGACCCATAAGATAACATAAACACTCAAGGTACTAGCTGATGGATAGGAGGTCTCATCACGATCCAACCTATTATGACCATGGAAATGTAGTGGTATGACACTCCACCTGTCTGGTCACCAAGCCAGGGTAGTGGTGCTTGGTGGCATAGCCAAGAGAAGGGGGTCTCATCATGAGCCATCCTTCTCATTTCCATGAAATGTTTGTGGATAACGTTGTCACCTCTGGTCATCAAGACAGGATAGTTGCCCTCAACTATTTCCTTAAAACACAAGAACAAAAGATCAAAATAAATGAAGCTAAGAGTAGAAGGAAATGAATGGGATAGGGAACAATTGCATGTGTGACATGTTGCAACTCTCCCTCCACAAATGAACCCACAAGTAAGACTCCTAATTTCCATGTTATCACATGCATCCCATGCCCAAATATTTACCCCATGCCACCTAATACATGACTTGGACTATATCTCACCTGGAAAACACCTCAAAATCAAGAGAGGTTACCCCAATAGGACATCCTGAGACCTTCTCCAAACCTAACTTGTCAAATTGCATAATGTCTTTGAGCATTTGTTTGGGTTAAGGGGGGTTTGATTCACATGTTTGGATAATTTAATTATTGGATATGATTTACATGCTATGATCCCTGTGACTTATGAATGTCACTTTCCCAGATGGAATGTGACTTAGACAGGTGGTCTCGTGCCAAGATTAAGGATAAATAATGCACCAAGGGTTATTTTCATGTGGAAAATCTATATTACAGGTTCATGGTTTTCTTCATAAGGAGAAGGTTATTGTTTCTATTAACCCTAGTTTCATCCATAATTTTATCAATATTTTTTTGGTTAACAGACTGCAAGTTCCTACAAATAATATTGAAGGCACACATGTTGCGATTGAGAATATTCAAATTTTTAAAGATTTGAAGCTCAGTATGGATAAATATGTGTTGCATTCATATTTTTATGATATAGATATGGATGATGTGGATATTTGTTTGGGATATCCTTGGATGAACTCAGTTGGTACAGTTAATATTAATGTGCAAAATAAGTTTTTGAAGTTATGGTACAAGAAAAGGAAAGTCACATTGCATGATGTGTCTCTTAGTAAGATAGAAGGGCCCACTATGGGAGAGTATGAAGTTGAATCAGAGACATAATATACTAAAGAATATGAAGTGAAGCCACATGAAGCACACAATAATTAAGCTAAGGAGGTCATTAACTCAAAGGTATGTTGTTACATATTTGAAGAAAAAAGAGAAGATTCCTACACTAGTTGTATATCGTCATCCACAACATATAGAGAAAAAACATTCATCAAGGAAAGGGTGTGAGATTCAAAAAATTTATGCACTAGCAGGGCACCAGACAAGAAATCGATCAATAGGTGCATGGAGGGCTACCGACAATACAGGAAGACATTCATCTAGTGAAACAATCCCATGGAAACAAAAGCATGATGCAGATCAAGATCACGGTGGAAAGGTAGTAGTTGGACATCATGTTCATCTTCCATTAGGATGGATGGATGGTCATACTTGGTACCAGTTGTCGACATTTCTTATTCGATCATATTGTATGGTTTATTCTCGTGTTTTGAGAATGAAACATGTGAAGGCAAATGGACTGTAGTATACCTAGGGAGGTAATATGGGGTACCTAGGGAGGTACTAAATGGGAATGTGGTTATGTATATTCAATTTAAGGTGGAATAGGTCCACTATATTATTAAATAAGACCCATTAAGGTAGTCAAATATAATAAATGTGAGAAGACTCTCTAGAAGGTTCCTAGGAGATAGAGAGAGCTATATAAAGAAGTCTAAGAAACATATTGAAGCATTGTGAAGAATATTGTCATTGTAACATCCAAAAATTGTTTGAGGAGTGTTATCCTTCCTTAAGGATTAATATATGGTGTTACCCTACCTCGGGGGTTTTGACTATTTCTTGTGTTCATTATTTTGGTGAATGGTTTGGCTTTTTCTTGTTGACATTGTGGGTTTGTTTTGAGATTTATCTTTAGATCTATTCAGGTACTTAAAAATTGGTGAAAATGTTCAAATTTTTAAATATTTAAAGCTCAGTATGGATAAATATATGTTGCATTCATATTTTTATGCTACAAATATGGATGATGTGGATATTGTTTTGGGATATCCTTGGATGAGATCAGTTGGTACATTTAATATTAATGTGCAAAATAATTTTTTGAATTTATGGTACAAGAAAAAGAAATTTGCATTGCAAGATGTGTCTCTCAGTAAGACATAAGAGCCCATCATGGGAGAGTCTGGACTTGAATCAGAGGCAGAATCTACTGAAGGGGTTGAAGAAAATCCATAGGAAGGACACAATAATGAATCCAAGGAGGTCATTAACTCAAAGGAACAATGTGTTACATATTTGAAGAAAAAATAACAGATTCATACAGTTGTTGTATATCGTCATCCACATCATATAGAGAAACAACAATCATCAAGGAAATGGTGTGAGCTTCAACACATTTATGCACCAACAGGGAACCAAACGTGAAATCGATCAAGAGGTGCATGGAGGACTTTTGACACTATAAGAAGACATTCATCTAGTGAAACAATCCCATGGAAACACAAGCATGATGCAGATCAAGATCATGGTGGCAAGGTAGAAGTTGGACATCATTTTTGTCTTCCATTAGGATGGATGTGTTAGCACTGAGATTCATACTCAGACTTCCATGAGTGAAAGAAAAATACCCATCATAATTTATAGATAATAAAATCAAGTTTATGGTTGGTGGATCAGTAATAAAGATAAAGAAAAAGGGAAACAAACTTTCTACAGAGGCATTCCATTGGGCATGGAGTCATAACATCCTACATATTGAAGGAATTTGAGTTTCACATAAGACAAAGCTAATATACTATAAAGTTAAAAGAATGGAGAGGAAAAAACATAAATTAGAATTTTCACAAAACATAGATCCTCTCTGTCGAATGGACTAAATAATGCTTGAACAAAACAATAATTAAAAGTAAATCACTGCAAATCCTTTGAAGCTCATGAATCTCCTAATCATAGGCCACCATGGTATTCATAGTCTGCAATTTTATTCAAGTGAGATGAAGGAGAAATAAAGACAAATAAAACATGATGATAAGACAAATCTTATGAATCCTCAATGGAAGAAATGTATTAAGAATAACATGCCCTCAGGCTTACAGTCACACACATTGAAAATACTACCTCTGCAACTCTCTCCTCTCTTGGCTCATGAATCCAACCCTTTCCTCATAAAAAAAAATTTCATTTATAGTGAATTATCTCTCTCTACCCTAAGGAGGTCAAAACCAAGGAGTTATATAAGATCCTCCTACATTTAGGAGTCTTATTACAAAAGATTCCAACAAAAACATAATAAATTCCTATTTTCTAGGATCTTGCCCATTGCAATAAATGCCTCTTGAAACATGTCAAGATGTTTGATCTAAATATGGAACACATGTCCCTAAAACATGATGAACCATCTCATGGAGTACTAGGGGAATCTAGGATTTATTCTAACATCTTTGAATTTGACTAGAAGTGTTTGCAAACTATCCAACCTCCAATGCTCCTCTTTATCCAGTCCACAGTGCCAGTTTGCAATGCATTGGTGTTTTGATTTTATCTCTCAATTTCGAAACAGGGTTTGGTTGAATTTTGGTTAGCATGTCAATGCCAATATCATGCTCTACCACAAACAATTTCGGAAAAACCCTCATCGCCGTTCAAAAGTTATGATCCAATATTTATAAGACTCTGCTAGAGGAAATGAGTTCGCAATGCCTGTCTACCAGTTCACAGTTCCTTATTCAAATATGATTTTCATTCTTTGACAAGACTGTTAGGATGTACAAAGACCTGATCCCTAAAAATGTGTTAAAAATAGGCTCTGAAAACAATGAAATCCCTTAGCATGACAAAAGGGTAATGATGTCAATGAATGGATGGAGCACTTGAGTACGTTGTGAACTCTCTTAGTGAGTTGGCAACGCTCAAATTAAAACTGGCTTGACAACTGAATGGATAAAAGGTGCTAGCTAGAGATCTTTCATACAATCATGGAGGTGACATGTCAAGGTGATAATAAGGATTTTTAAATATGTGACTCATGAGGGTTTATCAGTCCTTCTCATGATAACAAATAAATAACACAAAGACCTTAGAAAAAGGAAAAACTAACTTTCTTTATTTAAATCAAAAGTTGAAAAATGACTATAGCAAGAAGTCATAAAAACTATAAAAACCTATGACTCAAAAACAAAGATTGAAATGACTTTTTGACCCCTACAATTCTATGTGTTAACAGGATGGATGATCATACTTGGTACTAGTTGGCTACATTGCTTATTCGGTCATATTTTATGGTTTCTTCTCGTGTTTCGAGGATGAAACATGTGAAGGGGGATGGAATGTAGTATACATAGGGAGGTAATATGGGGTACCTAGGGAGGTACTGAATGGGAATGTGGTTATGTATATTCAATGTAAGGTGGACTAGTTCCACTATATTATTAAATAAGGCCCATTATGGTAGTTGAATATAATAAATGTGAAAAGAATCTCTAGAAGGTTCCTAGGAAATAGAGAGAGTTATATAAAGAGTTTAAGAAATGTATTGAAGCATAGTGAAGAATATTTTCATTGTAACAATTAAACATTGCTTAAGGAGAGTTATCCTTCCTTAAGGATTAATATATAGTGTTACCCTACCTTAAGGGTTTTCTCTATATCTTGTGTTAAGTATTTGGTGAATGGTTTGGATTATTCTTGTCGATATCATGGGTTTATTTTGAGATTTATCTTTAGATCTATTCAAGTAATTAACAGGGGCATGACATGGATTGAAAACTTGCACCAAGAGAAAGAAGGATGTTTCCTTTGGAGGCACCTTGGCAGACCTATACCTAGAGGATCTTGCTCCTCCCACAAGGACATTATCCCTTGAGGGCCCTGGACGTCATCATGGCTACTCTAAGCATCATCTAGAACCAGTCTTGTCATATTGGATGACATTTATGAGGAATTGGCACATAAGCATAGGGTTTCGTGCCTTTGGAGGCCCAATGTTTCACCTTCCCTGCCTAGTGATTCATAATTGGGGCTCAACGTAACCCTAGAGGGGCATGGAATAACCCCTGGAGTGATTCTTAGATGAAAATTAATTTTGTTTTTTCCAGATTTAATTTGTGTAAAAAGTTAGCTAGGTCGGCCCAAAAATTATGAACTGAAATTAATTTTAGTTTAAATTTTGTATAAATAAGCAAAAAGTGACATTTATTTTCAACATAACTTTCCCTTGGAGACAAGGAGGTATTAAATTTGCACCCTATTAGGGTTATTGGCTGAAATAGTGAGGCCCCACTCTTGTTTAAGTCTTATCTTTGCAACTTGGATCAATTTTCGGAGTTTTATGGTGATATTTCATGGTATACTCATGATTATTCTTGGTACAAGTAAAATATACATTTTGTCATCTATTGAATGGCTTATTGTATGGTTTTATTTTTCTCATACAAGATTATGAAATTGCATGGTGTATTTAATGCTTGAAGTAAGAAACTCAAGTTGCTACTTTCTCACTTTTTATTTACCAAGCTTTCACTAAATTGATCTAGTTGAAAATGTGTTTAACCTATATAGAATAGATCTAGCTAGGAAATGACATACACAATTTGTAGAGAAAATATGAGAAAAGAGAAGCAGGCGAGAAAGAATGAAAGAATTTTCATTAACCAAATGAATGAATGATAATTTACACATGATATACTCTATATAACTCAACTAATGCACACTGGAGGAAAATCCAATGTGCCATAGTGGTGGTCTAGAGTAATATAGACACACACTAGCAGTTACAGGAGTAAACTTCCACCTAGTCTAGTCTCTCAGGAAGTTACGGGAGTGAACTCCCACCTAGTCTGAGTTAACTAGTTTCTCAGTCTTCGGTTAACTGACTAAAATAGAGTGAAGTGAGGAGGCGATCATGGAATCATTAGTAATGTGCTATTCTGGTGATGATCCCAAGAAAAATGCGCACTAGTTGTTGATGATCCCGATGCTGCATGGTGATAATCCCAATGTGGCATCTAGACTCCCCTCAACTGATCAAACATAAGTGTGAACTGAAGAGAATATTCTCCCTAAACTATAGGATATTGAATAATGACTAATAAACATAGGGAAAACCTTAGGAAAAATAAATCCTAGGTGTGTGTGAAGTATGTCCAACACTCGCCCTGAACATCACTATGGTGAAAATAAAGAATGGGTCTCGACAACGAGACCATGTTAGGTACCTAAATACAAAATATTCACTAACATAAATGAGGAAAGAGGGAAAAAATCATGGGACCCCCCCCCACCCAAAGTACAATGTATGTAAAAAGAAGAACTAATAGTTGCTAGGTAGTTGTGTCCTTCACTCCAAGACAACTGTGTAGAGAATGGAACTTCTGCTCAGTGAATGTCTTAGTGAAGATGTCTATAGTCTATTCTACTGAAGGACATAACTAAATGTTGATGATCCCCTCATGTACTAAGTCTTGGATGTAGTGCATGTGGATATTGATGTGCTTCGGTCGATGCCTCTGAACTATATCTCTACAGAACTTCAGAGATTTGGTTTTAACACGAGATGATGATCTACCGATGAAAATGAATGCCAAAATCAGTGAGAAAATGTTCTAGCCACATAGTCTGAATGGTTATTTTAACTACCCCTCTATACTCTACCTCGACTAGAGATATAGAAATAGAAACATGCTTCTTTCTCGACCAATGGATAGGCCCAGAACAAAGACCGAGTGATTAACCAGATGTGGACTTACGATCAATTCTATCGCCAGCCTAGTTAGAATGAGTGAACTCGATCAGCTCCAATGTAGATTAATATTCACAGTGAACCCCAAAGGTGATGGTGTCCTATACATATTGAAGGATGTGCTTTGTGGCCTTACAATGTAGCTCATGCAGCTCTTGCATGAACCTAGAGACTGCTCCAACTGCATAGGAGAGGGCTGGTATGGAGTGCATGAGATACAAAAATCTCCCCAATAGTTTTTTGTATAGTGTGTTGTCAACCAATCAAGTGTCCCTTCCATACTCAAGTTTGAATCCTGATAGGAGAGGAGTCCATGTAGACTTGTAGTTTTTCATGTGAAATCTCTCAAAGAGATCTCGTGCATACTTGGATTGAGATAATTTGATTCTTGATGCATCCTGACTGATCTCTAGTACGAGGAAGAAATGTAGTGGACCCATGTCCATCGTCAATAAACTGTCATGCAGAATCCTCTTGGATGTACCAATCGCTAAAGTTGATAAATCAGTGATCAGTAAATCATCAACATATAGAACTAGGAGTAAAAGTGAATCATCTATCATGAGCATGTAAACATTCAGTTTTGACTTACAATGTACAATTTTTTGTGACAACAGGGACAAGTCCATCTTGGCATAACATGCCCTTAGAGCCTACTTGAGGCCATAAATGTTCGACAACACAAGTATTCCAATAGAGGATGAACACCTTCAGTAACCACTCACATAACCAGATCAAATATCAACACATCGATGTTTTCACGTGATAAAACCCTTATGGGGAAACATCCACGGCCCCATCCAACGCGGCAACTTGGAGTAGTTTATTAATGCAAAGAAAAAAATTACAGAGAGATTTTACAAGAGAGTTTCTCACAATAGATCATCGAAAAATGAACCTCCATGCTCTTTAAATAGAGATCATGGACCAATCGGGTGTTAAGCCACGAATCAATGGCCGTTAAGATTGAGGAGAGTATGAACCGTCGGATCACTCTATGTCAGGAACATATCATGACCCTCGGATTTCCTAACTACAAATGCATACTAATGCATACTAAAGAAAAACACTAAGAAACACACTTTTACCTAATGACATGTTAGACCAAGTAGATCTTAACTAACTCCTAAGTGTCTAAATATCATAACATCCCCCCTTAAGAGCAACTTGGGATAGGATTGAAGGATTTACAATAATGACACAATAGGAGAAGGAAGGAGGCATTAGAGCCTATCCCCCCTTAATGACAACTTCCTGAACTCCTAACATAGATTGAAGTTTGGAAAACTTTGCTTCTGTAAGTGACTTTGTGAAAATGTCTGCAACTTGAGCTTCTGTGGGGCAAAAGAGCACTTCAATAACTTGATCATGAATGAGCTTTTTGATGAAGTGAATGTGTAGCTCAATGTGTTTTCTATGTTGATGTTGAACTAGGTCTTTGGAGAGCTTGATGGCACTCTGATTGTCACACCAAAGGCTGGTCGGATGCTGGTGCTGGAATCCAATCTCTAAAAGGATCTGTCGAAGCCACAGGGCTTCCTGACTTGAATTTACCACTGCTCGGTACTCTGCTTCTACCAAAGAAAGTGCAATAGCCTATTGTTTCTTACAATCCCAAGTGACAGGTCCTAAACTAAGGCTGAAAACATAACCTGCAGTAGACTTCCAATCATCAGGGTCGCCAGCCCAATCTGAATCAGTGAAACCAACCAATAAGGGAGTCCCCCCTGAACTGTAATGTATCCAAAACTGAACTGTACCATGAACATAGCGAAGTACCCTTTTAGTTGCTTTCCAATGGCTTTCATGGGGTGTTTTCATATATTGGGTAACAAGACCAACAACAAAGGAAAGATCAGGATGGGTATGATTCAAGTATAAGAGGCTACCAACTAATTGACGATGAAGGGTGGCATCAAATCCAGGAGAAGTACAGGTGGCAAAAATCTTGACTCCAGACTAGAAGGGAGAAGGGGTTGGTTTACAATCGTCCAAGTGAAAGCGACGAAGAAGGTCACAAGCATACTTAGGCTGGGAAAGAGAAAATCCTTCATTGGTTTGCAAAACTTGGAGGCCAAGGAAATAGTGCAAAAAGCCTAAGTTTGTCATTTCAAATTTCTTCTTAAGGCTGGTTTTCACATGGTTTAAAAGTTTTGAGTCACTACCAGTAAGGATAAGGTCATCAACATAAAGGAAAAGGATTATGAGATGGCTTCCTAATTTCTTGGTATATACATTAGGATCAGAATGGCATCTAGAGAATCCAGTGGCAATAAGAAATCTATCCATTTTGGCATACCAAGCTCGGGGAGCTTGCTTGAGACCATAAAGAGATTTCTTGAGGCAATAAACAAGGCTAGAGTCATTTTGGACATAGCCAGGAGGTTGTTCCATGTAGATTTCTTTTTTAAAATCACCATGCAAGAAGGCAGATTTAACATCCATCTGATGGACCTCCCATTTATGTGAGGCGGCAAGGGCAAGAACAAGGCGGATGGAATTCATTTTGGCTATAGGGGCAAAGGTTTCATTATACTCAATTCCTTCAAATTGGGAAAATCCTTTGGCAACTAACCGAGCCTTGTGTCTTTCAACACTTTCATTTGATGCACACTTAGTTCTGTATACCCATTTGCATCTAACAAGTTTTCTTCCTTTTGGAAGAAGTACAAGATCCCAAGTATCGTTTTCCATTAAAGAACGATACTCTTCATTCATTGTTGTATCCCAATCTAGATGACGTGAAGCTTCTGCAAATGTCTCTGGATTATGATTTTCTGAAACTTGAGCCAAAAGAGAAGAGGCTCACTGGAACTGTGAACATGTCCAACACTGATATGAAGGATCACTGACAAGATCACCAGCTGATTCTCGTGTTGAACAGACCCATCTAGGAAGCGATGGAACTGGTGCTTGTTCAAGTTCAAAGGAATCATCTAGAGGAATGTCAGCAGGCAGAGGTGGATTTTCATTTTCACTTGCATCATCTGAAGAAGAATCCAGAATAGGAACAGAATAAGGCACAAATGTCGAAGATGGCTTGTAGGCCGAGGAAGGCACAACCACCAAATTAGGCTCCCAGGCCAAGAGATTTTCATCAAATTTAACATCTCTTCTAAGAATAATTTCATTACAATGTGGTTGAAGAAGTCTACAACCTTCGACATCTTTAGAATAACCAAAAAATATACACTTATCACTTTTAGGCTGCAATGCTTTCCTTTTCTCATCAGGAATGTGAGCCCATGCTATACTGCCAAATACACGAAAGTGACTTACATCTGGTTTAATTTTAGTCCAAAATTATTTTGGTGTTATATTTTTAAGAGCCTTTGTGGGAGTGTGATTGACTATGTAATTTGCACAGTTGATTGCTTCTGACAAATACTTTAGACTTAATCCATTAGATTGGATCATACAATTAACCATTTCTATTAATGTGCGGTTCTTTCTCTCAGCAACACCATTTTGTTGTGGTTTATATGGAACAATGTGTTGCATTTGGATGCCCTGTGTAGTGCAGTAACTTGTAAAATTATTGTTCACATATTCACCTCCATTATCTGTTCTTAACCTTTGAATTTGATGTCCAGATTGCTTTTCTATAAGGGCCTTGTAGGCCAAAACATTGTCAAAAAATTCACTCTTGAGTTTTAAGAAGTAAACCCAAGTACATCTGGAAAAGTCATCAATGAAATTTAAGAAATACTTGCACCCAGAAAAAGAAGGAGATGAAAGTGGACCACACAAATCACTATGAACAAGATGCAAAGCACCGGAGGCATGCCAAGAGGCACGTTTTTCAAAATTGTCCCGATGATGTTTGTCAAGAACACAACTAGCACAAACACCATCTCTACATGAAACAAGAGGAATACCAGTCACCCTCTGTTGATTACATAGTTGCTGCAATGAGCAATAGTTTAGATGACCAAACCGCTCATGCCAAAGTTTTCTCAAGCCATTGCTATGAGCAACAAAAACTGATGAAAAAGATGATGACCCAAAGTTGTCAAACTTGTACAACCTGGCAATATCATCAGCAATTCCAGTTGCAAGAACATGCTTAGGATATTTTAGATCCTTGATTACAACTTGGTGAGATGAAAACTCGACGGTTTTACCTTCACCTGAATGAGTGATTTGATATACTGATAGAAGGTTACAAGAAAGATTTGGAACACATAATACATCATTGAATTGACCATTTTCTACCTGAATTGTTCTAGATCCTACAACACTAAGAGATCTATCATCACCAACAAATATTTTCTTGGTGTTACATTCATTTAGAGAAAAAAATATGGCTTTATCCTTAGCCATATGATAAGATGCTCCTGAATCAATAAGCCACTCATCATAAGAAGAAGTAGTAGTAGAAGTTGTATTGAAGGAAAATCTAGAAGCAGAAAGTGCATGTCCATGAGAAGAAGAAGAAGAAGAAGAAGAATTAATACTGATGTTGTGCTTCTTCATCATTGCTTCTAAGGCTGCCATCTTCTTGAAACATTTGGACTCATCATGACCATCTTTATTACAAAAGTTGCAATGTCTGTTAGTATTCTTACTTTTACATTTTGATCCTTTGTCACCATTAGGAGCTAAGGCTATCTGAGCGGGTTTGGGACCCTTAGGTTGTTTGTTGTTGTAGCGAGGATGTTGCTTCTTCGAATACTTGGGTTTATCTTTCTGCTGGGAAACTAAGGCTTTGTTTGAGGTACCTGCAGTGTTGATCACTCCAAGTTGTACAAGATTATCTTCCTCTCTAATCAAAGAAGCACAAAAGGAATCAAGGGTGTGTTTTACATAATATTTCCCTAGAGCCTCTTTCATGGCATAAAAGGTAGATAAAAACATAGAATATGCACTACCTAGCTTAGAAAGAATAAGATATATGCAATGTTATTCCTCCATTACTATCTTACATTCTTCACATAAAATTCTGAGTGTTTTAAACTTAGATAGATAGTCTCCAAGGCAAGAAAAATCACGTGGACTCAAGGTCAGTATTTGATTTTCTAACTGTTGTGCTCGAATAATATTGAGTTTACCAAACACAGATTCAATCGTGTTCTAAGCTTCTTCAGGGTCATCAATTCCTTGAAGGTGGTACCTTAAATCAGGAGAGATGGACATTCCGATTATTCCACGTGCTTTGTCATTCCTATTATCCCATTTGGATTTCTTAGCATCATCAGTGGGGGTTGTTTCCTTTCCCAAGGTAATCCGGTACAGGCCTTTACTTCTTAATAAATCTTCCATATGGGATCTCCATTGGAAGTAGTTGTTGTTGGTAAGAAAGACATTACTTGTAGAAGCCATATTAAATATGCAGATAATACAGATTTAAAAACCAAAACTAATGATCTGGATGGAAAGATCTAGAAAAGTTACGCGGCTTTAAAAAAAATGGCATTGAAAACATACTTCCGATGTGAGAGTTATGCCCTTTAAAAAAAAGCATAAACGGTAACCAAATAACCACGTGATAGCGTAAGCTACTTTATGAAGTGACCCACTTTTATAAAGAGAAGTGGGGATCACTTTTACAATGAAGTTACCTTATAACATAAAAGTTGCATGCAAAATAAATAACTCTAAAATAAAATATAAAGCTACTTATAGTGATTCACTTTTATACTTGAAGTGAAATTCACTTTACAATTTTTAGCATGAAATTTTTCAAAAAAGGTAATAAAAGAGAGAATTGAACTCAAGACCTCTTACTTAATGAGAGGTGATTTTACAAAAGAGATTACAAGAGATTTTTTCACAATCGATCATCGACAAATGACCCTCCATGCTCTTTAAATAGATATCATGGACTAATCAGGTGTTAAGCCACGGATCAATGGTCATTAAGATTGAGGAGAGTATGAATCGTCGAATCACTCTATGTCGGGAACATATCGCGACCGTCAGATTTCCTAACTACAAATGCATACTAATGCATACTAAAGAAACACACTAAGAAACATACTTTTACCTAACGAAGTATTAGACCAAGTAGATATTAACTAACTCCTAAGTGTCTAAATATCCTAAAAATAAAGAGACTTCTTCAGTCGATAGAACAAATATTAATCTTGCATAAATCCTTGGGGTTTCTCCATATAGATCTCCTCAGAGATAATTCCATGAAGAAAATCATTATTCACGTCCATCTGATGGAATTCCCATCCCTTGGATGCCGCAATGGAAAGTTCCAAACGTATGGAATCCATGTTTTCTACTAGAGCGAAGGTTTCATCATATTCAATGCCATGCACCTATTGAAATCCTTTTGAAACTAACCTGGCTTTCTATCTACTAATGTCTCCATCAACCATGCTCTCGGTCATGTAGACCCATCTGCACCTGAAAATTTTCCTTCCTGAAGGAAGGGGAAATGGATCCCAAGTTTGGTTCTCGAGGAGTGAATTGTACTCCTCATGCATGGTGGATTCCCAAATGGGATTTATGACAGCCTCCCCATAGGACTGTGGATTTTAATAATAAACCAAGAAAATATGCACAGGTGGCATCAATTCAATGGAAATGAGTGCAAGAGGACACTCCTCGAAATCAGATTGATTCCTCCTAGTATCTGTTGTATCCCCAATAAGATATCATCCATTTTAAAGAGTATTGTTGGCCCTTGGGCCTCTACATCTGCATTTGCATGCACTGACTCTGCATTTGATTGTATTGATTCTCTATCTAGATCATCTAAATCCTCTAAATCATAACTCTCATTTGAATAAGAGTCAGCATGTGCATGCTCATCATCTATGATGGGTGGAAGATAAAAAGTGTATGCATGCAACTGTTAAGGTACATGTGAGACACTTTCATCGAATTTGACACTAGGCTCAATGATGAGTCGGTCAGAGGAAATATCAATGAGTATGTATCCATTTACACAATTGGGATATCCAACAAAGATACACTCTGTGTTCTATGGATCAAGTGCCTTCCTCTTCTCAGAGGGAATCCTGGCCCATGCACATGAACCAAAAATATGGAAGTGGGTCACTTCCGGTTTGAGGCCACTCCAAGCCTCGTAGGGGATATTATCCTTGAAAAATATATGGGGAGATTCGTTTTGGATGTAGGTTGCACAATTAGTTTCTTCACTCCATAATCATTGTGGAAGTGACTTTGCATGTAGCATGCAAGATGCCATCTCTTTTAGAGATCTATTTTTCCACTCAGAAACTCCATTTTGCTGAGTATAGGGAACCATGTGTTACAACTGAATCCCTTCCTCATGAAAAAGATTTAGTATCTCATGGTTGATATACTCTCCCCCATTAAATTTTCGGAGGACTTTGATTTTCTTTTTTGAATGTGTCTCAACAAGTGCTTTGAAATCTTTGAGGTGTTGAAAGACCTCTGATTTTTTCCTGAGAAAAAAAATTCATGTGAAGCGTGAGAAATCATACAACAAAATTGAGCATGTACCTTTCTTTACTGATTGATGGATGAAGAAAAGGGACCATGAGGTCACTATGGATCATATCTAAAGGAAAATAATCCTTCTGAGTCTTTCATTTGTCAAATTTCTCTTGTGGGTGTTTTCCAAGAACACATCCCTCACAAATTCCTTTAGATAAGTGGATGTCAGGTAGATAATCAAACATTCCCTGCTTTCTAAGTTGTTTCATATATATGAAATTTAAATGATTGAGCCTTTCCTGCGATATCCTACTACTTTCATCAACATGGGTAAGCAATAATGTAAAATCGGGTTTAATAAATTCAAAAAATGTGTAGAGTCTA
The DNA here is from genome assembly GCA_032191745.1 of Picea mariana. Lineage (NCBI taxonomy): Eukaryota > Viridiplantae > Streptophyta > Pinopsida > Pinales > Pinaceae > Picea > Picea mariana. Next base: position 196,230 of record JASDQU010100695.1, on the reverse strand, counting down.
GATTGATGATTTACCTCACTGGTAGAAACCCTGGAATTGGTTTGCATGTCATAGATATACACTACATCAGGTGTGAATATGTCTCTCTTTCTGGTGTCAGATTTTTCCATCCGATACATAGAGAGAAGATTGAGGAGAATTTTGGGAATGTGTAGCACTTTCTCAAATCTTCAATTTGTGACTTAAATTCTTCATTTACCAGTGACCTTGACTGGAGAGTTGTCCCCCATCAGAACAGGAGGACCTTTTCATACATCCAATAAAGAATATACTTATTTTATGGCATCCATGTGGTGTGAGAAACCTGAATCTACGATCCAAGCATCAAAAGAGGAGTTGATGGAAATCAAAGCATGGCTACAATTGCCTTTGTTTGGATTCTGATCTTCTGGATTCTTCTTCTTGGCCCCCTCTAGGATGTGATCTCCAAGGTTATTTTTATGAATTATTTGGGCCATTAGATCTATCTCTTTTTGTATACATGTGGATTCTGGATGGAATCCTTTATGAAAGTAAGTGCATTCTCCCCTTTTCTTCCCTTTCCACCTTTGGATCTAGAGGCATCCTTGAAGTTCTTTGAGTACCCTTCCTTATTTGGCTTTGCATTTTCTTTCCATTTATCTTTGTATTTGTATTTATAATATTGATGACCGCTATTATCTTTCACAGTAAGTTCATGCGCCTTTGTTCCTTTTATTTTTCCCATATTGATGAGGTTGTTCTACTCTTGTGTCAAAGACTCGATAAAGGCCTCAAAAGAGGGCATCGTCCACATGGCTCCATAGGCGAGCCTAACTGAATGAAATTTTGATACAAACACTAAGTATTCTAGATCAGATTTGGAGAGAATGGTAAGAACCATTTGTTTCTCCTCAGATTTATCAACCCCACAATCCTTGAGTTGTGACAACAAATCCTTATATTTGGTAAAGAAATATTGGAGATTGTCGAAGGTTTTTGGATCCAAAGTAAGCAATTCCACCTCGGGCATGTGTCCCCTCATCTCAGCTTGTTTTCAAAAAATGTTTTCCATGGTGTTCCAGGATTCATTGGGAGTTTTACAAAAGGATATGTGAAAGAGGAGTTCATGAGAAATGAGATTGGAAATAGCTCCAAATGCTTCATCCATTTGATTTAGATATTTGGAATTTTATATGGATAATGTTGGTTCAGTTTTTGTGTTCATGGTTAACCTGTATAATCCCCTACCTCGAAGATAAATTATCATCTTCTCCTTCCATGCAAATAAATTCTATGATGTAAGAATGAATTCTTTTGGAAATTCCATTTTTTCGTTGTCTTCAATCTTCTGTACTTGCAAAAATAATTTGGTGTGTATTTTCCCTTGAATTCCATCAAATTTTATACCACGTAAATATGTTGAACGTGTTGGATTACTAAGAGGGGGGTGAATCAGTAATAAAGAAATTTATTCATTGTTAACCATATAATGAAAGTGTTATATCAATGTAGAATTATCATCCAATAATTGCAGAGTAAATAAAAAATGAATAAATGAGCAATCATACACATACGTAGTACACCAGTGATTTTAGGTGGAAACCCAAAGCAAGAGAAAACCAAAGAATGAATTTTCTTATATGTCTTACATTCATTGGAAGCACCAACTTCCTTTGTTTTCCATCTGCAACTAGAAGGAGGCTCCAACCCCCTACTTACTCAAGATACAACCTGAGGGAAGCTCCAACTCTCCAATTCTCTGGCTACAACCAAAAGGAGGCTACAACCCCCTATGTGCTTCGGCTACAACCGAAAGGTGGATACAAACACTTGTCCTTTCCCTATCCAACTGCCCTAAAATATAAGTAGAATGATGGAACCATCGTCACACTGTCATTATGATATATACTACTACAAACCTGTACCAATAAACCTACACCAAAAAATGTGTAACAACTTGTACCAATAAATTGTGCCAACATGTACCATACATAAACCTGTATGTCAACGTGTACCATAAACAAGTGCATCAACCATGCACCAAACTTGTACAAATAACCTGTTATCAAACTGTACCATAAAAAAGTGCATCAACCATGCACCAACCTGTACCTCATCCTATACCATCAATGAGTGCATCAACCATGCACCAAATATGTACCAATCATGCATCAAATACACATAAACTATGACTCACCAATATGTACCAACATCATTGTTGGTGCAACTATTTACATAATATATTACCAAACATAAATTATCAACCAGGATTCATAATCAATAGAGTTGATTCACTATATGTGCCGATAACAGATAGGTTCCTATGTCTGTTTAGTATAGCTAGATAAGAAAACCATTTAGAAATCAACACACTCTTAAAAATAACAATCTTCACACAGCTCGAAAGATGGAAAGCAAAACTCATAAACAAGCAAAAGATCTTGCTCAGGTGATGGACCTGTCCATTGATGGCTCATGAAAGGAAAATATGAACTTTGATTCTATCCCCTGAAACAACTAAACTAACAAGTGGGATGCCCCATTAAATCTCATGTATGGTGAAATATGGAGATCCAACTATTCCTGCATTACCACACTTTGCAACAAATTTGAATATTGAAATCAAACAAAATAACATGAAATCAAAATTACAAATACATGAAATCAAAATCTACACTATCGATTTACAATAAGCTTACCAAGCTGGATCGATGGCCCTTGTTGATTCCAACATGGAAGCTCTTAGATCAATAGATGATAACTTCTAAGAGAGACAAAATCACTGAATCCAAACTTGCATTAATCTTCAACAAGTAGGTTTACAAAAGGAGTCTCTTCATGAATCCAATCTACATCATAACAATTCTCCTAAAGAACCGTTCTCATAACAATTCCCTTAATCTAAATAATAATGAATCCTCTTTTCAATCTACACAATAATGATTCTCCTCCCCCCTCATGAAGAGAGGGAACTCTCTTTTATACATTAGAGCTTTGAAAAGGAGATAAACATCTCATAATTACATATCCACTTTTCTCTCAACCCATTTCCCTTTATTACAAAATATAATCCCTTCAAATCCTCACACATATCTCTCATATATCTTGGATAAGATATGACAACCAAATATCCATGATCTTCTCCTTGGATTAGGATTGAATTATCTCCTCAAATATTGAAATGGTGGAGAAGATATTCGAGAAGTCGTTTTGTATTAATCCTTCACATATTCCTACACATGATAAAGCTCACACATATATGAAAACATGTCAATTTTCTAATATTTAATCACAAATTCTCTTTTAATACTAAAGTAAATGATTTAGAAAATAATAAGGTTAAACCCATATTTAATTATGAAATGGTATTAATGAATGGTTTATGGAGTGGTAGAATATGGATAAATGTGAAGAATGGAAAAGGGAAAGGTGGATGGAAATACGACATTTATGAGTCCCAACATACCCCCCAACTGAACTTGTTGCATGTCTTCATGCAACTATGCATGAATCTTCTCAAGAAATTTTGGCATCTGAATTTTGGCTTCGAGTGATGATAATGAATATTTCCGAGATGGGATTTACATGAGTAACAACTGAAATTTTATTATGGTTGGTTTTTTTGTGACAACCATGAATATAGAGAATGTTGGTTCTTGTGTAAGCAACATTCATTTCGTTATTTTTTTTTTCTTGATGTTATAATAATAAAATGTTGGTTCTTGTGTATACAACATTCATTTTGTTATTTGTTCTCTTGTTGTTATGATAAGAATTTACCCATTTTATTGATGGAATAGATAAGATATCAATGTGCATAAGGAAACATCATTGAGTATAATAAATCCCTTTTTACGTATTTTTGAATCATGCCAATATGTATATCAATGCTTATGAAGAAAAGTGCAACAGAGTATCATTGGAAGAAAAAATATATATATATGTTGGTAAATGGTAAGTGAGACAAAAAATGAAATGGTAGTGGAAAAATGGAGTGATGATAGAAAATATAGTTTCCCCCCCCCCCACAAACTGAATTGGTTGCATGCATCATAGAAGTGAAAAGGAAAGGGAGCATGGTGAGGGATTTTTCAAAATTCATTCACTCTAGCATGTAAGGAATTGCATGATTAAAGAGTAGAAAAAAACATACCTCCACTTACCCAAAATGTTGATGAACTATGCAACAGGAATATGGATGATGTGGTTGTTGGAGCATGGAATATGTCACTACTGCATCATGTGAAAGGTGACTGCTGGTGTAGCTGTGACTACTGTGACTGCTAGATCAGAGAATGTGAAGTGGAGGAATCTGAACTGTTGTTGATGAATCATGGAAAAGAGTAAGTAAGGAAGTGGAATTGTAGTACTCTCATATAGCTGAAGTCATGTTACTGTAACTGCTGAGGAGTCATGGAAAAGTGTATAGTCTTCACCCATTGCTAAATCCGATGGTACAATTCTGGTCATGCGAATGAATGTGTCGATGTCAAGCATGAAGAGAAGTCATTGGATTACTGACCATTGGTGAATGTCGTTAACCAATGTGAGGCAACTCATCATTGATGTCAATGAGTGCCAAGGTACCCGAGTACATCTTATGAAGTGCGAATGAATTATTTGATGTCAATCCACTTGCAATATCTGACAATCAAGGGACAATGATGTATTCCCATGATTGTCAGTGAGAGAACTTGCCATTAAGGCATGCAAGCCTCCAGGTACTCCAAAGGAACTCTAGTCTATATCCCAGTTAAGGTGTTGAGGTCGATGGGGAAAGACTTTTTGAAAGGTGGGCCTTAAGGAATACCACATCAGTCAACGTGAGTTGTACAAAATGATTGATAGGAGTATATATGAAAATCTCTTGGTAGCAACAATGTGTATGAAAAATAAATCAGGGTAATGTAGTCGTCAAAAGGGAGTTGGATAGTTTTATTGACAAGGAAAAATGAACTGCAAGGGATGTATGCAAATTAGAAAGATAGGTGTGTGTGAATCCATGACGGATAAGGCAATGAAATAATGGACACCAGCATGGATGAAAAATAAACTTGGACAGAGAAATGCAGGTAAACATTCATGCCGCAAATGGGTTTATGAACAGTTTCTTGTGTAACTGCAAATGTCATGAGATATATGAAGATCAACTCCCTCAAAGTTTCCAACAAGGCATGTTTCACGGAAAGAGTTTGTGATTCTTGAAAATCACTTCGTCATGAGATGTGACTGACTGTGAACCTAAAAAAGCTTAGTACCAATTCCTGCATGAAAACTTGTGAGAATTTTGAAAACATAATCATGGAGAAGGAAGTATGAATGCAGCAAATTAAAGAAGTAACATGCGTTTATACATGTTATTGTTGCACAGTTATTCCATCGTTGATTGTTGCTTGAAGTGATTTTAGGAAAACAATTAGTGTTTAAGCATAGGAGCATTTGTTGGCATTGTTTTCAGGAAATTGTTGAAAAGTCCATTTGCGATTTGACAATTTGACAATTTTTATATATTTTGTGATGTTTTGATTTTTCTAATTTTGATTTTTATAATGTTTTTCTTTCTTTTCGTGGTTTTATAATTTTTATGGTTTTTGAGGTTTCATAAGTGTATTTATTCCTACAAAAATAAACTAGAATATTTTTTTTTCAAATGGCAATGGGAAAATTACTAAAGAATACAAAACCAAAGTTACAAGTTTCAATCACCATATACAAGCCTTCATTTTCTCCATATGCAAACAAGTTTCAATCTATGTGCGAAAAGTAGGGATCAGAAATAGTTGGGATCATAAATAGTTGCCAATGAGAAAATGAATCATGTTCTACAAATTGAAATTCATTTCTTGCACGTTGAGAAAATGAGAAAAGTAGGGATCAAAAATAGTTGCCAATGAGAAAATGAATCCTGTTCTACAAATTGAAAGTCATTTTCTGCACATTGAGAAAATGAGAAAAGTAGGGATTAGAAATAGTTGCCAATGAGAAAATGAATCATGTTCTAGAAATTGAAAGTCATTTTTTGCACGTTGAGATGGTAGGGGGAACAAAACAACATATGCTAGCATGAGAAACCTACCATTTTCTCCTTCTTGACAATGATCACCTGGCAACTAAAATAAACACACAACAGAGTTGACAACAAAGTAGTTGCAATATTTATCAGAACTTCAAAAATCCCAATACCATTGCAAAAAATGATTCAACTACAACAAACCATAGGTCTTAATGTTCAAAGTCAGTCGGCCCTAGTATTAGAAGAAGTTAATGAATCCAAACAAAGAAAGTCCATGACTACTAGTTTCTAAACAAATTCTGGGCTACTAAAACAAAGCAAAACGCGATGGCACATAAATATATATATTGTTTTTGCACCACACTTCCCTAGTATCATTCGAACGCCCATTGATTTTCATGCTTGACCTCCTCCTCCTCTTCAGGAGTAAAATCATTCTTTATATTGAAGGTTTTTTCATATTTCTTCGGGGGTCTTCCCCTTTATCATGTCAGCCACAGTCTGGCATGTTAGATCCAAAATATTTTTGATGTTGAGATAGTTGGCAGCCAGGATTAGGTCGAACATAGTGGCTTGATCAACTTTAATGAATTATTGATCCTAGGTCTTGATTTCATCCTCAGAAATGGATGACTTCTCGTCTGTAGGCTTCTGCACCTCAACATGGTACTTCCAGTACTGAATCTCCTTCAAGAGTATCTTGTTGGAGACATTAAGGAGAGGAATGGAGCTAGAGGTTCTCGTATCCTCGATTATGTTCTTGATGGTTTGAGATTCAAAGGCCATAGCCTCATTGACATCAAACATTTCATCATCAAAGCTCTTCAAACTCACCTTGCATTCCCTGACCAACATCATTATTGCATTTTCAAGAAATGTTGTCCAAATCTGTCCCAACGAATGCAACCACTCCTACAATCACATTCATGAGGAGGTTCCATAAAATGAAATACAGGACCTTACATCCCCACAAATTCATCAAATGGGACGTCCTCAATACCATCAATATAAAAATGATTCAAGATGACATGAGGAATCCATGGGCGTCAGTCATCTGAACCCAACCTTCTATGAACCCAACAACTTACATCAATATATGTTTGGTTGAATTGGTTGATTAAAATAAGAGCGTCAATTTCACTAAACCCTAGGAAATGATAATCACATTTTATGGATATAGTGTGAGTTCTATCCCGCTGGAATAGTACTGGCGCTGAAGTATTTGCGTGACCAAGGACACATACAACCCGCCCTTTAAGAGATGTGTGGTGAATGGCAATGTGGCAAGAATGATGTGTCTCCCCACTTGGGCCTACAAGAATCTGTTTGACGATACTATCAGAGGAAAATGGAACTTTCACGGGTAAAAGTTGAAGTAACTGAATCAGTTCCTACCTATAGAATATAATAATATTTTTTTTTTAATTAAAAAAATTAAAAATTTGAAGCTGCTTGTAGCTGTCTTGGTCAATTTGTACTTGTTTAGAGGTCTCAACAAGATATGGTGAAATCCATTGCTCGTCAAGTAGATTAAGTCCTCAATATGGATAAATGAAGAATACATCCACGAAATCTCAATCTACATTCATAAGAATTAAATAACAACTCATTAAAATAGTATTTGCAAGAATCATATGTAAAGATTTAAACAGATGACGTGTGATATTTGGGTGCCAGAACATTGGGTGGATATATAGGAAATGGCGAGGAGGTGATCATCCACAACTCATAGAGCCGCAATGACTTCATCCATTCTTTAGCGATATTTTCTATATTGATCATGGGAGGGGATAACTCATTTCTATCCATATTCCCCCAAAAAATATTCGCACACGCATTCATGATAAGGTTCAATTGGGAGGAAGCCGTCAAGGAAAAGGTTTAATGAGTTGTATTGGAATGCAAACCATAAGATATAAGGACAAATTTCCCCAAAGATATCGTTGATATATTCCCATGATAATCTCTAATTGTGCCACTCGATCACTATACTAATCTCCTGTAACAATATGTGGCCAAACACAACCAACTAGTCGATATGATTTGGAGATCATGTTTTAAATGCCTCGACGTAATATGCTAATTTTTATATGTGCTAAAAAGTCTGAGGCTCATATTGAGCTTGGAAAACCCAAGATCAGATCTTCCTTCCACGAAGATAATGATAAACCCTGTTAGATGTTGGATTTTGAGAAAAGGTGTTCAATTCTCGGTTTACAAAAGACAAATGGATACAGGAAACACCTAATTCTAAGCAAGCTAGTGACAGTTTCCATCTGTAGGTTTTGTTCCAGGTTGAAAGGCTTTTCCAACAATTGCATATAGAGAAAAGGTCTTGGTCAAGAGGCTTTGAAACATTCTAGTATTTCGTAGCTGGCCAAGTGTGTAGGTGCAGAAATCCTCATCCGTGTGGTATGGATCGGTTCTCAGGGGTGACCTCAACAAAATCTTCATTGGGTTTTGCTCCAATGTGCAGGAAAAGTGTGTTCTCCACGCCGTGCAATTATCACCAACAGGCCTTCCTGCAGAAACATTTATGGATAGGTTATACAGTCTTCTCGATCATGTCACATTGAATTTGCGAGCATTATAGGCCAACGATGTGTACTCATGGAGTGTTCCCTGGTAGAATCACATGCTATCTAGGAAGATGGATCAGTTCTTCCTCGGATGTTTAGGATTACGTGGTCTCTTGAACGTCCTTAGTCGGTGAAATATTACAGATTTTCTTATATTTCTTGTCTTCCTCTTCAAAGTAGATGGACCTGCTTTGACTGCTTTTGCCACATTTTGTGCCTGACCCTTTGGATTAGTCTTCTTTACAGTTCCTTTAGTAGGAGCCATTGCCGCTGCACACTGTCGATCCTCAACGCTTAAAAAAACAAACAAAATCTCTGCATATTGTCTCATTCTCCCCAACAAATGTTACCAAACAAATATATATATATAAAGTCATTTTTTATTATTTTATTATTTTTATTTTTGTAAAGATCTTGTTTTTATTTGCATTCCTAAATAGAAAAATTAAATCAGAAAACTAGTTTAATAGAAAGAAACAATACTTTAGGGCAAAGAAACATATTTTTTTTTTTAGTTTTTGTTTTAATTTTGTATTATTCCTAGATTTAAAAGAGAAATCGAAACAATTTAAAGAAAGAAATTTGTTTAGCAAATGGAGATATAGAATTTGAAATTGAAGCCTAACAATTGGATTGGGAATGTTTTTTCATTGTCAGCACTTTATCATTCCTGAAACTTCATAGTCATCCTACTTTATGATCCTCGCGATCGCACGAAGCGCGGAGGAGAGCATACCTATTCTAAAAAATCTAAAACTGAGATGTTTTGTTCCTTTGAACCTAGCTACTCTACTCTAATTAAAACCTATAGATTCATTACTTGTAGTCAAACTTCCAATGTAACCATAAATGCAACAATAATAAGAATATGTTCAGTATGAATTTTGCAAATGATAATCGAAAATATATATAATCGTGTGAAATTAAATGTTAAAACTGTAATTTAACAAAATAAAAAGAGAAACTGAATGGATCTAACCTGGTACCTTCTTGAAACCATCGTTCGATAATACTTTTGTAGGCATATTTTTCACTCCTCAGATCATGTCGCAACTCCTCATTATCCTCCTTGATCTCCTGCTCGCATAATTGTTCGTCATTGAATATGCAGGCTTCTTCATATGTTGATTCATCGTTTGTTGTTGGAGGAGTAATTAAGCCCTCGACTGCTGTCAAGATCTCCTCTTTGTGAGAAGAGGAGATCCTGACTTTTGCAAGGATCTAAGTGAGTTGTTCCAAGATTACACTCATGGTTAAAACATATCGAAAAAGGAGATTGATTTATCATCAAATATTTGAATTTTAAAACTAAGAAATGAAAACTATTTGTAAAAATAAAACATGCAAACATGAACTCCTTGCGTTACTGGGACCCTGCTGTCACCAGGTTATCAATTTGCACAAGTTACCTCATCAAAAATAAAAACTAAATTTGCATAAATAAAAACACACTTTTGCATAAAATAAGGAGAAACACACTTCTGCATAAAAGGAAGAGGACAACCTAACTTTGGAGCAACCCCACCAAAGTGGATGTGTGGGCTCTTCCCGCACATCTTACCATCTTCTCTCTGCCCTTAGTTCATCCATAAAACCAATCCAAAACCATTAAAGCAATCTAATCCAAATAATACCTATTACCATTTATAACTCCCCAACAATGAAACCAAAATGTTGTGCAAGTATTTGCATAATATATTACCAAACATAAATTATCAACCATGATTCATAATCAATAGAGTTGATGCACTATATATGCCGATAATAGATAGGTTCCTATGTCTATTTAGTATAGCTAGATAAGAAAACCATTTATAAACCAACACACTCTTAAAAATAAAAATCTTCACACAACTCAAAAGTTGGAAAGAAAAACTCATAAACAAGCAAAAGATCTTGCTCAGGTGATGGACCTATCCATTGATGGCTCATGAAAGGAAAATATGAACTTTGATTCTATCCCCTGAAACAACTAAACTAACAAGCAGGATTCCCCATTAAAGCTCATGTATGGTGAAATATGGAGATCCAACTGTTCCTGCATTACCACACTTTGCAACAAATTTGAATAGTGAAATCAAACAAAATAACATGAAATCAAAATAACAAATACATGAAATGAAAATCTACACTATAAATTTACAATAAGCTTACCAAGATGGATCGGTGGCCCTTGCCTATGCCAACATGGAATCTCTTATATCAACAGATGATAACTTCTAAGAGAGACAAAATCACTGAATCCAAACTTGCATTAATCTTCAACAGGTAGGTTTACAAAAGGAGTCTCTTCATGAATCCAATCTACATCATAACAATTTTCCTCAAGAACCGTTCTCATAACAATTCCCTTAATCTACATAATAATGAATCCTCTTTTCAATCTACATAATAATGATTCTCCTCCCCCCTCATGAAGAGAGGGCACTCTCTTTTATACATGAGAGCTTTGAAAAGGAGATAAACATCTCGTAATTACAGATCTACTTCTCTCTCAACCCATTTCCCTTTATTACAAAATATAATCCCTTCAAATCCTCACACATATCTCTCATATATCTTGGATAAGATATGACAACCAAATGTCCATGATATTCTCCTTGGATTAGGATTGAATTATCTCCTCAAATATTGAAATGGTGGAGGAGATATTTGAGAAGTCTTTTTGTATTAATCTTTCACATATTCCTACACATGATAAAGCTCACACATATATGAAAACATGTCAATTTTCTAATATTTAATCACAAATTCCCTTTTAATACTAAAATAAATTATTTGGAAAATAATAAGGTTAAACCCATATTTAATTATGAAATGGTATTAATGAATGGTTTATGGAGTGGTAGAATATGGATAAATGTGAATAATGGTGAAGGGAAAGGTCGATGGAAATACGACATTTCTGAGTCCCAACAATCATCAACTATACACCTCGTGTATGTGCCAAATCATCAACTACTTGTCTCAACCATGTACCCAACGTGTACCTCAACCAAAAGCCCTCATAAATTTCATCATCCAAATCTGATTTTTAACTCTGTAATAGACATGGTGTATATGATTACATTCCTGCAAACCTTCCTCAACATTAACAACAAGAGACTAGCATTTTCATCAAACTTTACTTTAGTCTCACATGACTAATTTTGGATTAGTCAACAACCCTAACTTGAAATAATCATAACTATGTACCTGTAATGAATAAATATATGAAAATAGTACACAATGTTCTTCAGTTTCTTTTATGCAATTCCTCTAGGTTACACTACTTGGAACCTCTCAGAAATGGAGTTATAGAAAAAATGGCATACCTTGTTGAATTCTGGCTTATGGTAGAGATCGAACTTGTAGAGAATTCCTCACACAAAATATTTGTTGCATGGATCTGAAAATGGTACACTGAATACAAAAGATTGTACTCTAACCAATACATTTTTTCTTACTTAATTTGAATCTGTTATGAAGAAGTTATGACGTTTTTACCTGAAACACTTGTTTTAGACTAGTTTCAGGACTAGCCATAAACCATATTTTCCATGGAGTGTAACTCCAAAAATACAACGACCCACATGCTTAAATTTTTATCATAGCTACTTGGATATGTTTCCTCAATGACCTCCATTTTTCGTGGTCTGAATCATTCTATAAAAACATTTATTGCAGAAATGGTGAGACGACCTGTGAATAACATACCTTAGAAAGCATCATCAAAAGAATTTATCCTCCCTTGAATTTTGGCCTTCTTTACTTCATCTTCCCTCTTAAATTCTCCTTATATATCCTTTGGTTACTGTATTCACTTGTATATATTCAATATGCTCAAGTCTTATTAAAATGAGAGAGTCTTGCCTCTTATTTATACTTTCATGTAGCTTCCTCAAGGGGTTACCTTTTAACCATCTTAACCCACTTTCTTTATTTTAGGGTTAACCCACTTCTAACCACTTGTCCACTTAGTAATTTCTCCATTAACTTTATTATTTAAATAATTTCTTTTGTATCCACTTTGAATTATAGTACACTCATCACTTCACTTTATTATTTACCTTCTAAAATATCTTAAACCACTTTCCTTATTTTAGGGCTAACCCACTTCTAACCACTTGTCCACTTAGTATTTTCTCCATTAACTTTATTATTTAAATAATTTATTTTGTATCCAATTGGAATGATAGTACACTCATCACTTCACTTTATTATTTAAATAATTTCTTCTTTGCAACCACTTTGACTACTTTGATGTTTTGGGGCTTCTAGATGACTCATGAGGGTTCTCCAACTTCACATGGCCATAACTCTCTAACCATGAGGAGTTATGTGACGTTCCACATACCACTAGAAATGGAATGACATGTGATATCCATCTATGATAAATGTACCTTCAAATATATTAACACTAATTCCATTATATATCAATGTTGGATTACTGAGAGGGGCGGTGAATTAGTAATAGAGAAATTTAATCCTTTTTAACCATATAATCCAAGTGTTATATCAATGTAGCATTATCATCCAATAACTGCAGAGTAAATAAGAAATGAACAAATGAACAATCATACCCATAAACAATACACCAATTTTTTACGTGGAAACCCAATGCAGGAGAAAACCATAGAATTATTTTTCTTATATGTCTTGAATAATCACATTCATTGGAAGCACCAACTTCCTTTGTTTTCTAGCTGCAACTAGAAGGAGGCTCCAACCCCCTAGTTTCTTAGGCTACAACCTAGGGAAGCTCCAACTCCCCAATTATATGGCTATAACTAGAAGGAGGCTACAACCCCCTATGTTCTTCTGTTGCAACTGGAAGGTGGCTACAACCACTTGTCCTTGCCCCATCCAACCGCCCTGACGTATAAGTAAAATGATGGAACCATTGTCACATTATCACTGTGAGATATACTGTTGTAAACCTATACCAATCAACCTATACCAAACAACTTGTACCAATAACCTGAACCATGCATCAACCTGTATCTCAACTTGTACCATAAACAAGTGCATCAACCATGTTTTAGCAACAATTATTGTCTTGGGCATAAGAGTATCCAGGTCTGTAGGTTGCACGAGAAGCGCCCAAGAATAGCACAGAAAAATCTCATTTCAGGCTACAAATCAAGTGAGCAGGCAAAGTTATGTTGTCAGTGGCCAAGATCCATCTATAGAGTAGATCGATGGTCATCGGGTTTTTGGGGCCACCAAGTTTCCTGAGATTTAGAGCAAGAGATAGCACCTATATTTCACGACAAAATCTGGGCTATCCGATCCAGTGGGGACAGGTGGCAGCTAGTCGATGTTTCAAAGATTGCAAGTTGGGAGGATAGGGTTCTCCCTTGGGTTTCAAAACCCCGAAACACGAAAAGCACCTTTGAAGACAAGTCTATTTCGACATTTCAGCTACCAGGACTTCAAAATACAAGGGTCGACTTCTCTACTACATCTGGAATCGACAAAACCCAAAACGCTGAAAGCGCCCAAGAGTTGGGCCCACGGTCTTGGCGCCTGATCACAAAGGAACAGGCTTGGGGAAAGGGTGCTAGCATCTATCATATGGCAAGGCGGGTCCCAAAACACTGAAATCATCTCATCCCTCTAACCAAAGGGATGTGTGGAGCATGGTCAAGCCCGGTCACTATTTCGGCTACTAGGACTTTGAAATACAAGGGTTGCTCCTCCTTGCACCATGTATCTCCCGATGGGAGAATTCCCGAAAGAATCTGGACCATGGATCATGGAGTAGTCTCAATCATCCATCAGGGATGACTCTCGGTGCATGAAGCTAAGGAGTGGGAAAATATGGGTGGCCAGGATCTACGCGCCCAGATCTACGGCCAGGGTTCCATTTTGAAGCCCCCTCACCATTCTACCTTTAAAGAGAGGGGGGGGGGGGTCTGGAATTGAGCATGCATCTCTCAATGGACTGGATTTGGGAGCCTGAATCCAAGGATGATTTTAGGGGCTGAATTTTTCTCATGGGCTAATTTTCCATTGTTTTCCCAAAAAAACAATTTGCTATTCTAAAAATGATTCGCCCAAATTCTATAGGGTAAAATTATTTTACCTTAAAAATCGCCAAAATTTTATACAAACTATACAAAATCCTTAGAAATTTGAATATTTTTATAAAAATATCCCAAACATTTCATAGTTGGCATATGAAAGATTGGTAATATTTGCCAAGGTTTCTACATTTAAAAATAAATTTCATTCCTTAAAATCACCCTTGCCCGAGTCTATAGTCAATGTTGGATTCCATACCCCCTTTGCCTATCTACCTTTAATAGGGGAGCGGGGGTCTGGAATAGGTGGCTTAGAGTGCCCCCCCCCCCTGTCACATCTCCGACTTCCTCCACTGTCCACTTTCCATCATGTGTCTTCCACTCAGCGCCATCCTAGCCCATCTCTTTCCCCTTTCCTTGCTCCCACTTGTCACCCCCTGCCAGGTGCTCCTCCCCACATTCTTCCCTCATTTGCCACCTTTCCCATGTCATATTCCTTTTCCCTTTTTTCCCTCTCATAATCCTCTCACCTCCTACCATGTACCTCTCTTTTTCTCAATGCCACTTCCACCTGTGTCGTTTCCTCACTCCCCGGCCTGTCACAGTGCGGCCTCCTTTTCACCTTCTCGTGGCACATCACCTCATTATCTGGTGTCATAACCTCTGTTTCTTCACCACCTAGTTCTTCCACCTCAACACCTCTCGTCTCACCTTCACAGTGTTGATGCCATCACCCCCGTCAGACCCTCATCCACATCTGCCATATGGGTCCCCTCACAATAGTCCAACAAAGCAGCAGAAGCCAAAGGGAGACTGTCATGTCCTACAGATGCAGAGTTGACCAAGCCTTTCCTGATACCAAGAAAGGAGTTATTGAGGTGGTTGGTGGTGGTTAGATGTCATCTCCTTCCATAAATAGAAGGTTAGGAAGGTACAAGTGCAGAGGCAGACTGTCATTCCATCCTGACAGAGATTGCATCTGACAAACGACTACATGGGCAGTCTTCCCAATGTCTGCATACACAGCCTGACAAAGAAACTCACCTATGCAAAGCATTAAACTCATGACATGATCGTGGCTTCAACACCTGAGTCAGTTCCAAGTATATGTAGGCATTTTTTCCATTTTTGTTAGCATCGATGGTTGAGCTATGCTCCCGACTGTAAAGTTTCTTAGGAAGCTCTAGTTATGTATTTTGATTTGAGACCGTCAAATTAATGGAAGTCAGCTTCTCTTTTATTTTATTTTGTCTGTCAAGATGTTTAAAACACTTGGAACTGGAAGATCTAGTCAAGGGTCGTGATATTGTAGGATGATGTATGGTTGACTACTGCAATCTTTTCACCAGTCTTAAGCAGTCTCCCACATTGTCTTTTTCCTCTTGTACTGAATGATCCGATTGGAGGATCTAGTCGGATGGTTGTGGCTACATAGCATGATGGAGGTCTTATCAGTATGTAGCTGTGACTGTGTCATTTAGGCACATTTCAGTGTCTTTTTTTTCTTTCCCAAGTTGTTGGAAGGCCTGATGCCTAGAGTAGTCTCCTCCCTTTTCTCCTAAGTCTTCCCTCTACTCTCACCTTAACTCAAATTCCTGACTGAAGTTAGTTGTGGCCCTCACTTCACTATGCATTTCTTGCCTATTTTTCTGAGTTAAACGATGTTGTTCTGAGTTTAATCCCATCGTGTCACCTCTTTAAACAAATCGTGACATATAAACTGATGGGCGTCGGGCTCTCCTCCTGCTGCAACCCAGGAGTGACTTCTGCCACCAACATTTTTGGCACCGTTGTTGGGGATGAAGTTGAAAATTTTCCCTGGGATTGAATGACATCGAGCTTCTAATTCTGAAGGTGCATTAGACATCAGAACCATTGAAGATTGCACTTGCACTTGGCGACTCCTCTGAGGTCTTTCCACCTGGTAACTCCTCTATTGTAGTGCCTCTGGCTACACCTGGTAGCTCTTGGGAGACATGAAGCTCAGTTCTGGTCTTTGATGGTGAACGAGGATTGGACACACTCATTCTACATAGCATTCACCTGGAGACTCTACATTTAAAGACTCCACTGGAGGGGATTCTATTGACAGAAGGAAATCCATGTCGAAGGGAAAGACCATGTATCATTTTATGAGCTTATTGCATGAAGTTATGTATTTATTTATCAGCTCATTCTCCTCTTTCCCTTCTTTTATAGAGAATTTTTTCCTCTGCTTTGTACATTCTGATGTCCTTGAGCCTCCCCTTATCCACTCATCCTTGGAAGAAGAAAGCATACCCTCTTCTTGTGTTGTAGATATTGATATTGTGCCTTCACCTCTGACTATCCATGAAGATGAGATATGTATCACACATCCTCTTGAAATTGAGCACCCTTGTAGTCCAAAGGAGGTTGAGAATAATTCACAGTCTTCCCAGACCTTGTTACCCCCTGTTTTTCCTGCTGAGCCTCCCCAGTCTCTTGTTGAATTCCATGATCAACCCACTACTTTTCAAATCAAAATCAGAAATAAGTTGTTTAAACCTCCGAGGCTGCCATATAAACTTAACCCTTATCCTCATGATTTCTTTGAGTATCTTCCTCGATTTTCTGGGGAAGGTCATGTTACAGTGGAGAGGCATATGGAGGCCTTTGAGACCCTTATTGATCAGGTTGAGATCGTTCACGAGAATGTTGTCATGAGGATGTTCTCACATTCCCTATTTGGAGATGTTACAGTGTGGTTTAGATGTTTGGAGGCCGGTTCTATTGGTTCCTGGATCGAACTATACCATGCATTTTTAAAATGTTGGGGTGAGAACAAGTCCCTTGATCAATATTGGTCTGAGTTTAATGCCTTGAGGAGAGGGGAAGATGAAGCCTTGGTTATTTTCAACAGGATATTTTTTAGTGTTTATCATAGCATGCCTGTAGAGATCAGACCCACAGAGACTACTGCTATGGTGTACTATATCATGGCTCATCATCTAGAGCTAGTCTTCCTCCTGAGAGAGAGGAAATCCTCATCATTGCTACATCTGTTTGAGGATGTTATAGAGTTTGAAGAAAACATCAGGGCTAGCAGGTGGACTCATAAGCAGGTAGATTTTCATATACAGGAGGAAGAATACTGTCAGTCTGTTTTAGAATATGAGCAAGGTTATAGAAATTATGGATCAGATCTGGAACATGAACCAAGAAGTAGGTATGATTTACAAATGGAATCAGTTTCTTCATCTTTTTCATATTCTTCTATGGGTAGGAAGTCATATCTTTCTGGTGATCAATTTTTAGAGCATATTGAGCATATGGCAGTAGCTGATTGTACTGATAGTTTCATGCTCTTGATTGATCATAGTCATTATAACCTAGATCCTGTTGCTCCCTTATTTGAATATCGTCTTTCTAGGGTAAAAGATGCAACTGGAGAAGATCGAGATTTGTTTTCCAATGAGGGAGAAGGACATTCTTTTGTGAGTAGAGATTTTTTTGCAGAGGATCATCCTGGTCTTCTGAAGCAGCCAGGATTCTATCATATTCCCCATGATCCTGTGGCCATATACATGAAATGTCATAATAGAATTAGTCCACCAATCCTCATAGGTGAGCATTGTGTTATGAAAGATTTCCAAGGCCACATTATAGAGCCTGTTCCTTTATTAATTAAGGAAAGGCCATGGGTGGAAATCAACTCTATTAGGCTTGCAGGAAGCACAGAGTAGCATAAAGAGGAAGGGATTAGTGGACAACTCATCTCCTATCCAGAGCCTGTTTGTGGGCAGGTGTCATCTGGCATAGGCTAGCCCGCATCTGTCCTCTACCCACTTGTGCACTCTGAAGACATCATGCCACAGGCGAACAACCACGGAGGACAAGAGATGTTTTTTGACCAATTGAACTCTCGTGGCGTTAGATATTGTGACCCTATGGGGTCTTATATGGAGTTGTTCTTTCCAAAGGCTTTGGAGCCTATAAATTTATTTCCCTTCTCAGGATTTGGGGGTATGGACATCATGGTTAACCTCATCTTCATCTAGTTGCCATACCTCCCTAGCATTTTATGGAGCATATGCGATAAAGACAAGGGATGAATCACCAAGAAGTATGGGTGGCTATGGTGGAAATTTTCTTTCACCTAGCCCATGTATACAGTTTTAGTAGCTTAGGCCCTATACATAAATAAGCTCTTTTGAGCAGGTGCGTTTGTTTATTTTATTTTCCTTTTGGCATATATTTCTCAGCAAGAGGTTTTGAGCTTGACTCCATAGCCCAATAGCAAGGCACTGGAACTGAAAAATGAGTCCTTAGAGCATCACAAGGATGACTCTATCCCCCATGGAGCCTAATGTTAGCAACAATTCTTGTCTTGGGCATAAGAGTATCCAGGTCTGCAAGTTGCACGAGAAGGACCCAAGCATAGCACAAAAAAATCTCGTTTCAGGCTACAAATCAAGTGAGCAGGTGAAGTTATGTTGTCAATGGCCAAGATCCATCTATAGAGAATATCGACGGTCATCGGGTTTTCGAGGCCACCAAGTTTCTCGAGATTTAGCGCAAGAGATAGCACCCATATTTCACGACAAAATCTAGGCTGTTTGATCTAGTGGGGACAGGTGGTAGCTAGTCGGCATTTCGGAGATTGCAAGTTGGGAGGACAACATTCTCCCTTGGGTTTCAAAACCTAGAAACACGAAAAGAGCCTTTGAAGACAAGCCTGTTTCGGCATTTCATCTACCAGGACTTCTAAATAAAAGGGTCGACTCCTCCATTGCATCTGGAATCGCCGAACCCCAAAACACTGAAAGCGCCTAGGAGTTGGGCCCACGGTCTTCGCACCCGGTCACAAAGGAACATGCTTGGGGAAAGGGTGATAGAATCTATTGTATGGCAAGGCAGATCCCAAAATGCCAAAATCATCTCAACCCTCCAACCAAAGGGACGTGTGGAGCACGATCAAGCCCGATCACTATTTCAACTACCGGGACTTTGAAATACAAGGGTTGCTCCTCCTTGTATCATGTATCTCCTGATGTGATAATTCTCGAAAGAATATGGACCATGGATCATGGATCAGTCTCGACCATACATTAGGGACAACTCTCGGTGCATGAAGCTAAGGAGCGGGCAGATTTGGGCAGCTAGGATCTGCGCAGCTAGATCTATGGCTAGGTTTCCATTCTGGAGCCCCCTCACCATTCTACCTTTAAAGCAGGGGGGGTCTGAAATTGAGCGTGCATCTCTCAACAACCTGTATTTGGGAGCCTGGACCTATGGTCAAAGTTGGATTCCAAACCCCCTTTTCCTATATACTTTTAATAGGGGGGGGGTGTCCAAAATTGACGGCTTAAAGCAGGCCCCCCCTTGTCATATCTATGACTTCCTCCACCGTCTACCTTTCACCATGTGTCTTCCACTTAGTGCCATCCTGGCCCATCTCTTTCCCCTTTCCTCACTCCCACCTGTCACCCCCTGTCAGGTGTTCCTCCCCACATTCTTCCCTTAGTTTCCACTTCCCCCATGTCATATTCCTTTTCCCTTCTGTCCCTCTCATCATCCTCTCACCTCCTTCCATGTGCCTCTCTTTTAATCCATGCCACTTCCACCTGTTTCATGTCCTCACTCCCCAACCTATCACAGTGCAGCCTCCTTGTCACCTTCTCATGGCATATCGCCTCATTATCTAGTGTCACGGCCTTCGTTTCTTCGCCACCTGGTGCTTCCACCTCAACACCTCTCGTCTCACCTTCACATTGTTGACACCATCACCCCCTTCAGACCCTCATCCAAATCCACCATACAGGTCCCCTTGGAGCATTCCAATGAAGCAGCAGAAGCTAAAGGGAGAATGCCACATCCTGCAGATGCAGAGTTGACCAAGCCTTGCCTGATCCTGAGAAAGCAGTTATTGCGGTGGTTGGTGGTGGTTAGACATCGTCTTCTTCCATAAATAGAAGGTCGGGAAGGCACAAGCACAGAGGAGGACTGTCAGTCCATCCTAACAAAGAATGCATCTGACAAATGACTGCATGGGCAGTCTACCCAACGTCTGCATGCACAAACTGACAGAGAAACTCACCTACGTGAAGCATTGAACTCATGACATGATCATGCATTCAGTGCCTGAGTCAGTTCCAAGTATATGTAGGCATTTTTTCCATTTTTGTTAGCATCGATGGTTGAGCTATGCTCCCGACTGTAAAGTTTCTGAGGAAGCTCTAGTTATGTATTTTGATTTGAGACCATCAAATTAATGGAAGTCAACTTCTCTTTTATTTTATTTTTTCTGTCAAGCTATTTAAAACACTCAGAACTAGAAGATCCAGTCGAGGGTCACGATATTGTAGGATGATGTATGGTTGACCACTGCAATCTTTGGACCAGTCTTAAGCAATCTCCCACATTGTCTTTTTCCTCTTGTATTGAATTATCTGATTGGAAGATCCAGTTGAATGGTTGTGGCTGCATAGCATGATGGAGGTCTTATCAATGTGCAGCTATGACTGTGTCATTTAGGCACATTTCAGTGTCTTGTTTTTCTTCCCCGAGTTGTTGGAAGGCCTGATGCCCAGAGCAGTCTTTTCCCTTTTATCCCAAGTCTTCCCTCTACTCTCACTTTAACTCAAATTCTTGACTGAATTTAGTTGTGGCCCTCACTTCCCTATGCATTTATGGCCTAGTTTTTTGAGTTAAACGATGTTGTTCTAATTTTACTCCCATCCTATCACCCCTTTAAACAAATCATGACATATAAACTGATGGGCATCGGGCTCTACTCCTGCTGGAATCCAAGAGTGACTTCCGTCACCAACACCATGCACCAACCTGTACCAACCAGCCTATAATCAATCTGTACCATAAACAAGTGCATAAACCATGCACCAACCTATACCAAACAACCTGTAATCAACCTGTCCCATAAACAAGTGCATCAACCATGCACCAACCTGTACCTTAGCCTGTACCATGAACAAGTGCATCAACCATGCACCAAACCTGTACAAATAACCTGTCACAAAAAACCTATTACAACATGTCTCATCAATGTTATCAATCAAATTAGATCTACTCACCAAGATCAATTAGCAAGACAACTCTCAAATATGTGCATCAACCAAGTATAACACAACAACTCATAATCATCACCAAGATCAATATGTGCTTCTAATAATACAAGTATGCCACATCATCCATAAACCATGTGTCAACAATACTACTAACAAGTGCCTACAATTATGTACCAAGTATGTATCAATCATGTGTCAACTAGTCATCAATTATGACTCATCAATATGTACCAACATAATCAACTATACACCTCATGTATGTGCCAACTCATCAACTACTTTTCTCAACCATGTACCTGAGATGTACCTCAACCAAATTCCCTCATCCATTTCATCATGCATATATTATTTATAAATATGTAATAGACCTTGTGTATATGATCACATTCCTGCAAACCTTCCTTAACTTTAACAACAAGAGACTAACATTTTCATCAAACTTTTCTTTAGTCTCACATGCCTAGTTTTGGATTAGTCAACAACCCTAAATTGAACTAATCATAACTTTTTACCTATAATGAATAAATATATGAAAATGATAAACAATTTTATTTAATTTGTTATATGCAATTCCTCCAAGTTTCACTACTTGGAACCTCTCATAAAAGGAGTTATAGAAAAAAAGGCATACCTTGCTGAATTTTGGCTTATTCTAGAGAGAGACCTCGTAGAGCGTTCCCCACATAGAATATTTTTTGAATTGATCTAAAACAGTTATAAAACATACTACATACCTTTACTCTAACCAACACATTTGGTCTTACTGAATTTGGATCTATTATGAATAAGTTATGACGTTGTTACCTGAAACACATGTTTTAGACTAGTTTCGGGACTAGCCACAAACCCTATTTTCCACGGATTGTAACTCCAAAAATACAACGAACCGCAAGATTGATTTTTTACCATATATACTTGGCTATGTTTCCTCAATGGAATATCAATTTCATGGTCTGAATAATTCTACAAAAATATTTATTGAGAAAATGGTGAGATGACCTATAAATAACATACCTTAGAAAGAATCATCAAAAGAATTTATCCTTCCTTGAATTCCGACCTTCTTTTCTTCACCTTCCCTCAGAAATTAGGATTAAATATCCTTTGGTTACCTCAGAAACCTATAGATATTCAATATTCTCAAGTGTGATATAAAATGAGAGAGTCTTTCCTCTTATTTATACTCTCCAAGTAGTTTCCTTAAGAACATATTCTAGGTCACTTTGCCCACTTTCCTTATTTTAGGGTTAACCCACTTCCAATTTCTCCATTAAATTTATTATTTAAATAATTTATTTTGTATTCACTTTGAATTATAGTACACTCATCACTTCACTTTATTATTTACCTTCTAAAATATCTTAAACCACTTTGACTACTTTGACCTTTTAGGGCTTTTAGATGACATATGAGGGTCGTCCAACTTCGTAAGGCCATAACTCTCAAACCGTGAGAAGTTATGTGACGTTCCACATACCACCAAAACTAGAATGACATGTGATATCCATATAGAATAGTATTACCTATAAATATATGAAAACTCATACCATTATCCATCAAACAAACTTGTGTCCATTACCTAAACCTTGGTTCTCCAACTCCTCATGGCCATAACTCTCTAACCATGAGGAGTTATGTGACACTCCACATACCACTGGAAATGACATGACAAGAAATATCCATATAGGATAGTTTCACTGAAAACTTCAGTTACCTTCATCTCATTATTCCACAAATAATCATGGGTTCTCTAACCATACTTCTAGGATAACTCAATCTGCAAAGAGTCTTCCCATGAGGGATTTCACCATAAGGGGACCACTTTGGAGTTCATCCATTTGTACTTATTATCAACCATGACAAGACAATAAAGAGTCATCTTTAGATCAAACAAACTTGGGTGCATTACCCAAACCTTTGTGCTACTGGAATTTGCTACCATACTTTCTCCAAGGGTTAACATCAATCACTAAGGGTTGACATCAATCTACAATATCACTCTCCAATAGTTGACATCAATGACAACCAACAATCTATACCAAATAGCCATCAACCTAAGACAACTGTCTGAAAATCAAACAAACTTGGGTCCATTACCCAAACCTTTGTGCTACCAAAATTCACTACCAGACTTTATTCAAGGGTTGACATCAATGAAAACCAACCAAAATAATCAACAATCTCCCCCTTTGGAATTGATGGAAAAACTCTGCTGCAATACTGAAGTAATATCACTAATAATCCCCCTGTGAACATCTCTCCCCATAGAACCATGCCTTTGTTCTCTTTCTCCAAGTGTTTACCTTTGCATATGATAAGTCTCTCCCCCTTTGTCATCAATGGAAAATATATCTTTCCATTTGAGGATGCTTCTCCTGACTAAACTATCTTGTAGGATACTTCCCCTAACTGAACTCTTCCTGAAAGTGATCTCTGAACTTGAAATTTCATTATTATTGAGCTTCCTCATGTAAATCTAAAACATATAAGATATATATTCAAAATAATTCATTTTGGAGTAGAAATTACTCGGAGTCTCTGGAGAAGATACTCAAAGGATTCTCATGGAAGTGGTTTTGTAAAGATGTCTGTTATTTGTTCTTTTGTTCCAACATATTCAACTCTGATGTTCTTCTCTACAACTTGTTCCCATAGAAAGTGGTACTTTATTTTAATGTTCTTAGTCTTGGAGTGCATCACCGAGTTCTTTGAGATATTGATGGTTCTTGTATTATCACAATAGATTGAAATGGGCTCATCATACTCAACCTGTATATCTGTCAGAGTTTGTTTCATCCATAGAAACTGTGTACAACATCATGTTGTTGCAATATATTATGCTTCGACTATATAGAAATGTATTGATGATTGTTTGTTGCTTATCCAAGATACTAACCACTCACCCAAGTAAAATGATTCTCCATTGGTGCTTCGTCGGTCATCAATGCAACCTACCCAATATGCATCTATGTAGGTAATAAGTGATCGATCCTTTCCTTTCGGATACCATAATACAAACTCTTATGTTCCTTTGAGATATCTTAAAATCCTCTTCACTGCTAATACATGTTATTCCTTTGGTGCTACTTGAAATCGTGTCAATTGTCCAACTGCCTGCATTACATATGTTCTGGATGTTGTCACATATAGTAATATACCAATCATTGACATGTATTTCCTCTAATATGTAGACTTTGAATCATCATCTTTTCTCAAATTGCAACTGGTTTGCATAGGAGTGGTAACTGGTTTGCAATCTTCCATTCTGAACCTCTTTAGCATTTCCTTGATATACTTAGTTTGAAAAATAAAAATTCCTTGGTTGCTTTGATGTATCTGAAGAACGAGAAAGAAGAATAATTCTCTGAGTAATAACATTTCAAATTCATTCTTCATATCCTTTACAAAGTTCTAGCTTAACCTGTCATCAATACTTCCAAAAATAATATTATAAACATAAACTTCAATTAATAAAATACCATCTTGAGTTACCTTGATGTAGAGGTTCTTTTCTGCACTTCCTTTTTTGAACCTTGCCTACTGTAGATATTTATCCAGTCTAGAGTACCATGCTCTAGGATCTTGTTTTAGACCATCCAAGGCCTTCTTCAATTTGCACACATAATATTCGTTCTCTAACAACTAAAATCCTCCTAGTTGTTCAATGTATACTTCTTCTTCAAGTTCCTCGTTTAGAAAAGATGATTTCATGTCCATCTGATACACTTTGATATTCTTGGAGCATGCATAAGCTAAGAGCAATTTGATTTCTTCCATTCTGGAAACTGGGGAAAATATCTCTTCAAATTCGATTTCTTCAACTGGTGTGTATCCTTTAGATACCAATCTAGATTTGTTTGTTGTAACATGTTCATATTCATTCTATTTATTTATGAAAACCCACTTTGTGACAATCACATTCTTATTCTTTGGTCTTGGAACCAATTCCCAAGTGTCATTCTTCTCTATTTGATCGAGTTCTTTATACCTGGACTTATTCCATAATTCGTCATTGTTGGCCTCTTCAAAACTGTTTGGTTCAATCGTATATAAGAGTGCTAGGTGAATTTGTTTTGGGAAAAAAATTCTTATTCTACTCTCAACTCTTGCATCTTTGCTTCCGATAATCTGATCTGAAGGATGAGTCTTCTATACTTGTTTGCTAGGTGTCTTTGGAGGCACTTGCTAAACTTTCTCTTCTACTTCTATATGATCTTATACATCTTCCTCTTCTACTTCTTCTTCATCTTTTTCTTATTCTTCATAAGGATATTCCACTGATTCATTTTCTTCTCCTTTGATTCTCGTCCACCTGTTTCATCAATCGTTACATTGATTCTTTCCACAACTTTGTTCAATCTTAGATTATAACACTTCTATACTTTCCTTATACTTGAGTAACCAACAAGTACTCCTTTGTCTAGACAAGAGTCAAACATTCCCATTCTGCCATCTTCTATTATGATATTATTTCAGTTGATACTTGAGGTCTACATTTTCCCATCAAGATTTTGAGGATCATCTTCATGCAAATCTCAGAACAAGTATATGTGTGTGTTGGAAATAAGGACCATTAAAATGGAACTTGCGACATCAAGGCATTTCGGTTGTATCTTATACTTTTATTCAATATAATACAGTGGCATGTTTCTTTCCCATAAAATTATTCTTATTTTATTACATGACTCCTTGATCATATGTTTAAGTTTTCATTGAATCTATCATAGTTTCTCTCACTTTGGTTGGTTTGTGTCATTGCAGATTTGGTTTCATAAGAGAACCAAAGTGAAGCGAGAACAAAAAACATATAAAGAAGCGATCTCAAAGGTAATTCATCAATTCCTTCTTTGACACTTAGATCAATGATTGTAACTTAGGGAAAGCGTCATGTCCTGTCCAGTTTTGTTCTAGATCTAGGTGGATCTTGTTGGAGTTACTTCACACACACCTAGGATTTCTTTTTACTAAGGTTATTCCTTGTTTATTATTCATAATTAGTCATTATCCAGTCTCCTATATTTTAGGGGAGAATATTCTCTTTCAATTGACACTTTAGTTTGACTAGTTGAGTTGAGTTTAGATGTTGCATTGGGATCATCACCATGAAACATTGGGATCATCACCATGAAACATTGGGATCATCACCATGATAATTCGACCTTTCCTTGGTATCATCACCAAAGTGGCGCATTAGCCTTGATTCCCTGAGTTAACACCTCACTACCCTTTGTTCAGTCAGTTAATTGAAGACTAGTTGACTAGTTAACTCAACTAGGTGGCCGTTCACTCCTATAACTGCCTGAGAGACTAGAATAGGTGGAAGTTCACTCCCTTAACTACTGGTGTGTGTCCATATCACTCTAGACCACCACTATGGTGCATTGGTTCACCTCCAATCGAACTCATTGAGATATACAGAGTATATCATGTGTAAATTATTCATTATTCATAACGGTTAATGAGAATTCTTCCATTCTTTCTCTCCTTCTTCTTCTTTCTTCTATTCTCTCTACAAATGTGTGTATTATTATTTAGCTATATATATTCTGTGTAGTTTTTGTTATCCCCACTTTTTAGGGATAACTAGGAGATCATGTCTCGAGGCTCACAGGTCCTAGACATGGAGTATCGAGAGTAGGATTGACCTGAGCATGGCCCTGGAGGGCCCACCTTTTCTTCTTCTATCACCATTGTTGTGTCAATAAAAGTAGCATCCATCACCATTGGCTTGGTCTTGTATCAAAAAGTGTTCTTTCTCCATGAGGTAATCGGTCCAGGTATCATGGTATGTGTCATTTTTTATCATTAAAACCTTTGAATGTATGCATCTGATTCCTTTTATTTCTAACAACTTCTTGGATCTTACACTTGCCCACTTGACCATGTTTGGGGGGGTTGACAGAGTGCCCTAGCAAGCCCATGTCTGTAGGTTTTTGTTTTCCATTGGGGATATTTCTAAAAATCCATCGTCTACTCCCATCATAGCACCACATTTTCATCTTCCCCCCCGCTCACTTATCCCATTCCCCTTGTTCGGGCATTAAGTTGACCTATTTTTAGGAATGCACCTTACCTCGTGGAAGAAGGGGCTAAAGGACCATAAGGTAAAAGTAAGCTGGTAAAAGATAAAATCCTAAGAATAAAACCTTGAGATGCTTCACCCAAGAGTCCTCGAGAAATAAATAAAAGGATTCTCAGCAAGAAGCAAGAGGGATCCAAAAAAATAATAAAAAAAGACCTAGTTGGAGGATAGGGGGTCTCATCACGAGCTAGCCTATTAGGTCCATGGGTACCTAGCAGTATGACATTGCCACTAGCTGGTTACCACGCCAGGGAAGTAACTCTTGGTTTCATAGCCAAGGGAAAGGGGGTCTCATCACGAACCAAACTTATCATCTCTACGAAAGTACTTGTGGGTAACATTGTCAGTTCTGGTCACCATGCCAAGGCAATGTCCCTTGATTATCTTTTTAACAAAAAACCAAATAAAAAGAATAAAAAGAATAGAAAGAATAAAGGAAAGAATGGGCTTGGAAAAAATGCATCCATGACAGGGACAACTCGCCTTCTACAAAGGCACCCACGGGTAAAATATTTGCATCCTTAGCCATCATTGCACTCACATGCTTGGACATCCCCTGACCACATCACCCACTTACATGGCTTGGAAGAAGTCTCTTCCAGGAACATTCTTTTTCTAGTGGACACTATCCCAATATGACCCCTTGTCCTTTTCTTCAGACTTGTATTGCAGGCTTGTGTAACGTCTTTGAGTTGTTAACTGATGTATTAAGAGTTTTATGCATGTTCTTGATAATATTAATGATGAAATGTGATTGACATTGCTATGATCCCTGTGATTGATGAGCCCATGGAGGGCATAGCCTTTGATGTGTAGGACCATACCCAATGGACAGGTACCATTTAGACCGGTACAGATGGGGAGATGATCAGTTCGGACCTCCATGGGGCTGAGAGCCCATCAGATGGATGTTGAGACCCATCAGGGGGAAAATATAGGGCAAAGTATGATCAAAGACTTTGCACGAGAGAAGGAGAGAACATTCCACCAGAGGCACCCCGATATTGCTTGGCCTAGAGGGATTGACCCACTTTTAGAGGGACGTTGGCTCTAAATGGCCCAGGACGTCACCAGGAGGCTTATGATGTAATCATGAGAATGTTGGCAAATGGACAAGGTAGTTGGCACATGTGGCAGCTTGGAGGAGCCCAATGAGGGCTAATGTCTTGCTTCAGGAGGCTACATTTGCCCTGATAGGGGCTAACGTCACCCTAGAAAGGGGTGACATCTTATCTTTTTCTTGATTAGGGTTTTAACTTGACAATTTAATGTAAAATAGTTGGATTTAATATTTTGGCCTTGTCGACCTTTTTATCTGACCTAAAATGTAAAATTAGGTCAAGGTTTTGTATAAATGGGAGATTTGCACTCTCATTTTTTCATCATCACTCATTCACTCCATAAGGAGGTATGAAATTTTCACCCTATCTTGGGTATTTGGCTGATTTAAGTGAGGCGCACTTGTTGAAGGAAGAATTTTTGGATTTCTATGGTGTTTCTTTTGAAGGAAAATGTTACAACTAGGGTTTGCATGGTTATTTCTTGATGAATTGTAAGTATTTTTCAGAAAAACTTCTTAAATGAATGGTTGTAGTCTTATTTTCTTACATATACTTATAATTTTCTGAATCAAAACCCTAACTGACAAGCACACATGTAGGTCCTTGTCTCATCTCCCCTAATAGAGAATCTTTCAACAATTGAAGAAGAAGAAGAGAGCCTAGTCATAGCTACACTCCTTTTTCTTCCTCTCCTTTTCTAGTCATACCATTTTGAATTCAAGAGGAAGAAAATGTCCCATGCCTAGGTTATCTACACTTAGGGTCATTTTTCTTATAGGGTTAGATGAAAGAGCCTTGTTGTAGCAACACTCTCCCTCATGAATCCTTCTTGCCTTGATCTTGTGCTTCATCTGAGCTAGTTGTTTTGCAAAATTGACATAAGGAAGGAGGAGAGAGCACGAGGCCTTAGCCTTTTTTTTGTCCTTCATTTTTTACCCCATTTTACCCTAAGGCACTGACTTGAAAGTCCTCTAACGTTGAAGTGAAGTTGATCAAACCACTCTCTAAATTCTTTAAAATTCAAACCCTAACCTACTAACCCTAAGTTGTTGACATCATCATTGGATATTTCATCTTTAATACAACAATGTTTTACTTTATTAGCAATTGAATGGTGGTTTAAAACATTTATTAAATGAAGTGTTGATTTGTTACATTGAATGCCACATCGTTCCAATATTTAATGGTGAAGTGTTATATCTTTTCATCTACTACTGATAAACATTGACTTCCTCAACATTTATTGCTAAATTTCTTATATATATTATCATATAGTTTTATGAAGTACTAACCCATTGAAATATAGCTTGCATATATCTTTTTGTTGTTGTCTTGTTCCAGGCAGGTGTTCTTCATTGGGGATTTACTTTATTATTGGATGTTTAGATGGGACTTTATGTTTGGGTGGTGACTTGTGAAGGGGGAAAACCTTATATTGGTCTTATTAGCCTCTTCAAAACAATAGGTCATCGGGGACGTCTCCTCTAGGCCTAACCTCCCTAAAGAGAAAGAACCCCTTCATCATGGTGACATTGGGTGGGATAGGTTCATGTTATTCCAGTTTGGCCTTAAATCTTATAGCCTTTTTTCCTAGCTACAAATTATGCGTTAACATTTTGGCATCGTTACCGGGGAAAACTGAGCCAAACCTTCCTTATACAACACTTTTCAGTAAGCCTTGCCTCTAGGGTCTTTATCTTACAAGATTACCTGGAAAATCCACTAGGGTGTTTTCCCTTTTCTTTGATAGTTTCAAGAAAATTGTCTGGCGACTCCACTGATGACGAAGCCAACAATGACTTCACAATGGGATCTCGGGAACTAAAATCATTTAGACATGATCAAAATCCTAGGATACCCATGACAAATTCCCCTGATATCTGAAAGATGGCTCCCTAGATTCACTGGTAGCAATGGTGAGTTGACTTTCATATGGATGAATTTTATTCTTATTTTAGACTCCACCCTATCGATGATGATGCCGAAGATGTAGTGATGAAAATTTTTCCCACCACTCTTCATGGAAATGCTAAAAAATGGTATGATGACCCTCTTAATGCTAGCATCACCTCTATGAACTAGTTGGAAGAAGTATTTCTCGAAAAATGGGGTATTTGTTGAAATTACTAAGACAACTGAGAGGGGGGGGATGAATTAGTTGTTACTGTGCTTAAACAATTTTAAGTCTATTAAACCATTTTTAATCTTTCATCAAGTGACATAAATATTATACATCATATGAACAACATAAATAATGAGCATCAATCACACATAATATATACACAGAGACATATTTCATGAGGAAACCCATAAAGGGAGAAAACCTCTTCTTCTTCGAAATGATAAGCAGTCTTTTAAGTTCTATACATCATCTATGTTTGAGCACCAACTCAAAGTGAGGCTACTACCTCTGTTTTACAAGCTCCAACTTGTTGAGAGCACCAACTCTTTGGTTTCTCTAGCACCGACTAGAAGGAAGCACCAACTCCCTGAGTGTTCCATCACCAACTGGATGAAAGCACCTACTTCCACTTATACAAGTACCAAATTTCATATAGAAAACTCTTTTTTTTCCCAAGCACTACCTGACCACCCTGTTTTTCTAGCTACAACTAGGTGGAATATACAACTTTCAATATTCAAGAACCAACTTGAATATCAGAGGACCACAGTCCTCCCTAGCACCACCCTTCCTCCCTGATTATGCATAATTGATTGACAAACAAACAATACATGTAATTCAATTCTTACCCCTTCGTCACTATTCTACAATTCTTCTCTGGTTCAAAAACTATTTTGCAGTTCTGCTATCCTACATGTTATTCTGCTATTCTGCTCTTGCTTCTGTCTGTTCGACAATTGTTACTCATCTTTGAGCTTTATCTCATGCTCTACATTCTTTCATTTCACCCTTCTTACAGTTTATCTCATTGTTTTAGTTAGAACAACCAACCTTACACAGTCGTTGCATATCACCTTTTATTCACACATGCCTCATCAGTTACACCTCGAATCTCCTTGGCAAAAATGCCTCAGCAACTTAATCGCCAACCAATCAAGAATCATGAATCAATTTTCTAACTGAATTGTAACTGAACTTATTAATCACAAAAATAAACGATGACCCTTCGATCATATTCTTGATTAACCTGCACCATTGGATTACCAATGATGGATCTCACGCCTACTCCATATGCCCACTGGCTGTGACCACGAGCCTAATCAGAATGCCTTTCGCATTTCTCATTTTGACAATCCAGAGGTGAAGAATCTTGACTCTTCATGTTACGATCTCTGAAAAGGGGATTAGTTCCGCTAGCTCCTCCCTATCACATGACCACTGGACAGTGACCGTAGGCTGCGCCAAAAGGTGCTTCGCAATTTCATGTTTCAACATTCTTGTTGTGAGTGTCCTTGACACCTCCAACTCCCGATATCTGAAACTCCGAAATGGAGTCAGATCAACGGTCCACAATCTTAATGATTCGACGGTCTAGATCTTTTCTTGATATTGCATATCGCGATTCCTATGATGAAGGGTCTTGACACTCCAAGTTGTGATCCTCGAAATGGATATTAGCAATTAGCTCCTTCCCTTAAACCTTTGACGATGTGACCTTTTCTATGACCATGGGCTAGACATTATCACGATTTCGCATATCGTGAGTTGCAAGGTTAGAGCATTTCCTTCCTTTGACTTTCTAGTCAGTGAAAAGTTAATCCCTTGCCACATGTCCCTCTTGGATCAATGGTCAAGATCTTATCATGATTTCACAACTTCATGGGCCTTCGTCATGCTTGATCAATGATCTATGATCTCCCTTTGATCAATGACTCAGATTAAGTCATTGTTTCACATTTCACAATTTCATAAGATAGAGAACCTCCTTTCTTTGACTTTCCAATCAACGAAATGCCAATCAATCGCCATGTGTCCTTCTAGAAGATGGACGGTCCTCTTGCTTTCAGAATTTTGTAGGCTCACTTCATCTTTCATGTAAATATCATGCTCCTTCTTTCTGAATCTAGATTTGACGATCATCAGGAATTTTGAATGGGTGATCCAATGATGTTTCTCCTCCTCCTGAGCTTACACTTCTGATCTTGCCATGCGATCATTGTTGCGTTGTTGGTCTTGCCACTTTCTCTTGTTCATCGTCGTCAGATTGAACTTGCCAAAAATGACAAACAAATACTCTGCCTTTTTTCTACCCATAATAAATATTCCAACAATCTCCCCCTTTGGCATTTATGACAACCTTGAAGACACTACTCATAACATCCTTACCATTACACTTTCTCCCCCTTTGAAATCAATGTCAAAGAAGTAACATGCTCCCCTTGAGCTGTTGCAATACATACTCCCCCTGTCAACTATGAGCAACTTAGAAATACAACAGATATTCAATAAGTACTCCCCCTGATCAGGTGAACAGATTAGACGAAATAAGTTATAGCCCCCAACTTTTGACAAATATATCCAAAAGGGGTCACTGCTAATAGTTTAGTAAAGATATCATCTATCTTTTCTATGGAAGGAATATAATTCACTTGAACAATGATGTTTGTAACTTGTTCTTTGAGAAAATGGTATTTTATTGGTATGTTCTTAGATTTTTAATGAAGTACAGGATTCTTAGAGAGACTGATGGCACTGGTGTTATCAAAGTGAAGTGGAATGGGATCAGTGTAAGTTACCTTCAAATCTGCAAGAGTTTGTATCATCCATAAAATTTGTGTGCAACAAGTAGCAGCAGCAATGTATTTTGCCTATGTAGTTGATAATGAAATGGCTCCTTTATTTTTACTAAGCCATGCTACTAATGAGTCACCCAGGAAGAATGTTCCTCCACTGGTGCTTTTTCTCTCATCAACACAGTTTACCCAATCGACATCTAAATAAGCAGTTAACTGAAAGTTTTGATTTCTGGGATACCACATACTGTAATTCATTGTGCCCTTGAAGTACTTAAATATCCTTGTTACCACTATTAGATGACTTTGTTTAGGAGCAGGCGACCTACCATTCCAACAGCTTGCATTATATCAGGACGGGAAGCTGTGATGTACAGAAGACTGCCTATCATTGATCGGTATGTCCTTTGATTAACATCATTGGACATATCATATTTACTGAGCTTGCAACCAACCACCATAGGTGTACTAACAGGAGAGGAATCCTCCATCTGAAATTTCTTCAACATCTCTTTCAAATATTTTTCTTGAGAGATAAATATTCTTGCAGAACTCTGATTTACTTGTAAACCAAGAAAATATGACAGTTCTCCTATCATGGACATTTCAAACTCTGTTTGCATAGAGTTAGCAAACCACTAGACAGATGATTCATTATTACAACAAAAAATAATATCATCTACATAAACCAAAACAACTAGTAAATTATCACCTTCAGACTTAATGTAGAGATTGTTGTCAACAGTACCTTTCTTGAACCCTTTGTCTTGTAAAAATTTGTCCAGTGTCTATAATACCAAGCTCGTGGTGCTTGTTTCAGTTCATATAAGGCCTTATTCAGGTTGCAAACATAATTAGGATTATCTGTCAATGAGAATCCTTCAGGTTGCCCCATATATACTTCTTCCTCTAGATCTCCATTAAGAAAAGATGACTTAACATCCATCTGATACACTTTAAAGTTCTTATGGCATGAATATGCAAGGAACATTCTGATGGCTTCCAATCTTGCCACTGGTGCAAAGGTTTCATCAAAATATTGACCTTCAACTTCTGCATACCCTTTACAGACCAATTTGGCTTTAATTCTAACAACTTTTTCTTTTTCATTCATTTTATTCTTAAACACCCATTTGGAACCTATTACATTCTTATCTTCGGGTCTAGGAACAAGCTCCCAAGTATTGTTCTTCTCAATCTGATGAAGCTCTTCATTCATAGCTCTAATCCAATCATCATGTTGGCTGGCTTCATAATTTTTTTTAGGTTCAGTTGTAGATAAAAAGGCAACATGAGATTGTTCTGAGTCTTTAATCAATTTCATTCTTGTTTGAACTCCTTTATTTATATCTCCAATTATTTGATTTTCAAGATGATTCTTTCTAACAGTTCTGAGAGGTGAGTTTGTTTCTTTCTGTTGATTTATGTCAGCCTGAGTATTTGTATCTTCATCTAATTCAGATTCTTCTCTTTCTGATCCTTGGACCTATTCATCTTCATCTTCAACTATATATTTTGTGCTTGGTTCAACATTGCTTACATTTATGACCGGGATTTCTTCATCAACTTTTATGTCTATACAATCAAATAGTTTATGCAGCCTCTTATTGTAACATCTATACCCTTTAATTTTTGTAGCATAACCCAAGAAGATACCTTCATCAGCCCTGTCATCATATTTGCCAATATTTTCATCATTATTCTTAATATAACATTTACTCCCAAAGACGTTAAAATGCTTGATTGAAGCAGGTCTTCCAAACCATAGTTCATAAGGAGTCTTTTCACTATGTTGTATGAGATTTGCTTTGTTAAGGATATGAACACTTGTATGAATTGCTTCCACCCAATATGTATGAGGTATGTTCCTTTCATTCATCATTGATCTTGCCATTTGTTGTACTGATCTATTTTGCCTCTCAACAACTCCATTTTGTTGTGGAGTCCTTGGAATTGTGTACTCTCTTTTGATTCCATGTTTATCACATAACTCTTTAAAGTTCCATGAGCTAAAATCTCCTCCTTTATCAGGCCTTACTGCCTTCAATATTTTTCCTGTTTGATTCTCAGTTAGAGCCTTAAACACTTTGAATTTTTCAAATGCTTTAGATTTTTCCTTCAAAAAGGCAACCCATGTTAATCTAGAATAATCATCAATAATCAACATAAAATAATTTTCTTTTCCTGTACCTTCTTTCCTTGATGGTCCACATAAATCCATATGTACTAACTGGAGAGGTTTTTCTTTTGAAGGAAAGTTTTTAGATTTGAACTGACTGCAAGTAAGTTTTCCTATTTGGCAAGGTTTACAAACATAATCATATGGCTTTGATATCTTTGGAAGATCCTTTACTGCCCCGCTATTTTTTATCTTGATTGTATGATCAAAATTTAAGTGTCCAAGTCTCCTATGCCATAGCCAACTTTCATCATACTTGCTTAAGTAACATTCTTCTTTTTGTTCTTTTAACACATAGACATTGTTTTCTGTACTTATCCCTTTTGCAGCTAGCTATACTAAATTCACATATTTTATTCTACAATCTTTAGAGGTAAAAATGACTTCACATCCTCGGTCACATACTTGACTGACACTAAGAAGATTATGTTTCAGACCTTCTACAAGAAACACATCTTGAGCTTTCCCTTTTCCATTACTCAAACTTACCATTCCTTTACCTTTTATTTTTCCTGGTGCATCATTTCCAAAAGTTACATTCCCTGATTTGCTTTCACTTAGAGTTAGAAAATTACTTTTGTCTCCAGTCATATCTTTGGAACATCCACTGTTAATATACCAACGATTCTTTTCTCTTTGGGCTGATAACACTAGTCTACACTTGTCATCTTCTTTCTTCTTCCAAACCTTGAAATTTTCAGTAGTAGGATTCAAATCTGGCTTAAAATTCCTTAAGCGACAATCTGCAGCTTTGTGTCCATAGTTATGAAAGATGTAACATTTTGTCACTAAATAACAAATCATAATGATTTTTATGCTCATAACTTTTGTTATGTTTCACCTTCCTCCATCCATCACATGATTTATAGTATGTGGTTGTTTGTTTCTTGGTTGTCTCAATCTTTGTTGTGGAAGATAATTATTCCTTGAGTATCTTGATATCAAATATCTAGATCTTAAAGAACAGTTTACAACTTTGTGACCAAACTTAGAACAGAAAAAACAATAACCATAGAAAAAACCTTTGTACTTGAAAAAAGGTTGTAGTCGATTTCTTCCATGCTGATGATTTCTTTGATCAGAAAATGTGTTTGTGTTATTTATTTGATCTATGGATTTGGTTCTGGTACTTTTTCTTTCATTCCTTCTTGGTGGTTGATTTTCTTTCTTTGTTTCTGCAGAGTGGTTGTTGTCAATGATTGTAGATTTGATAGACTTGATGGGTTCTGTATTACTTGGATGATCATTACTTGATCCTTCTTCATAGCCCAAGCCAACTTTCAACTTTGGATTCCTTTGCTGATTTAGAATGAAAGTTAATTCTTCTGAGGATTTAATACTTGGCAAATTTTGGTGTTACAATCCCTTAAACTTATCCATTTCTTTTCTGGTTTTTACTATATCTTCTTCTAAGGCTTCACGCATCACTTTATTCCCTAACAACTGTTGTTTCAGTATGTCTTCTATTTTCTTTGCCTCTTCTAACTCCACTTTTAGTAGAGAAAAGTTTTCATCAAGTTTTTCACCATTCATTTTAAAATTAATCAACAATTGTTTTTGTTTTCTCTTCTTACATCTGAGTCTGTCAATTTCTTCCAAAGCATTGATTAATTCACTTTCCATATCTACCACAGCTTATTCATCATCCATTTCACCTTCTGTGTGCTCATCATCAAGATATCCCATAGACATAAGCATAAAATCATTCACTTTGTCTTCACATGATGAATCACTATCTATGTCTTCTGAAGAATTGTCATTATTTGCACACACACTTTTCTTTCTATTATATTTCTTGAATTTGTACTTCTTTTCATCATCAGAGTTCTAGTGCTTTTTCTGATGGGGACACTTAGATGAAAAATGACATCTCTTACCACAGTTAAAACATTTGAAGGGAAGCTTTCCTTGATATTTTTCTGATCCTTTCTTTAACCTTCTCACAATTTTTTCCTCAATATCATCTAAATCTGAATCAATAATCTTGTCTGCTTAAAAAAATGATTCTCTAGTAATGGATTTATCTTTTTTTATTCTCATTTCATATGCAGTTAAAGTTCCTAGGAGTTGATCAATGGACAGAGTTTTAAGATCATTTAGTTCTTCTATTGCAGAGACTTTTGGATTAAATTTATCAAGAAAAGATCTTAAAATCTTCTGAACTAAAAATGATTCTTCAATCTTCTCACTAATACCCTTCATGGCATTCACAAGTTCTTCAACTCTTAAAAAATACTTTCTAACTATTTCATATTCATTCATCTTTAGTTGTTCAAACTTCAACCTATATGTTTGGAGTTTGGCATCTTTTACTTTCTCATTTCCTTCATAACTGTTAATAAGTTTATCCCACATAGATTTATCAATTTCAAGATGCATCACCTTTACAAACTTAGCTTCAATAAGTCCATTCAAGATAGCATTCATTCCCTTAGCATTAAAGCTAAATTCTAATATATCATCCTTGGAAGCCAGCACAACAGGCTTTGTATATCCAGTCTCTACTACATCCCAAACATCAACACCTAAGGCCATTAGGTATGTTCTCATTCTAACCTTCCAAAAGGAAAAATTTGTTCCATCAAATAGAGGAGGCTTACTGGATGAAGTCCCTTCATGACTTTTTATGTTTAAGATTATAGATCTACCTTTAAATAAAAGGAGCCCGCTCTGATACCAATTGTTAAAATTACTAAGACAACTGAGAGGGGGGGGTGAATTAGTTGTTACTGTGCTTAAACAATTTTAAGTCTATTAAACTATTTTTAATCTTTCATCAAGTGACATCAATATTATGCATCATATGAACAACATAAATAATGAGCATCAATCACACATAAGATATACACAGAGAGAGATTTTCACGAGGAAACCCATAAAGGGAGAAAACCTCTTCTTCTTTGAAATGATAGGCAGTCTTTTAAGTGATGTACATCATCTATGTTTGAGCACCAACCCAAAGTCAGGATACTACCTCTGTTTTACAAGCTCCAACTTGTTGAGAGCACCAACTCTCTAGTTTTCCTAGCACCGACTAGAAGGAATCACCAACTCCCTGAGTGTTCCAGCACCGACTGGATGGAAGCACCTACTTCCACTTATACAAGAACCAACTTGCATATAGAAAACTCTGTGTTTTCCCAAGCACCACCCTGCCACCCTGTTTTTCTATCTACAACTATATGAAAGATACAACTTCCAATATTCAAGCACCAACTTGAATATCAAAGGACCACAATCCTCCCTAGAACCACCCTTCCTCCCTAATTATGCATAATTGATTGACAAACAAACAATACAGGTAATTCAATTCTTACCCCTTCTTCATTGTTCTGCAATTCTTCTCTGGTTCAAAAAATATTCTGCAGTTCTGCTCTACTACATGTTATTCTACTATTCTGCTCTTTCTTCTGTCTGTTCGACGAATATTACTCATCTCTGAGTTTTATCTCATGCTCTGCATTGTTTCATTTTACCCTTCTTACATTTCATCTCATTGTTTCGGTTAGAACATCCAACCTTACACAATCGTTGCATATCACCTTTTCTTCACACACACCTCATCAGTTACACCTCGAATCTCCTTGGGCAAAAATGCCTTAGCAACTGAATCGCCAATCGATCAAGAATCATGAATGATTTTTCTAACTGAATTGTAACTGAACTTATTAATCATGAAAATAAATGATGACCCTTCGATCATATTCCTGATTAAACTGCACCATTGGATTACCAATGATGGATCTTGTGCCTACTCCATATGCCCACTGGCTGTGACCACGGGCCTAATTAGAATTCCTCTCACATTTCACATTTTGACAATCCAGAGGTGAAGAGTCTTAACTCTTCATGTTGCGATCTCCGAAAAGGGGCTTAGCTCCACTAGCTCCCTCCTCTCACATGACCACTGGACAGTGACCACAAGCTGCGCCAAAAGGTGCTTCGCGATTTCGGATTTCATCATTCTTGTCGTGAGTTTCCTTGACACCTCCAACTCCCGGTATCTGAAACTTCAAAATGGATTCAGATCAACGGTCCACAATCTTGATGATTCGACGGTTCATATCTTTTCATGATCTCACATATAGCGATTCCTGTGATGAAGGGTCTTGACACTCTAAGTTGCAATCCCTAAAATGGAGCTTAGCAATTAGCTCCTTCCCTTAAGCCTTTGATGATGTGAGCTTGTCTATTACCATGGGCCAGACCTTATCGCGATCTTGCATATCGTGAGTTGCAAGGTTAGAGAATTTCCTTCCTTTGACTTTCCAGTCAGCGAAAAGTTAATCCCTTTCCACATGTCCCTCTTGGATCAATGGTCAAGATCTTATCGCAATTTCACAACTTCATGGGCCTTTGTCATGCCTGATCAATGGTCCATGATCTCCCTTTGATCAACGAATTAAATTAATTCGTGGTTTCACATTTTGCGATTTCATAGGATAGAGCACCTCCTTTCTTTGACTTTGCTGTTAGCAAAATGCCAATGCTCACCATGTGTCCTTCTTGAAGATGGAAAGTCCTCCTGCTTTTGGAATTTTGTAGGCCCGCTTCATCTTGCACGTAAAGATCATGCTCCTTCTTTCTGAATCCAGATCTGACGGTCATCGGGAATTCTAAATGGGTGATCCAACGATCATTGTTGCTCCTCCTCCTGAGCTTACGCTTTTGATCTTGCCATGCGATCATCGTTGCACTGCTGGTCTTGCCACTTTCTCTTGTTCTTCATCATCGGGCTGAGCTTGCCATAAATGACAAAAAAATAATCTACCTTCTGTCTGCCCATAATAAATATGCCAATAGTATTCAGTCAGAAGACATCTCAGTACTACTAAAAAATGTTGAGCATATAAAACAAATTGAGAATGAAACCCTCTGGGACTTCCAGAGTAGGTTTGAGTGCACTCTATATCAGATTCCTAAGAGCTATCATCCTAAAAACAAGTACATTGTCCATATATATATCCGTTCACTCTTGGAAGACCTAGGTTTTCCCCTCGGTAAAAGGATCCCAAGCACGCTCGATGAAGCTTATGACATGGCTAAAAGAATTGAACAGAACATCTCCTTATCCGGGATAAAAGATCTCTTTACTTTAGGTAATTTTGATATGGGAAGTTTGTTTTCCTGTGAGAAATTTATTGATGATATCCACGATGAAGGGAAACAAACCATCATTCAACATAGGCTTGCTGAAGATATGGCTGAGGAATTGGAACCGAAGCAAAGTGATGAAGTATCAACCTATGCTCCTCTTTCTGATGAGGTCATCCAAGAGCCTATTTCTCCTACACAACAAAAAGACAATGAGGTTAGTCATTTTCCCTTTCAAGATCTCGATGACACCCCGTTCCTTGATTCAAAAAATGAAGGAGAAATGGAAACCGCGAGAAAAATTCCTTGTTGTACAATTGAAGATGAAGGGGTGATTCATGATGATGAAACAACAACGCATGCTGGAAACACAAAAGTCCTCAAAGATCCTGCACAAGAAGAAGTAGTAAGTTTCCCTCCTCCCCTAATTTTTTATGATACTCCACTTTGTGATAGGGAAGATGAGGAGGAGATAAGAAAATCCTTGAATGCTTCAAATCCTGCATGTTATGACACAGATAGTGACATAGTTAATAACATTGATGAGATCATATGTGTGGGGAGACGTAGGTGGGATATAGTTGGTTATGATATGGATCCTATCTATGACATTGAGAGTCATTTCCAAATGTTTCCCTTAGAATTATCACAGCAGGTCACTCTTTATCAGTGGCAACAAAGAGATGAGATTTTTACCCAAACACCCAAGGATGACCTCGTACCTTGTTTTCCTGATGTTTTTAAGTCTTACCTTGAGGATTTTGATGAGTACCCCTTTGAGCACTTGGATTCTCTCCATGAAAATGATTATCAACCACCACTGTGCTTAGGTCTTGATAGAAATAAGGACCTTCTTTGCTTAAAGGAGGATCCTTGTGATGATTTTCATCAACCGCCTCCAATTAATTTACCTTGTTGTGTTTCTAGGGGTGTGGTTGGAAAGTATGTTTTTGATTCTAATTTTCCTCTGGGGAAAACCCTAGATTCCAAGGGTTGGTTGAACATTACAATCTTAAGTTTATCATCTCAGTCTTTCAACTTTTTCTTGATAATTTTTCAGTCATCTGATACATCCTTGTCAATCACTTCCCAAACTTCACAGTGTGAGAACGTCTTAAGTAGCTAGTGTGCAGACCTTTTGAGTCAGTGTTCTGAACCTTGGAATTTTCATGACCCTTTCGTGAAGTTGATTGAGTACTTTCCTCAGAGATGGACTTGGAAAGATTTTATCCCTCCCACCTGCATCCATGAGTTAGACTGTGTGATTTCCAATGATATGATATATGCTCTAACCCATGTCATTTTTGTGCTTGATTTATCATTGTTCTGGTTTATGATGAAGCACAAAGTTAGGTATCGTGGGACATTGTTGGATTGGCTTCATTGGTTGTTTGACTACACCCAACATTCCATCCAACAAGTAAGTAGTTTTCTTTCACATTTACATTTATTGATTTTTTTATTTTAGTCCATATATATATGTATGTTGGGGTGGCATTACCACCCCAATTTTGTTATTGATACTTCTATCGATATTAAGAAGGTATGCATTTTATTCCAGAGATGTTGAGGTTCTCATGTTCTCTACGGTGAGAAAATGTCCCCGAGTTGCAGCCAAATGTTATCCTCACTTTTCAGGGATAACTAGGAGATCATGTCTCGAGGCTCATAGGTTCTAGACATGGAGTACCGAGAGAAATATTGACCTAATCATGGCCCTAGAGGGACCACCTTTTCTTCTTCTATCACCTTTATCTTGTCAGCAGCAGTAGCATCCATCACCATCGGCTTGGTCCTGTATCAGAAATGGTTCTTGCTCCATGAGGTAATCGATCCAAGTATCATGGTATGTGCCACTTTTGACCATTAAAACCTTTGAATATATTCATATGATTCCTTTTATTTATAACAACTGCTTGGACCTTACACTTTCCCACTTGACCATGTTTGGGGGAGTTGACAGAGTTCCCTAGCAAGCCTGTGTTTGTAGGTTTTGGTTTGCCACTGGGGAGATTTCTAAAAAGCAATCGTCTACTCCCATCATAGCATCACTTTTTCATCTTTCTCTCCATTCACTTATCCCATTCCCCTTGTCTGGGCATTGGGTTGACCTATTTTCAGGACTGCACCTTACCTCATGGGAAGAAGGGGCTAAAGGCCCAGAAGGTAAAAGTAAGCTGGTAAAAGATAAAAGCATAAGAATAAAATTTCGAGATGCTTCGCCCAGGGATCCCCAAGAAAGAAATACAAGGATTCTCAGCAAGAAACAAGAGGGACCCATAAAAATAATAAAACAATACCTACTAAGAGGATAGGGGGTCTCATCATGAGCCAACCTATTAGGTCCATGGGTACCTAGTAGTATGACATTGCCACCAGCTGGTTACCATGCCAAGGCAGTGACTCTTAGTTGCATAGCCAAGGGAAAGGGGGTCTCATCA
This sequence comes from Picea mariana, assembly GCA_032191745.1. NCBI lineage: Eukaryota > Viridiplantae > Streptophyta > Pinopsida > Pinales > Pinaceae > Picea > Picea mariana. Next base: position 153,074 of record JASDQU010100695.1, on the reverse strand, counting down.
TGAGCCAACCTTCTCATCTCTGCGAAAGTACTTGTGGGTAACACTGTTAGCTCTAGTCACCCTGCCAAGGTAGTGTCCCCTGATTATCTCTTGAACAAAAAAGAAAATAAAAGAATAAAAAGAATAGAAATAATAAAGACAAGAATGGGCTTGGAAAAAATGCATCCATGATAGGGACATCTCTCCTTCTACAAAGGCTCCCATAGGTAACATATTTTCATCCTTGTCCATCATTTCACCCACATGCTTGGAAATCCCCTGACCACATCACCCAGTTACATGGCTTGGATGAAATCTTTTCCGGGGACATTTCTTTTCCAGTGGACACTAGTCGAATAGGATCCCTTGTCCTTTCCTCCAGACTTGTATTACAGGATTGTGTAATGTCTTTGAGCTGTTAACTGATGTATTAAGGATTTTATGCATGTGTTTGATAATATTAATGATGAAATGTGATTGAGATTGCTATGATCCCTGTGACTGACGATCCCATGGAGGGCGTAGTCTTTGATGTGTAGGACCATACCCAATCGATAGGTATCATTTGGACTAGTACACATGGGGAGATGATGAGTTCGAACCTCCATGGGGATGAAGAGTCCAACATATGGATGATGAGACCCATCAGGGGGTAGATATAGGGAAGAGGATGATCAGAGACTTTGCACCAGAGAAGGAGAGAACGTTCCACCAGAGGCACCTCGACATTGCTTGGCCTATGGGGATTGACCCACTTTCAGATGGACATTGGCTCTAGATGGACCAGAACATCACCAGGAGGTTTATGACATCATCATGAGCATGTTTCCATATGGATAGGGCAATTAGCACATGTGGTAGCTTGGAGGATCCCAATGAGGGCTAACGTCTTGCTTCAGGAGGATACATTTTCCCTGATAGGGGCTAACGTCACCCTAGGAAGGGGCGACGTCTTACCTTTTTATTGATTAGGGTTTTAACTTGAAAGTTTAATGTAAAACAATATGATTTGATATTTTTGCCTTGTCGGCCTTTTTACCTGACCTAAAATGTAAAATTAGGTCAAGGTTTTGTATAAATGGGAGATTTTCACTGTCATTTTTTCATCATCACTCATTCACTCCATAAGGAGGTCTAAAATCTGCACCCTATATTGGGTATTTGGCTGATTTAACTGAGGCTCACTTGTTGAAGGTGTTATATCCTCAAATAACACAGTCAAATTTGTTTATTTAGGTGATAGGAAGTCATCATAAAATACTTTTCTACATTTTTTAAGGTTCATTTTTGAGAGCCTTATGTTTGTAATAAAGTTTTAAAAACATTTGATTTAGTTTTTCCTTTAAAAAAATCAAAACTCGGGTTTTGGTGGCTAAGCACTTTCCCAAAAGGGCTTCTAAGCCACCGTAAGTGCAGAAAAGGTTGTTTTTACTACGCGGAGCCATCATTTACAAATGATGATTCTGAGCGACGGGAGAATCAATTTGCAAAACAAGAGGAGTTTTTTGTTGATAACATGTCAAAGAAAAATAACCTCTCTCATTTTTCCTACAGGTGTCACATATTGGGAGAATTGAATTCATCTCTAAGCCCTAATTTTCGGATCTCAGAATTTCCCTGTTTGACATATGTTTTTGAAATGCAGATCTCAGGAAAATGAAAATGAATCTCAAAGAACGGAGAGAGTTTTTTTCTCACAAAAGAACAATATACAGAAACCTCTTTCATCTTGTACACAACGGTTTTGTTTTGAGAGATATGGGTCAATATTTAAGCAGTATATTTCCAGAAAGTTTTGTCTTTTCTAGACACCTCACAAATTTGAATTTGAGATATGAGAAGAGGTTATTAAATCCATATTTTGAGGATTTGAAACTGCTTGTAAAGGCTATATATCCTATCAATTTTATAGACTCAAGGGGTTCGACTTTGTGGACTTGAATATTTTCTCATGTTTTAAGACTTTATGAAATCATATTGAACCAGAAAGCTTCTCTCATTGTACTTTGTTCAGTCTTTCATTTTTTGTCTTCCTCTGTTTATGAGTAAATGTTGTATGCATTGATTATCTTTATCTAATGACAGATGACTGTCATCTCATATTTTCATTGATAAGGTTAAGCTCATAATCAATTCAGTTTGTTGTAATTGGCCATTCACATTTGCAGTTGTATGTGTGTTTCAACCGATATGATAAGCATTCTCCATATATCCACATCTTAAGTTAACTTTTTGAACGAATGTAGTTGAAGGCCTTTTGTATTTGAGTGAATTCATATGTTTTGAGTGTATGAAATCCTATCAAGTCATCCAACTTGATCCACCTTTCGAATCGTTGAGTAAACATTGAAGGAATAAGTTAAGTTACCAGGAATCTTCGAGCTACAACCTAGAAGAGTTTCCTAGAGTGATAACAAATTGGCGTAGTTGCTGGGGAGAGGAGATTGAAGCTCAACTTCCTTGGGAGAAAAAAATATCTAGCTTTGATGATAGACAAAGTTTGGACATATTTTCGGTTGTAATCATCTATCTGGCGACTCCATGAAGGATGGATTCAGTGGCAACTCCATTGTTCATAAATCTGTTGGCGACTCCACTGGTATGAAATGAACAAGATCTTAGCGAAAAGGTATTCCTTCTGTAATTTTTCCAAGATTGTTGGTTTCCCTAATCCAGTACCTAGTAGAGATGAATGGGAAGGTATTCTTCCTACATTTAAAGGATCATATTGGGAGGTTCCGACTGAACATCTGCTAGATTTCCATGAGTTTGTTCATGAACATCAAATTTTGCATGAAGATGTCAAGATCAAGTTTTTCAGATATTCTTTGAAGGGAGTGGCTCTTGATTGGTGAAAATATCTTCCAACTTCAAGCATTCACTCATTGGAAGTTTTTCATTATGCTTTCCATTTGTTTTGTAAAGATGAATTTCTAGTTGAAAGTCTCTTTGAAGATTGTTGTGATGAATTTGAAAAGCATGTTCAGCAGGAAGTGGTCTTTTCTTCTATTTGTCAAGATGAAAATTATGTTGTTAAGGAAGATATTCATGATACAAATGATTATAATGGGAATTACATAGTTGTAGATGCATCATTCCTTATCTTTTTTGCACCTGATGCCTTTGATTTGCATGAAGAAATAGTTAGAGAAGAAAATTTTTTTAAACTTTTTCAGGAGGTTTCCTATGATATGTTTTCACCTATGATTGGAGAGAAGGATCTGAATATTTCTTGTCTTTATTTTCAAGATAAAGAATTTTTATGTTCACCTATTTTTGATAAGTATGAAGATGGAGAATAGCATATTTCTACATCAAATAATGTTGACTTGAGTAGCAGTAAACCAATATATGACATTTATGAATCTGATTTCGGCAAGCCTTTTTCTTTGCCCATAAAGGAACATCATCACATTGTAATCATCCATTCCATGTTGGCAGAAGACATTGAATATGATGAGTTTAATCTGGAAAAAGATTTTAGGTCTTCTCTTCTGTTTATAACGCCTCATGAACAAAAAATTGAAATCACCTATGAAGAAGATATCGAAAAAGAAGGGATTAGTAGTCCAATTAGCTCACATCTATTTTCATATTTGTAGGAACCAGTTCATGACAACTATATATTAGAGGTTGAAGAAATTCTTGAACAACAAGCAGAGGTAACTGTGTTTGATTATCAATCTATTTCTTCTTTCTATGATCCAGTGGCCATCTACATGGAGATGTTTTTTACGAAAGTCTTCAGTTGTGAAATATTTGGAATTAAAGTAGATGGTGATTGTAAGTATGTATTGCAATTTGAAATTCTACTACACATAATGATGTTTTCTCTGAATTTTATCTGAATGCAAAGGATTCTTGTAATTAGTCTGATGTTATCATGGCTTCATTGGAAGCATGATGTCACATGATGAGCATTTTTTTACTGGTTAAGAGTAGGAATAGGTAGAGAATAAGCTCTCCACCAAGCATGGTTGGAGATTCTTTTTAGTTATGAGTCCAGCTGTGAATAAAGCCATGCGCCAAGCTATAAGGGTTTGGGCGTCTTACATTCAGAAAATCGACAGTCCAGGAAATGATGAAGCCAGTAGCTAGATCCAGAGTAAGGAATATCAGAAGGGTGCCTCCTCTACTTTGGGAAAATGTTGGTTACCTGTAGATGTCATTGTATTGCCTCTTTCTGATAAAATTTGACATCACAAAAAATATTAATGACCTGTTGTTGTCGATATTGGGAGATATATGACTGGGTAACATGAGTATGGTTAGGATTTTTCTCTATTTATAGATTATCATAGATATCTGAAGTAAGATGGATATTCCAGGTCACGAATAAAGCAACAATGGGCATATTTAATTTGCAATATTGGTTTCAGCCAATTGTGTCTCAGCTTCAACAAATCCATGATACAGGTGCCAGCTTTGCAAACATGGAGGGTCGTGTCTTATAAATACACCAATATGATAAACAAGATTTTGTTGAACATTTGCAGGTGTCAAGGAGAAAACATTGGATCAACATTTCATTTACGGCAGCTACAGGATTGGCTTTTTCTTCCTGAATATAACCTACAAGGGACAAGCATAGAGAAATGGAAAAAAACTATTATAGGTAGTTGATGAGAATTTTTAGATTTGTTACTCTATTCCCAATTAAATCTTAGAAATTGTATTGCATGGTAGAGAAAGTCATTCAGTTACACCTCTGTCATGGGCATGTGGGATAAAATTACTAAGTGAACCACATTTGATTTGTCTTATATGCCTGAACGCAGTCCTCATAAATATATACATGGAGACATCAAGCCCACAAATGTTCTGTTGGATAACAATATGCAGTCATATATCTCAAATTTTGGCCTGGATTGTCTCATTTACATTACAGGCAGAGAACCTTGCTCAAGCTGCAGAAGCCCAAAGGAGTAGCCTTGAAGATCAGAAAGCTAGGAGAAAATGCATTTTGCAATTTTGAAGATTAGTTTCAAAATGGAACTTTTGGTGGCTTAGGCGTTCTTTCACAACTGTCCTTAGCCACGAAAAGCAAATCTTTCGGTGGCTTATGGGTTAGAATTCTAGATTTTTAGCCACCGAAAGCACAAAGAAGGGCAGAATGGTATTCTTTTTGCACTTATCTGACTTTTGCAGATTCAAATATTTCAAGGATAGTTTCTAATGTTAGATAATAATTAAGGGAATAATTATTAAGGTTTTGTTTCAATCTTGGATGTGCCAGTGAGATGAAGAAGATCATTTTGTTGGTCTATTTTTGGTAAAAAATGACCTGTTTTGCCAAGGTGGCAATTTCGAATTTTCCCTCAAGCAGTGGAGATCTACTACAGTTATTGAAGACTATAAAGGACGTGAAGATCATTTAGATAAGATATTGACCTATTAAAAAGGATCTTTTCCTATTCTCATGAATCTATGTTTTACTTTCCATTTGATGTAAATTTGAGCCAGTGTTCCAAGATCTAGATATCTTTTGTAAAGACTACAGGCGGGCTACACGCAGACTATAGGTTTGCAGGGGATCAGTTCTAAAGGCTAAACGACTCCATAGCCCAATGGTAAAGGCTACAGACAAGTTACAGGTTTGCAGAAGACCAGTTGTATAAGCCAGATGACTCCATGCCCAATACTAAAGGTGGTTGGAACTACTAAGTTCTTGGAAACCTTGTAGGGAGGTTTTCATCCCCAGAAGGAGATAGATGTTATCTCCTCAAATAACATAGTCATATTTGTTTATTTAGGTGATAGGAAGTCATCGAAAAATTATTTTCTAAATTTTTTAAGGTTCATTTTTTAGAGCCTTATGTTTGTAATAAAGTTTGAATAACATTTGATTTGGTTTTTCCTTCAAAAAAATCAAAACTCAAGTTTTGGTGGCTAAGTGCTTTCCCAAAAGGGCTTCCAAGCCACCGAAAGTGCAGAAAAAGGTTGTTTTTACTGCGCTGAGCCATCATTTTCAAATGATGATTCTCAGTGACGAGAGAATCAATTTGCGAAATGGGCCGATTTTTTTATTGCTAACATGTGAAAGAAAAATAACCTCTCTCATTGTTCCTACAGGTGTCACATATTGGTAGAATCAAATTCATCTCTAAGCCCTAATTTTCGGATCTTAGAATTTCCCTGTTAGACACATGTTTTTGAAATGCAGATCCCGAGAAAATGAAAATGAATCTCAAAGAACCGAGAGAGGTTTTTTCTCAAAACAAACCAATATACAGAAACCTCTTTCATTTTGTACACAACATTTTTTTTGATATATATGGGTCAATATTTGAGCAATATATTTCCAGAAAGTTTTGTCTTTTCCAGCCACCTCACAAATTCAAATTTGATATAGGAGAAGAGGTTATCAGATCCATCTTTTGAGGATCTGAAACTTCTTGTAAAGGCTATAAATCCTATCAATTTCATAGACTCAAGGAGTTTGAATTTGGGGACTTGAATATTTTCTCATGTTTTAAGACTTTATGAAATCATATTGAACCAAAAAGCTTCTTTCATTGTACTTTGTTCAGTCTTTCATTTTCTGTCTTCCTCTGTTTATGAGTAAATGTTGCATGCATTGACTATCTTTATCCAATGACATATTACTGTCATCTCATATTTTCATTGATAAGGTTAAGCTCATAATTAATTCTGTTTGTTGTAATTGGCCATTCACATTTGCAGTTGTATGTGTGTTTCAACCGATATGATAAGCATTCTCCATATATCCATATCTTAAGTTAACTTTTTGAACGAGTGCAGTTGAAAGCCTTTTTGTATTTGAGTGAATTCATATGTTTTGAGTGTATGAAAGTGTATCAAGTCATCCAACTTGATCCACCTTTCGAATCATTGAGTAAACATTGAAGGAATAAGTTAAGTTACCAAGTATCTTCGAGCTACAACCTACAAGAGTTTCCTGGAGTGATAACAAAAGGAAGACCTTTTGGCTTTCTATGGTGTTTCTCTTGAAGGAAGGTGTTACAACTAGGGTTTGCATGGTTATTTCACAATGAATTGTAAGTATTTTTCTGCAAAACTTATTAAATGAAAGGTTGTAGTCTTATTTTCTTACATATACTTATAATTTGTTGAATCAAAACCCTAGGTGACAAGCAGACAAGTAGGTCCTTATCTCATGTCCCCTGATAGAGAAGCTTTCAGCCATTGAAGAAGAAGAAGAGAGCCTAGCCATAGCTACACTCATTTTTTTCCCTCTCCTTTGCTAGTCATACCATTTTGAATTCAAGAGGAAGAAGATGTCCCAGACCTAGGTTATCTACACTTAGGGTTGTTTTTTTTTTAGGGTTTGATAAAAGAGCCTTGATGTAGCAACACTGTCTCTCATTAAGCCTTCTTGTCTCGATCTTGTGCTTCATCTGAGCTAGCCATTTTTCCAAATTGACATAAGGAAGAAGGAGAGAGCATGAGGCCTTGCTATAGAAACACCAAAGTGAGCCTCTCTCCCCTAAGGTTTTGATTCTGTGACCCTACCATAGTATCACTTCATAACTCTTCTCTCTAGTCCTTAGCCTTCCTCCTTCAACCCTTGTGTCCTTCATTTTTGACCCCATTTTATCCTAAGGCACTGATTTGAATTTTTTTTAATGTTGAAGTGAATCTGATCAAACCACTCTCTAAATTCTTTAAAATTCAAACCCTAACCTACTAACCTTAAGTTGTTGACGTCAGCATTAGATATTTCATCTTTAATACAACAATGTTTTACTTTATGAGCAATTGAATGGTGGTTTAAATCTTTTATTAAATGAAGTGTTGATTAGTTACATTGAATGCCACATCGTTCCAATATTTATTGGTGAAGTGTTATATCTGTTCATCTGCTACTGATAAACATTGACTTCGTCAACATTTATTGCTAAATTTATTATATAAATTATCAGATAGTCTTATGAAGTACTAACCCATTGAAATATAGCTTGCATATATCTTTTTGTTGTTGTCTTATTCCAGGTAGTTGTTCTTCATTGGGGATTTACTTTATTATTGGTTGTTTAGCTAGGACTTCATGTTTGGGTGGTGACTTGTGAAGGGGGAAAAACTTATCTTGGTCTCATTAGCCTCTTCAAAACCACAGGTCTCCCCTAGGCCTAAACTCCCTAAAGAGAAAGAACCTCCCCATTGTGGTGACATTGGGTGGGATGGGTTCCTGTTACACCAGTTTTTCCTTAAATATTATATCCTTTTTCCTAGCTACAAAATGTGCATTAATAGGTTCAACACATTTACATGGTATCAGAGCCAACATACTGCTAAGTAAAAGCTACACCAAATTTTTTTGCAAGTACAAAATATTTAAGACAATGGAAAGATGGAATTCCAAAAAGAATTCATTCTTACACCTTACGACTATTTTTTATGGAAGGCAAAAATAACCATACATATCCGATATAGAGGGTTTTATAGGTTAACCATGAATACACATACAGAGCCGACATCAGCCATAGAAAAGTCCAAGTACTTAAATCGCATGGGTGAGGCACTTAGAACAATTTGTAATCCTATTTCTCCCGATCTCCTTTTTAACATATCTTCCTGTAAGACTCTCAATGAAGCCTGGAAAATATTGGAAGGGATCTTTGGAAAACATGATGAGATGAGGGAAAACATGTTGGAAGTGGAGCTTCTCATATTGGATCCAAATTTTTTTGAGAATATCCAATATTTCTTTACAAAATTCAAGTATTTATTGTCGCAACTCAAAGCTTGCGGGGTTGATAAATCAACGGAGGAGAAACACATGGTTCTCACCATTATCTCCAATATTGGTCCTAAATTTGTTTTATTCATATCCATATTCCATACTATCGAATTCACCTCTAGATCCACCTGGAAGATGCCTTCTCTTGAGGAATTTATCGAATCTCTGGCACAAGAACAAACCACGCTCATCAACATGGGTGCAATCAAAGGCCCAAGGGCACATGCTCTCACTGCGTATGATGGTATCCACAAATATAAGGAATATAAAGATAAAGATAAGAAGAAATATCATGCACATACGAAGAAGGAAGGGCACACAAAACCCTTCACCGATGCCTCTGGATCCAAAGGAGAAAAGGGAAGAAAAGGAGAGAAATGCACATGTTGTCACAAAGGATTCCATTCAGAATTCACATGCATGAAAAAAAAAATAGATCTGATGTCTCAAATACTTCAACAAAACAACCTTGGATATCAAATCCATGAGGGTGCAAAGAAGAAGAAGCCAGAAGATCTGAATTCCAAGAAAGGAAGCTCTAGCCATGCCTTGATTGCCATCAACTCCTCTCTCGATGCTTGGATCGTAGATTCAAGAGAATCACATCACATGGTTGCCTCAGAAGCAGTATATTCTTCACTGGATGCATGTAAAGGTCCTCCTATTCTGATGGGGGACAACTCTTCTATCGAAGTCACTAGCAAAGGAAGGATTGAACTCACTAATGGAAGCTTCGAGAATGTGTTGCATGTTCCCAAACTTTCTGTCAAACTTCTTTCTGTATATTAGATGAAAAATTACATAACTATAAAGAAGGTCATATTCACACCAAATTCCGTGGATATTTAAGACATGCAAACCAACTCTAAGGTTGCTACTGGTGAGGTAAATCATCAGTCTATATTGTATACTTTTTCTGAATTCATTGAACCTGATTCTGCTTTACTGCTTACTCATGTTGATGAAAGTAGTAGGATATGGCACAAAAGGTTTGGACATTTGAATTTCATATACATGCAACATCTTAGCAAGAACAAATTAGTTGATGGTCTACCAGACATCCATTTCTCCAAGGGAGTATGTGAGGGATGTGTTCTCGGAAAACACCCTCAAGAGAAATTCAACAAGGGAAAGTCTCAGCAAGCTTCCACACCTTTAGATCTTATCCACAATGACCTTATGGGTCCTTTTCTGCATCCATCCATCAACAAAGTGAGGTTTGTTCTCATTTTTGTTGACAATTTCTCACATTTTACTTGGATCTATTTTCTCAGGCAAAAATCCAAGGTCTTTCAACACCTCAAAGATTTCAAAGCCTTGGTTGAGACATAGTCCAGAAAGAAGATCAAAGTCCTATGAACTGATAACGGGGGAGAGTATGTGAATAATGAGATCCATAATCTTTTCCATGAGGCGGGGATCAAGTTCTATCACACAATTCCCTATACCCCGCCGCAAAATGAAGTTGCAGAGTAGAAAAACAAATCTCTAAAGGAGATGGCATCTTGCATGTTGCATCAAAAGTCACTACCACAGAGACTATGGGATGAAGCACTTGACTATGCAACACACATCCAAAATAGATCACCTCATAGATCTGTCAAGGATAAGACCCCCTATGAGGCTTGGAGTGGCCTCAAACTGGAAGTGGACCACTTTTTCATTTTTGGTTCACGTGCATGGGCCAAGATTCCCTCTGAAAGGAGGAAGGCACTTGATCCATAGAGAACTGAGTGCATTTTTGTTGGATACCTCGATGATGTGAAGGGATATCGGCTTATTTATCTTTCCTCAGACCGGCTCATCATTGAGCGTAGTGTCTAATTCGAGGAAAGTGTATCGCATGTACCTCAGCAATCGCATCGATATACCTTCACTCTTCCACCTATTCAAGATGATGAGTATGCACATGTCGACTCTTTTTCAGATGAGATTTATGATTTAGAGGAATTAGATTATTCAGATTGAGAGTCAATATAGTCAGATGAAGAGTTAGAGAATCCAGATGTAGTTGCAGAGCCAGAGAAGGGGCCCAAGTGGGCAAAAACTACTCTTCAAGATGTAGTGGATCTCTTTGGTGATCCAACCGATACTAGGAGGACTCGATCTGATTTCAAGGAGCCTCTTGTTGCACTCACTACCACTAAACCATTGCCTTCGAGGAATCTTTTCTTGGTTCATTCTTTAGATCCACAGTCTTATGGCGAGGCTACTAGAAATCCCTTTTGGGAATCTACCATGCAAGAGGAGTACAACTCCCTCCTCGAGAACCAAACTTGGGATCTGGTTCCCCTTCCTTTTGGGAGGAAACTTGTTAGATGCAGATGGATCTACTGGAACAAGAGCGCAACATATGGACAGATCAGAAGGTACATGGTATTGACTATGATGAGACATTCACTCCAGTAGTGATGATGGATTCCATTCGATTGTCCCTTGCCATTGTGGCAACAAAGAGATTATAAGTCCATCAAATGGACATGAATAATGAATTTCTTCATGGTGATCTCTCTTTGGATATCTAGATGGAGCAGCCCCAGGGATTTATGTGGGAATCATCTTTGGTTTTTCAACTGAATAAGTCACTTTATGGCCTCAAGTAGGATCTAAGGGCATGGTATGCCAAGATGGACTCCTACCTGTTGTTGCAGAACCTTGTACGTTGTAAATTAGACCTGAATGTCTGCATGCTTAGGATGACTGATTCACTTCTACTTTTAGTTTTGTATGTTGATGATTTTTTGATCACCAGATGCTCGACTTCAGTGATTGCTGTAGTCAAGAGTATTCTACATGACAAGTTCTTGATGATGGACATGGGTCCACTACACTTCTTCCTTGGACTCAAGATTAGTCAGGATGTGTTAGGCATCAAACTTCCTCAGGCCAAGTATGCATGAGATCTCCTTGAGATATTTCACATGAAAGACTGCAAGTCTGCTCCGATTCCTTTCCTATCAGGAGTCAAACTTGAGGATGGCAGAGAGAATCCATTGGTTGACATCACGCTGTATAGACATCTAGTTGGGATCTTGTTGTATCTCACACACTCCAGACCAAACCTCTCCTATGCAGTTGGCGCAGTTTCTAGGTTCATGCAGGAGCCACATGAGCTACATTGGAAGGATGCAAAGCATATCCTTCGATATGTATAGGGCACCATCACCTTTGGGATTCATTATGCAACAGACTCTAAATTATATCTCATTGGGTTTACTCATTCTAATTGGGATGGAGATAACATTGATCGCAAGTCCACATCTGGTTACTCACTCAGCCTTGGTTCTGAGCCTATCTGTTGTTTGAGAAAGAAGCTAGCTGCCATTACTCTATCTTTAGCTGAGGTAGAGTACAAAGGGGTAGTTAACATAACCATTCAAGCTATGTGGCTACAACATTTTCTCACTGAGTTGGGAATTCAGTTTCATCGACCGATTGTCATCTAGTATGACAACCATAGCACTTTGAATTTCTGTAGAGATCCAGTTCAAAGGCAGTGGACGAAGCACATCAAGATACACATGCACTACATCTGGGACTTAGTACACTAGGGGATCATCGACTTATAGTTTTGTCCTTCAGCAGAATAGATGGCAGACATTTTCACCAAGACCTTCACTGAGTAGAAATTCCATTCTCTTCGAGGTGGTCTTGGAGTAAAGGACATAGTTTCCTAGTAGTTGTAGTTCTTCTTTTTACATACATTGTACCTTGAGGGGGGCAGGGGGGGGATTTCCCTCTTTCCTCACTTTATTTTCAATGTATCTTTTGTACCTGGGTACCTAACATGGCCTTGTTGTCTAGACCCAATATTTATTTTCACCATAATGATGTTCAGGGGGGGTGTTGGAGTTACTTCACACACACCTAGGATTTCTTTTTCCTAAGGTTATTCCTTGTTTATTAGTCATAATTAGTCATTATTGAGTCTCCTATATTTTAGGGGAGAATATTCCACCTGGAGAATATTCTCTTTCAGTTGACACTTCAGTTTGACTAGTTGAGTTGAGTTTAGATGTTGCATTAGGATCATCACCATGCTAATTCTCCCTTTCCTTGGTATCATCACCAAAGTGGCACATTAGCCTTGATTCTCTGAGTTAACTCCTCACTACTCTTTGTTCATTCAGTTAACTGAAGACTAGTTGACTAGTTAACTCAACTAGGTGGCAGTTCACTCCTGTAACAGCCTAAGAGACTAGAATAGGTGGAAATTCACTCCCATAATAGCTGGTGTGTGTCAAGATCACTATAGACCACCACTATGGCACATTGGTTCACATCAAGTCTAACTCATTGAGATATGCATAGTATATCATGTCTGAATTATTCATTATTCATAATAGTTAATGAAAACTCTTCTATTCTTTCTCTCCGTCTTCTTATTTATTCCATTCTCTTTGTAGATGTGTGTATTATTGTTTATCTAGATCTATTCTGTGCAGGTTCAACACATTTACATATCTAGGGAGATTAGTTTATGTCTACATTTACTAATTTATCCTATAACAAAATTGGCAACTTCATTGGGGATACGACTTGATTGTGGTTTTTTGTTGGCCATTTGTTTTTGCCTACTCTTTTTTATCTGAATTGAGTCTCTGAGTCTATAGGAGATCCATTCAAACTCTCTGAGTTTGAAATTTCACTAAGATTTTTTACCTTTTTCTCAAAATTTCTTGATTTTCAGACGTGTCCGCACTGCACCCTATACCTAGACTGCGGAAACCTTTGATTTCCACACCCTAGATATCTTCTTCAGTGCATACTTTCCACACCCTGTCTATTTCTGTCCTCCGAAAACTCTAAATTTTTGCATTGTAATGTGATATTATCTTGCGGCAGCGTCTGTGAAATTTTGAGTGGGATTTTGGCCTCTGTTGATGCCCAGTTTTTTTGTTTAGTCAACTGGGGGGGAATTTTTAAGCCAATTTTTGACTGTTTTCTTATGCTTAACACATTGTTGACTAGTTTTTGGAGATCGAACACCTCTCTTAGTCATTTTCCAGTTTTCATTTTTTATTTTTAACAACAAGGGTATAATCTCTGAGCTTGTATCTGAGTGCTTGTTCTATTAAAAATCTTGGATTGTATTTGAAGTTTTGGATTGATTACGTATTCTGGATTGCTTGATGATTGAGAGGTTATTTCTTCATTTGCATTTGGGGAAATACTTTCTCGTAATTTTTTTATTTTTTATTTTGTAACTTTTATGTTCATTGAAAATTTGATTTGGGTGTTGGTTGAAGGTATAAGTTTTCTTGGATTACTTGTCCTTTCTTTGTCATGCCCTTGGTCTGGTATTATAAAGGAAGAATTTGAAGTTATCCATTCTTTTAAATAATCATACATAAGAAAATTTATTGAATTTAAGAGAAGAGAACATTGAATAACTTCATTGTTTATTGGTTGTTTGAAATTGTGTTCATTTAAAGAAAAAGGAAGCATATTTTGTAGCTTACATCATTCCGAAAACACCTTCTCCCTATTGTAGATAGAATTCATTGAACAAAAATTTTCATCATTCATTTCTATTTTCATATTGTTGGGTCAAGGTATTACACAACATCGATTTCATTCCCATCTCCCTCTTGAGTAACAACAACCTTTAAAAATATTGTGAAAATCTAAAACTTAATTTGTAATTTTTTCTAGGGCTCTTTTACACCAACATTAGCCAGGCTAGATCTTTGGAATAGGTGGTGAGACACACTCTCCAAAGCACAAAACACACAATAGCATCTTTTGATAGGGAGTGTTGAATTCCATTTGCAACATTTTGTCCTCGGAAGCCCTTCTCACACAAGGGTCAAACCTGAGGTCGCATTGCGATTGGCAGAGTTACTCATCCTGCTTTGTTGATCTCGGTGTAAATATTGTGTGTATTATCGGGGTCGCTTGAAGGTATAACCACAATGATGAACAGAAGCCTATCAAGTTGGTTTCAAGCTAGATACCATGGCCTTGCACGTGGATCGGACTATCAACTATCTCCCTAGGCATCATTGTTGTTTTTGGTAGCCTTAGTTTCCTATATTCTTAGGGTCTTACACGAGGTGACAGTGGATGGCCAAGTCCTCACGGTACCAGGAATTGACGTTGGCCAGACTCAGTCAGGCTCCTTGGAGGGTATACCCATGATTATGTGTGGGAGCTTGCACCAGGGTGTAAGTCCGTTAAGCAGGTTGTCAACGTAACTTTTCCACCCTAGCCCAACCTCTTCTTGTCTTGAATTCGTGACGTTGGATTTCATCACCAACTAGTGACTTCAAAATAAGAAGGTTTTGTTTTCTTGGTTTTGATTTCTATATTCTACTAGTGAGTGTTGTTTGTTTACATAGTTGGCCATAGATTTTTTCCGTAAAATTTTTGGTTCAGCCAACATTGACCCTCCACGTCATTCACGTAGGATGAAAGGAATACATTTGGAAGATCCGAAAGTTTCTCAACCCTTTCTTCCTAATCCACCAAAGGACTCTCCTCAAAAGAGTGAGATCTAGTGCCACATACCTTCACAAGCAGAGAGAACTGATTCTTTAGAAATTTTTTGAATCGTTTTTTGATTCTTTGGACACTTTTCGCTTACCTCCTGGATACGAGAGACGTATTCTCTAATTGAACTCGTCTGGAGAACTTGTTGTTGACACTTTTGGAATACCAATTGGATTCATTTCCAACCTTGAAAATGAGGATTCTTTTCATACCACTAACATATCTCAAACTCTGACTTCTAGGCGGAACCCTCCCAGCTCAGAGGAAAAAGCTGAGATACCTATTGTTTTTGAACCACCTGAGACATCTACTACATTTATGATAACTTTAGATCACTTTAAAAATACAACTTTCTATTTCTTTGCTGGTTCATAGGTTGGTCCTAGCTCAAGTATCCCTCTTTAGCAGGCTCATTCCACAATGGTCCCAAACACTATGATTATTCCCATCGGGAATATGGTGGCTAGCCAACCTCCTATTGGCACACCGCTTTCGTCTAGACAAATCTCGTCACTCCCTCTTGGGTATAATTATTTGAATGCTTCTATCCCCATTCCTACCCAAGTCCCATCTGGAGCATCTAGAATCTTTACTCCTTCTGGGTATAATACTTCTTTTGGTTCCATTTCGACACCATCCTAGTTCCTCTCGAGACGGTCTTATCCACCTTTTATAGGAGGATTTGGACCCAGTGGCTCTACCACCTTTGGAAGTTATACTCCATTATTCACTTCTGGTTATCAGATTCCTATTGGGAGATAATATAACCCAGGGGGGAAAATGCAATTTAGGGTTCAAACCCAATTTGGGGCATCAACCTCATCAGGGGAACAACCCCCGCTTGAAGGATATAATCCACAATATGGAAAAAACATCCCTAGATCACTAGCCCAATATTGTAATCTTCTTTTCCAAGGAAATCCACAATCATCTGGGGGGAAACAACCTCAAGTTAGTTGTTTTATACTCCCTAGTTCAGTCTAGTCATACCTTGGTTCTTCCAATCCCATTTGGGGTTCGAACATTCAACCTAGTGTCCCTCCCCAAGGGAAAATTTCCAATCAGTACAACCCTATGGTCTACATGACTCCGCACACACGTCCAGATTTGTTAGGACCTTTGCCTCACATACATACTGCTTATGGTCCTACTGGTATACCGATGGGACTCCCTCCCCAAAGTTACCAGTATCCTCCGGTGAATAGACAATTACCATTCTTAGTCACTTTGGACCTACCTAATCTGTCTATAATATTGAATGATCCTATCCTACATTCTCCCCACTGGCCCATTATATCGACCAAATTACCATTTGACATCCCAAAATTTGATGGTAAAATAAGAGAAGATCCTAACAACCATGTCATGACTTTCCACCTTTGGTGTTCATCCAACTCTTTGATGGATGATTGCATTCAGTTATGACTCTTCCAACGAAATCTCATAGTTTGCTTGCAAAATGGTATATAGAACTAACATGAGGTTTCTTCACTTACTTTAATAACCTAGCCATGGCTTTCCTTACACACTACCAATTATTGATCCATTATGAAATAGGAACTGAGATCCTGAGTTCCTTCAAGGAAACTAAGGCCACTCACATCTCTGATCACATTCATGAGTGGATATGAAGACGACGTTTGATCAAACTCGATCTTCCCGATCAGTTATTGGCAGAGTGGTTCATGAAATTATTCTTGAATGAAATTTCTCATGATATTTCCATGGGTGGATTTGTTACCGAAGAACAAGCTATCAGTCGTGCTCAATACCTCAACCTTGTTTATTCACACATTGGTACTCTTTATGACTTACTCCCTGATGCACCTTTCCCTTCTACTACCACTACCTCAACTACCCCTGTTGCTTCTCATGCGGCTGATGGTGTGATTGGCACTTTCCATGCTCAACCTAAAAGTACACAAGCCTCTCCCACCAACCCCACGTCTAATGCTTCTAATGTTCAAAATTCTCTGTTTCCTACTCCTCTTGCCGACAAAACCTCTGAGGTAAACTTTGTTCAATCTACCCCTACCGGAAAGAATAAATCTAAAAAATGGAAGGGTAAGAATAAGGAGGATAAAAATAACCTGCAGCCTGAGAAAGCCAAAACCCAACCTGCTCATGATAAGGATAAGCGAAAACCCTGATACCCTTGCCTTATCTGTGGTGACAATCACTAGATGAAATATTGTTCAAGACGGGCCAAGGCTACTAAGTTCCTCCAAGGGACCGTGACACCTCCCACACTTGTCATTTTGTCTCAACCTTTCCCTTCTCAATAGCAGGCCCAATTGGTCATCCATGACCAAGCCTCTCCCTCCACTACTTCTTATGTACTCATGAGTATTGGTTATTCTACAAAGAATGATGTCATACTTACCACTCGGGCTAAAGATTACTCTTCCTCAAAGGAGAAGGTTGACGATATACCACCTTCATTGGTTCCACAACCTCCCCCAACTTCATCTCCCAATGGTCTTCTTCATATCAAATGATTGAGTCTTGATACAGTTCTTCTCCCTCTTCCAAAGGGTGTTGTTTGAAAGTCTGACTCCAACCCTCATGCACGTGCTGCTTAGAACTACAGTATTGTAGAATTTTTTGTGCAAGCACCTTCTGCGATGTTGGCTCTCGAAGTCCTTCAAAGTTTCCCTCCTCAACATAAGTCACTACTAAAGGATATTGGTGGAATTGATCCTACGGATACAAATTTGATAATTTTTTACCTCGAAGATCACATTCTGAGACTCCCCCCTCAACTAGCATTCCAAATATAAGTTGTTGTCTTCGACAAGAACCTCTGTAGGACTATTATTGATGAGGGTGCCTCCATATGTGTGATGTTTGTTTCCTGTTGGAAGGCCATCGACTCTCCTCCTCTTATGGAAGCACATAACATGCTTAAATCCTTCAGTGGCTCTGGCTTTAAGCCCTACAGTGTACTTCCTTCGTTGTCTATTACATTGGAAGGAAAATCGATCAATGTTGAAGTTGAGGTCTTTGATGCACCTCTCGATTATAACCTCTTACTTGGACATAGCTGGATTGATGCGATGTACATCATTGTGTCTCTCCTTTTCCATGTTTTACATTTTCCACATCAGGGAAAGGTCATTACTGTCGACCAGCTAGCCTTTTTCAACTCTGAAACCCATACTAGCAACATACCTTTTATCGTGAAGACACCTCCTAGGTATGAGAATGTTGGTGTGGGCCTACTTAAAGATTTGACTCTGATGGGTATGTTACTAATCCCACCTCCCGATGCTCCACCTCCTTTGGTTTCCTCGATCAACATGATTTCCACCTTCGTTGGAAAAAATAACACATCTTCCAACTAGAGGGTAATACCCGAACATGATGATTATCCTTGCTACAAAAACCAAATGCCTTTAAGTCCGGTTGAATCCACCTATCAAGCCATTAAATCGACAACCCCTTCTTACCTCTCTCTCGATGATTCGTCTCCTAACCCATTCCACATTATCGGTTATGTCGATGGAAGACAGCCCTTGGGATGATGGACATCATCGTTTCATTCTCTTCCTCGAACAACACACCATTGAGAGTTACCAACGTATCTCAACTCTGTTGACCATTGTTGTCATTTCCTTTGTTCCTGTAACACCCTGTTTCCCCCAATTTGTAATTAATCATAAAATAGGAATTTCCATGCTAGTGCATGAGGAAAATGTAAATGTATTATTGTTTGAGTTGCCAATAAATGACTGTGGGGGTGAAGCCTTGAAATTACTGGCCATGATATCACTAGAGGAAGAATGTGAAAACTATACAAGAGGGTTCATATACCAAATAACCCCAAAATATCCCTTGATAAGGATGACAAATTCCCTTTGAATCCCAAGGAAAGAAAAATCAGTCAATGAAGAAAGGATCGGTGGTTGAATCACCAACCACCCCCATGAATGGAAACATGGGTTGTCATCCTGAAGTACTGCATGGACCTGCAGACTTGAGTTTTCTTCTAACAAAAGGAACCGGATAGGTCGGAAACCCTTCCCAGGTAAGAGGGACACACACATGGGAGAGGGGAACACTGGACCAAAAGGGGGAGATTGCAAGGGAAAGGTGTGAAGATCTCCAGTGAATCATGAATAGAAGGCCACGAGCTTGATGCTGAAGAGCATCTGAGAAACCTTGCCGAGGCCACAAACGAGTGCAAAGGCTCCAAGTTGCAAAAACCAGGACCCGAACAGAAACCGAAATAGAGAGAGAACCCTCAAGACGTGGGAGAGTTCCTTCATGATATCGCTTGGCACGGGGGTGGCCAGAGTGCTAATATTCAATGCCTCTAAGCCTATCGTCGGGTGGAAGGATGAACACCCATAGTCAGTTGGTTGGTGGCAACCTGTAATAGATAAGTGATTCCCTACACTGAGTAATTTTAGTTGTAACTATGTATGAATTGGTTATACTGTGCATGCTTTCGGGAATGTGAATGAATGCTTAATGGATATACTGCACCCCTTGTATTTCTACTTGGTTGTATAATGAGGCAGGTAAGGAATAATATGTTTCATACATGACTTGTTCTCATAAATTCGAGAGTTTTGTAGTGTCTTAAGCTAGAGCCACGAATTGTGAGCTCATCCACCTTAGGTGAAGTCGCATGTACGATGGTTTACTCACCTAGTCGTTCTGAGTCCCTTGGAGGACGGATTTTGTTAAATTCATGAGAGGTAGTGCAGATATGCATAGGTTCTCTGCGATCAAATAGAACCCGAGAAACCCTTGATGAAGGAGCACAATAGTTGTGCTGAGGACTCTTCTAAGAGTCAAGTCCAAGAGAAAGAGCACAAAGATCTTAAGTCCTTCATAGCTAATGAAGCTCAGGAAGGATAGCGAGTTTCAATTACCAAAAGAGAATCCCTTTCATTTGCTAGATGCACGAACGAGATCCTTTAGGAGGATCTAAGGTCTGTCACGACCGTTAGAATGGAGGAAGGAACATAGACATTAATGCCTAGACCCCTTTCAACCTTCGCAAGTCGCGAAGAATCAGGACCATAGATCCCAGGATCCATGGGAGTTACCTAGACCATCCATTGGTAGAGGACACATGGTTGTCGTTCGGTGTTTCAGCACCTAGGATACCCAAGGACAAGTTTCCCCGTACTCACCAGTCGTGAAATCCTGATAGGAGAAACCTCGAAATGTTATAGCATGATTTGAGTTTGTTATTTCAATGTTTCGATACCCGGGAATCCCAAGGGTCGGTTTCCTTGTATTCACTAGTTGCGAAATCATGATATGAGAAACCCTGAAAGAGTATAGTGTGATTAGATTTTTGACGTTTCATCATTTTGGCACCCGAGAATCCCAAGGGTTAGTTTCCTTGTATTCGCCAGTTGTGAAATCCCGATATGAGAAACCCCGAAATAGTATAGCATGATTAGAGTTTTGATGTTTTGGCATTTCGGCACACCGAGAATCCCAAGGGTCAGTTCCCTTGTACTCGCCAGTCATGAAATCCTGACTTGTGAAACCCTGAAATAGTATAGCATGATTAGAGTCTTGATGTTTTGGCATTTCAGCACCCGGGAAACCCAAGGGTTAGTTTCCTTGTATTCGCCAGACGTGAAATCCTGACTTGCAAAACCCTGAAATAGTATAGCATGATTAGAGTTCGGTGTTTCAGAGTTTCAGCTACCAAGAAACCCAGGTGTGAGACCTCCTATCTTCGCACATCATGATATCCCAATTTGTGAAACCCCGAAATAATCTTAGTGACGTATATAGACTTCAGAGTTTTGGCTGCCGGGAAACCCAGGTGCGAGACTTCCTGTTTTCGCATATCACAAAATCCTGACATGCGAAACCCCAAAATGGGCTTAGCAATGAATACAAGCTTCGGAGTTTCGGCTCTCGGGAAACCCAGGTGCGAGACTTCCTGTCTTCACATATCGCAAAATCCTGACGAGCGAAACCCCGAAATGAGCTTGGTGGATATAAGGTTTTCGGTGTTTCAGCACCCCAAAAACCGAAGGGTATGAACCCCTCATATACATATATCGTGAAATCCTGATATGCGAAACCCCAAAAGGTAGAGTGCCAGGATTTAATCCAAGTCATTGATAAATTCGATGAGCTATCAGATCCTTTTTGGGTTTCGGCACTTTGAAAGATAGAGAGCAGGGGAATGCTTGCATCGTAATTCCCTGAATCGCAGAAGCTGGGAGCACATCTCTAGTAAGGCCTATGGTAATAGCCAATGATCACATGGGTAAGGATAAGGGAAGGTAGGGTCTGCACCAGGCCCCATAGAAATTTGGGGATTCTGTTCCTCGGAGAAAAGAAGAAAAAGCCAAAAAAATTTAGTTCCCATAGTGGGTGTGTGACAAATTGGTATCATAGCATGGTTACAACACTTGGTTTTCTTGGTCTCATGTACGAGCCGCGTAAGGAGATATTGTTATCTGCATTTTTTTCTTTAAGGAGAAGGATAACAAAATGAAACTGTAATTTAGGAATCTCTATGGAATTCCAACAAAGGAATTATATTGCTCCTTTGTCAAAAATGATAACCACTCTTATAGGAGTAGGGATGCACTGATCAATATTACTAATAAGATATGAGTGTGAATAACAGAGGTGAAATAAAATTTTCTATGAAGCTGCACAAGCCCGACAAGGGACATGAACTGAGTTGTTCTGTTATAACGTGATGATGGCCACCTACTAAAGCAGGTAGAGTCTCTTGCAATTGAGATGACTGGTTAGGTAGGATTAAGATCCAAATGAAGAACTCCTTCATGATTTGGGAAATGTGGTAAGGACTGGTTGGATCCTTAGAAAGTTATAATTATTGCATTATTAAAATACTAAACCTTGAGCATATAACTCCTCACGGTGGAGAGGATTGATGAAAATATGTAGGGTCAGATTACCTGACCTATAATGGTTAGGATCGACAACAAGGATAATCTGTTTGAGAAAGATTAAGAGGAGTATTTTGGGACTATTGTTAATTCCCAAGGGTGACCCTTGTTGGTTGTTCCCATAAAGAGAGGGTAACACCTGTATGAGTTATAACTATGAGATTAGTCCTGTAAGTAACTTAAAAGCTCAGAAGATATAGCGGGAGAAATCCTTCAGAAAATAATTTTGAAGAATGGATTGGGATCGAGAGTCAAGATCCATTCAGAAAGAACCAAAATGTTTCAAGTTGTTCGATCTCAGATAAGTAGCGTACTGGTTAGTTGCGAGAAGATACCGGAATTTCACAAAACCAAGGGGCCTAGGAGAAGCAATGAGAAATTTTCGAAAAGATCATAGTTGTTGATCAAGGAGTGAATTGGACCATTGATTGTCCAGAGAGAATTTTGCAATTTCGGGGATCGAAGGATTCAAGGTTCTTCATAATAGAAGTCCTGAAGTTGCGAAATGCAAAATTGCGACATAATCACAAACGTTGGTTGGAGAGCCATTGGTGACTGTTAGATCTAGTTGATCAATGGGGAAGATAAGGCTGATAACCTCTCATCACTCATAAGATCAGGAGGGATATTATCCATTAGATTGGAATCAATGAGAGCCGTTGATCTAGAGCTTCGAGGTTTCATCTATTGGGAAAATGGAAGCATAGACTTCCCAAAGTCATGCCAGGTAAGTCGCTGATTTAATCAAGGTCGTTGGTTAGCGGATGACCTGAACCATAGATCCAGTGTAATTGGATCTTCGGGAGTCGAAGTTTTAGAAGTCAACGGGCAGATTTTTGAGGACTCACATGTCACAAAATCCCAACATCCAACCTAATCCATTGGATCGAGACAGGCAATGGATCATTGATATGATGCATCCACTTTTGGGGGGTTCGAAATCAGGAGTTAAGGGGTGAAGACTCTGCCAGAATCCCGACAGGTGGAAAGTTGGGAATTGATCAGGACCGGTGATTGCCAGAGAGATCTGGATCGTGGGATCCAGATTGTTGGGCCCACATAGATCAGAAGTTTGGGAAACGGTGGAGCATTTTCCACAGATTCACTAAAATACAGGATCCTAGTGCGTGTCTGAGAGTTGACCCCAGGTTCCGAGCGAAGGGTCGTGTGGATGAAAGAGTCGAGAAAACCTTAGCCTCGGTCTTTTGGGTTTTTGGATTTCAGAGATCAAGGAACCAAAGTTCCTTGCAACATGAATCCCGAAATCATGAAATGTGAAGCGCCTTTTTGTTCGGATCGTGGTCACCATCGGTGGTCGCGTGAGGAGAAGGCATGAGCTAGTATGATGAATATGCATGAGTTGAGCGCATTGCAAAGCTTCATAATAGGAAGTTTGATATTAATACTAGTAAGGTATGAATGATACTAAACGTGCAAAGTAATGCACATGTATGATGTAAGAGTATAGTTATAAGCACGATATGGTTTTTCCCGATGAGCGAAATATAAAGAAAGTATTGCTTTTGCCAAGATTGAATGAATACCATGGATTCATGTTTAGATTCCTTAAGGGGAATATTTGGTAGACCACTAAAGCTAACTCAAGGTTGAGGCCATCACAAATAGTGATGGATATGCAACAAGGAAGTTGCATGCCAAAGGAGTTCCTAGTGGAGGAACTGTGTAAGGACTTTGTCAGAAGAACAAATCCACAACCCTGATAATTGTTGAAGGTTAGACAATGGGCTGCAAGGCTTGTCCATATATAAGAATATTGGATTACATTTTGAAAGAATCATGTAAGTAATAGAAGACTAATAACTGAATATTGACCATTTCGATTGCCAAATGGAAGTGTGTAGGATGCACATGTTCATGATTCATTATGAGCGAAGAGTTGCTGCTAAAGCATGTTGAAGTACCCTAAGAGTTAGGATGATCCTAATTCAGGGCTGCTCAGAAAAAAAGTAGTTGTGGAACTCAATATAGTTGGTAAGAGACAAGTAAACCCCCTGAGTATGATTAAATGAATAAATAGGTACCTTTAACTGATAAGGCTTGGTTGGATCTGTGATTAAGAAAAGGCAATGAGACCTTAGAGATAACTCGATTGGGTTGAAAAGCCAAGGCGATGTAGAAAGAATTTGAAGAAGGGCAGAGCCCTCAATTCTTTCCTTGTTGTGCATTAAGTTTCTATGGGATGAGAAAGCTAGTACATTGATGAACGAAAATGATTTGACACCATAGTGATGATGGTTGTAATATTGTGAAAATGATGGAGAATTGTTGTGTTACACTCATGAAAACATTAAGGATGATGTGATGAAGTGCATACAGATATGTTAGACATCCCTAAAAATATTTTATTAATTTAAATGCTATGATACTTGCATTTTAATTTACATGACGACTAATGTGCCTATGGTGTATGTCATGTGTAGAAAGAAATAATATTGGAAATGTTGAGAAAGACAGTTGCCAATAATTAACAACCTCAATCAGAGGGTGACCATGGAAAGGCTGCGGTCGAAATATTGTTGACGGGACTATGAAAATCCTGCTAAAGAACTATTGATGAGGTAGAGAACATAAAGAGGGTGCTAGTAGTCAAGAACCGGTATAAAGATATCCGTGCCTGTGTGGCACAAGGTATGATGGGATTTGGTAAGAACCCCTTCCAAAATATTTTATTGTCTCATGTTATATATACAAATTGAAGGGGAAGTTGTATGCATTGGATACCCAAGTAAGGTATGATTTAGGAAGGAGAACCTGACTAATGGAGGTATGAACCTCTGGTAGTAAACACTGTTTGGAACCATTGGAAAAATTCATGAATTGATATGTCATGAATGCATTGACAATCAAGGAATGTGTAAAGGCATTCATGTGAAAATTTTGAGTTCATGTGTATTGATTTGGGATCGTGATCGACCTATAGCAGGTAGTATGTTCCTATTGTAAGAACGAAAGAAAATGAATAAACCATATGAGGAAAAGGTTGGTTAAATTCCAACACCCCATGGCCAAGAACCAGTTATAAAGTGGGACTAACTTGAAAAACAATGCAAGAATGCATTGGGTATGAATGTGGCCATCGATATTGGCACAATTGTTAAAAACCCTTTCTAATGTTGAATTACGTTTTGAAAAGTTTGGTATGTTGAGATGAGACTAACAGTTTGTTTGGCTGTGGAAAGAATGAATTGTAGGAAACAAAGGGGTCATGGATATGGCGGTGAGGTAAGCCCATAGGAAATACTAATTGCCTGCTGAGCCAAACTGCAAGGAATGGTATTTCCTTTTGAGAAATTAATTTAATTGCTAAGTATGCACAATTCTGAAATTGTTGTGACGATGTTGTAAAGCTGCAATAAAATGTATATGCATGGAAAAGCTAACAGGTTGTTTGGCCGATTGAAGTGGAAAGTGCATAAAGCAAAGGGGTCTTGGATATGGCAGCATTGTAAGCCCATAGGGGAGGCCAATTGTCTATTGAGCCAAACTGTCATGGGAAGGAAAGTCCCATAATTATGAATCTATTTCCTGTGCGAAACAAATATGAAAACAAATCGTGATATTTGAAAAATCTGTGGGTAACAGATTTGCAATAAATTCTGAAATTTAGAAATTATAATGATGTCTCACAAATTTTGTATACCTGTGATATAGGTGAGAAGAAAAGACATGTCCAGAGAGGATGGACGAGGGCTGTCAAAGTTGAAAATGATGAACATGGATACTACTGAGCCGTGAAAACCCTGTGATAAGCCATGATCACCTAAAGATTATTATGTTGAGGTAACACAAGCCGAAGGGACACCTTGGTAGAGAAAGTCTGAGGGACGCCACCATTGTAAGACTCGATAGAGTCTCTAAGATTCCTGTGTGAGAAAACCTTGGCAGGGAAAGATGGATTGCCCGAGGGACTGTATAATAGTGAAGGGGATGCCTGAACCTGGGCCTGGAGGATGAGTGACCGCAAGGAAGAGGAGACCTTAATAATTCTTGTAAATTATTGGGATCATGCACACAGTGGGTAGTTTCCCGTGGGGAAAAAAAAATAAAAATAAAAAAAACCTTGGAAAGGAAGATGAAATCATGATAGCTCTTGTGAACTATTGAATTGGAATCATGCACCTAATGGGTACAACAAGGAAAGCGAAGAGCATGGATAAAGAAACTACCATATGGATATAGATCCACCAACTACCCAGATAAGTATTGTGCTAAGATTATGAAATTTTCCTTTCGAATTTAGAACAACAGTAAGATGTTTTCACACAAAATTGTGATTAATATGCTTGTGTCCAAGAATTATTGAAGCCAAATGATGAAGACTAAGATCCTGAAAAAGGACTTGACCGAGGATGAAGGTCAAGACTTCTGAAGTGGTTGAATGAGAAAGGAATGATAAGTTCTTTTGAGAAAGAACATCGAGGACGATGTTCCTTTAAGGGGGAGGGAATTGTAACACCTTGTTTTCCCAATTTGTAATCAATCATAAAATAGGAATTTCCATGCTAGTGCATGAGGAAAATGTAAATGTATTATTGTTTGAGTTGCCGATAACTGAATGTGGGGGTGAATCCTTGAAAGTACTGGCCATGATATCACTAGAGGAAGAATGTGAAAACTATACAAGAGGGTTCATATACCAAATAACCCCAAAATCTCCCTTGATAAGGATGACAAATCCCCTTTGAATACCAAGGAAAGAAAAATCTGTGAATGAAGAAAGGACCAGTGGTTGAATCACCAAACACCCCCATGAATGGAAACATGGGTTGTCAACCTAAAGTACTACAGGGACCTACAGACCTAAGTTTTCTTCTGACAGAAGGAACCAGATAGGTCGGAAACCCTTCCCAGGTAAGAGGGACACACACACGGGAGAGGGGGACACCAGACCAGAAGGGGGAGCTCGCAAGTGATAGGTGTGAAGCTCTCCAGCGAATCATGAACAAAAGGTCATGAGCTTGATGCTGAAAAACATTTGAGAAACCTCACCGAGGCCACAAACGAGTTTGAAGGCTCCGAGTTGCGGAAAACAGGACCCGAATAGAAACTAAAACAGAGAGAGAACCCTCGAGACGTGGGAGAGTTCCCTTGTGATATCATGGCTTGGCACAGGGGTGGCCAGAGTGATAATATTGAATGCCTCTGAGCCTATGGTCGGGTGGAAGGATGAACACCCATAGTCAGTGGGTTGGTGGCAACCTGTAAAAGATAAGTGATTCCCTACCCTGAGTAATTTTAGCTGTAACTATGTATGAATTAGTTATACTGTGCATGCTTTTGGGAATGTGAATGAATGCTTAATGGATATACTACATCCCTTATATTTCTACTTGGTTGTATAATGAGGCAGGTAAGGAATAATATGTTTCTGACATGACTTGTTCTCATAAAATTTGGAGTTCTATAGTGTCTTAAGCTAGAGCCATGAACTGTGAGCTCGTCGACCTTAGGTGAAGTGGCATGTATGACAGTTTACTCACCCAATCATTCTGAGTCCCTTGGAGGACAGAGTTTGCTAAGTTCATGAGAGGTAGTGCAGATACACATAGGTTCTCTGTGATCAAATAGAACCCCAAAACCCCTTGATGAAGGAGCGCAATAGTTGTGATGAGGACTCTTCTAAGAGTCAAGTCCAGGAGAAAGAGTACAAAGCTCTTAATTCCTTCATAGCTGACAGAGCTCAGGAAGGATAGCGAGTTTCAATTACCGAAAGAGAATACCCTTTCATTTGCTAGATGCACGGAAGAGATCCTTTCAGAGGATCTGAGGTCTGTCATGACCATTAGATTGGAGGAAGGAATGTAGACATTAATGCCTTGACCCCTTTTAGCCTTCGCAAGTAGCGAATAAATTCGGACCGTAGATCCCAGGATCCATGGGAGTTACCTAGATCATCCATTGGTAGAGGACACATGGTTGTCGGTCAGCGTTTCAGCACTTAGGATACCTAAGGGCAAGTTTCCTTGTACTCGCCAGTCATGAAATCCCGATAGGAGAAACCCCAAAATGTTATAGCATGATTTGAGTTTGGTATTTCGGCGTTTCAACACCTAGGAATCCCAAGGGTCAGTTTCCTTGTATTCTCCAGTTGCGAAATCTCGATATGAGAAACCTCGAAATAGTATAGCATGATTAGAGTTTTGATGTTTCGGCATTTCGACACCTGGGAATCCCAAGGGTCAGTTTCCTTGTATTTTCCAGTTGTGAAATCCCAATATGAGAAACCTCGAAATAGTATAGCATGATTAGAGTTTTGATGTTTCAGCATTTCAGCACCTGGGAATCCCAAGGGTCAGTTCCCTTGTACTCGCCAGTCACAAAATCCCATCTTGCGAAACCCTAAAATAGTTTAGTGTGATTAGAGTCTTGATGTTTCGGCGTTTCGGCACCTGGGAAACCCAAGGGTCAGTTTCCTTGTATTCACCAAATGCGAAATCCCAACTTGTGAAACCCTGAAATAGTATAGCATGATTAGAGTTCAGTGTTTTAGAGTTTCATCTCCCGGGAAACCCAGGTGTGAAACCTCCTGTCTTCGCACATCACAAAATCCCAATTTGCAAAACCCCGAAATAAGCTTAGCGACATATATAGACTTCAAAGTTTTGTCTCCCAGGAAACCCAGGTGCGAGGCTTCCTGTCTTCGCATATCACAAAATCCCGACATGCAAAACTCTGAAATGGGCTTAGCGATGAATACATGCTTTGGAGTTTCGACTCCCAGGAAACCCAGGTGCGAGACTTCCTGTCTTCGCATATCGCAAAATCCCAACTAGCGAAACCCCGAAATGAGATTGGTGGATATAAGGTTTTCAGTGTTTCGGCACCCAAAAAATCGAAGGGTATGAACCCTTTGTCTTCATATATCATGAAATCTCGGTATGCGAAACCCCAAAAGGTAGAGTGTCGGGATTTAATTCGAGTCATTGATAAATTCAATGAGTTGTGAGATCCTTTTCGGGTTTCGGCACTTCGAAAGACAGAGAGCAGGGGAACACTTGCATTGTGATTCCCTGAATCATGAAAGTCGGGAATAGCTCTATGGTAAGGCCTATGGTCATAGCCAACGATTGCATGGGTAAGGATAAGGGAAGGTAGGGTCTGCACCAGGACCCATAGAAATTTGAGGATTCTGTTCCTCGGAGAAAAGAAGAAAAGGCCAAAAATTTTTAGTTCCCGTAGTGGGTGTGTGACAGTTCCCGAGTCGTCACATGACGTGTTATATGAAGGGAACTTAAGTAATATTTTTCCCACCATCCCCCTTGACATATCCATTAAACTTGGAGTTGTTGAAAATTTTCACATCGAAGCTTCGTGCTCCACTGACGAGGTTGTCACATATAAATCACTTTTCCAAGAGTTTTGTGACATCTTCGCTTGGAGCTAAGAATAAATTTTGGGTATTGACACTGATATTTTTGTACACAAAATTAAGACGTACCCAGGCGCTAGACCCGTCTGACAGAAAATTCATTCGGTCTACCCCCGTAAAGAAGTTGCTATTAAGCTTGAAGTCGAAAAACTTCTTAAATATGGCTTTATTTATCCTATGTCTTTAACCGATTGGGTATCCAATGTCATTCCGTTTAACAAGAAACAAGGTATGATCCGTGTTTGCATCGATTATAGGGATATTGATCAAGCTTTTCCTAAGGACAACTTTCACACCCCCTTCGTTGACCAAATCGTCGATGATTGCGCAGGGAGTGAAATATTCTCTTTAGTGGACGATTTTTGTAGCTATAATCAAATCAACATCTTGCCTGTGGATCAACAGAAAACCTCTTTTATTTATTCTTGGGGAACCTTTGCCTACCAGAAACTACCCTTCGATTTAAAGAACGCCGGTGCGACTTTTCAACATGCCATGTCTTATGCTTTTCGTGACATTAAGCACATTCTACAGCCATATCTAGATGACCTACCCATGCATTCCATGCATCGTAGTGACCATCTGACACACCTCTGAGCCATTTTCCTTCACTGTCGGTTCTATCGTATACGCTTAAACTCACACAAATGTGTTTTCTATGTGGGGTTTGACTGACTTCTAGGTTTTATCATTTCACACCGGGGGATCAGGGTCGATCTTTGAAGGTCAAGGAAATCCTCAATCTCCCTCCTCCTTCTTCACTTCACCAGCTTCAAATTTTGCAAGGGAAGGCAAACGTTTTACGTCGTTTCATCCAAAAATATGCTCAATTAATGCTCGGATTTACTCGACTACTAAAGAAAGGTTCTGAGTTTGTATGAGATTCCATTGCCAACAAAGATTTCAAAGCTTTGAAACTGACTTTAACTCATACACCATTACTTTTCCCACTCGATTATAGTCGAGATTACTTCCTTTATCTCGCTTCTTCAGACTCTACCATCACCATGGTTCTATTCCAAGAAGATGATTCACATGACGAACATGTCATCTATTATTTGAGTTAGAGTCTCATGACCACTGAAACCAAATATTTACATGTTGAAAAACTGGCCCTGGTAGCTATTCAAGCAGTCCAACGTTTCCGTCACTACATCCTATTACGCAAGACCACTATAATTTCTGATTGCAACCCCATGAAACACATTCTTACATGCCAATTTATAGGGGGAAAGTAATATAAATGTATAGTGATTCTCCAAGAGTTTGACTTAGAATTTGAACGTGCTATGTCTAATAAATCTTTGGTGTTTGTTGAACTAATGTGTGACCTTCCTTGCACTAAGACAGAAAATGTAGCAGAAGATTCTTTACCTGATGAATCTCTTTTTCTGATCAATTATGATGACCTTTGGTATGGAGACATAATTATATATCTCCAGAATCAAACTTTCCACCCCGATCTATCTAGTGCTGACCGTCGTCGTATACAATATCAAGATTGTCAATATATCGTCCTCGGTGACACTCTTTATTGCCACAATGTTTACTCTGTTTTTTTATGATGTCTCACCTATGATGAGGCTAAGAAAGCATTGAATGACTTCCATTCTGGAGCATGTGGTGGTCACATGTTTGGGTATTCTACTTCCCAAAATATCTTACGAGAAGGGTATTTTTGGCCTTCTATATTTAAGGATTGTATTACCACCGACCAAAAATGCCACACTTGCCAAACGTACAATAATAAAATAAGATCACATCCCGCTCCCTTACAACATGTAGTTTTCATCAGACCTTTCACAAAATGGGGTATCAATTTCATGAGATGTAACCCTCACTCATTCGGGGGGCATGGATACATTATCGTAGCCGTGGATTATTTCATGAAATGGGTCAAGGCAATGCCTACTTTTGACAATACTAGGAACACTGCAGCCCTTTTCATATTTAATCATATTATTACTCGATTCGACATCCCTCAAGGTATCATCACTAATCACGATATCCATTTTCAAAAATTTATGATGTCTGAACTTAACGATAAGTTGGGTCTTCGGCATGAAAACTCAACCCCCTACTATCCACAGGCCAACGACCAAGTTGAATCAATAAATAAAATCCTTATCACTATGATTTGTCAGATAATAGGAATCCATAAGACCAGTTAGCACACGATGTTATTTTTGACATTATGGGCCTATCGGACATCTGTGAAGTCTGCTATGGGATTTACCCCCTTTCAACTAGTCTACAACATTGAAGTCGTTCTCCCGATTGAATGTGAAATACCATCTTTGAAGCTAGCCATCTAACTTCTCCCAAACACCTTTATCGAAGAAGAACATCTATTGTATCTTATGCAATTAGATGAAACTCGTTGTGATTCCACCCTAGTTATTGAAACCCAAAAGAAATGCGTAAAATCCCAATATGACAAGCATGTCAAGCATGTGTTTTCTCTAAGGGAGATCTAGTTCTCTTCTATGAACAAGATCATGATCTACTAGGATCTGAAAAATTTGAAGCTATGTGGCACGGTCCATATATCATCAAACGAGTGTTAGAGAAGGGAGCTTACGAGTTAGTAGATTATGATGGAATTCCTTTGAGTGAACCCAAAAATGGGCTTTACTTGAAGAAGTACTATGCTTAGATTGTCTCTGCATGAGTTATTGTACTTTTACTGTACCATAGTCTTGTGTGTTACTTTTGTGTTCTTTTCATTATTTGGTTTCCACCTCCAACTGCTTACCTTGCGTTGTGCTTGGTTTCCAGATGTTGGTGTCCTCACTACCCTATATTGGCTTCGCTGATGGTGGTATCTATAGTACTCAGAACCTAACATCTACTGCTTGGGCAATCTATGCACCTACCAACGAACTTATCAGTCTACAAGGTGTTTGCCTCGATCGTGCAACCAATAATATCGCAGAATATAGTGTAGTCATCGAACTATTGACCAATGTTATTTCACTTGGGATTCATCACTTCGTTGTACGAATTGAATCACAGCTAGTACTGCTCCAGTTAAATAATGTCTATACTATCTAAATTCCTACTTTGTTACAATTATATCTACGATTTCACCTCTTGGAACATTATTTTGATTATATTGAATATCAA
This sequence comes from Picea mariana, assembly GCA_032191745.1. Taxonomy (NCBI): domain Eukaryota; kingdom Viridiplantae; phylum Streptophyta; class Pinopsida; order Pinales; family Pinaceae; genus Picea; species Picea mariana. The sequence continues at coordinate 120,463 of JASDQU010100695.1, read as the reverse complement.
CACATTCCTAGATGTCTAAATACATTAATTGATGTTCTAGCTAATTATATGTTAGACAGACATTTGAGACATTTATAAATCCAATCACACATTACACATTGTATATAGAAGCAAAGTAAGTCAGTAGAAGCCTCATGTATATATATATCGATAAAATGTTTTACAAAAATGTTTTCCATCCAAGGACCAAAATATCAAAATATGAAGCCCATGGCTTCTACAAAATAGCATCATGGATGTTTCTCACTGTAGCATACTACTTCCCTTGCCACCCTACGAAGTAACTAACTAAGTGATCCAGACATGCCTGCAATATGGCATTGATAACGCTTCGGGATCTCCTTGATCGAGATGTCAGGAATGCCTATTGTCAAACCCTCTAGTTTCTGATCCATTTCCTCATAGTCATCAGCATCCCACTTTGCTACTACACCTTCCTCTCCTCATCTTTGGATCAGAGATGTGCTTAGAGGCCGGTGTGGCCCTACATCTACATGGTCAAATTTTTTTGATTAGTCTTTACATCGAAAACACAAAAAAACATCTTATATCCTAAAAAATCCACAAAAACACTATAAAGAACAAAATGTCTTTCTTACCTAGATTTCCCCACTGAAATCCCTCATGGATAACCAAGTTAGGAACACCCTGAAAATCCAGGCTGACATAGGCATAATCATCAACAATCAAAATCTGGGGCCTTAACTAGTCAAAAAATGCATCATTGTACTTAACAATGGGGCCCACTACATGTCACGCCATAAGGTCAAACCACCATTTCATTCTTGGGTCTCGTGGGGCTGGTTTTCCCCACTCTACCTACAGCCACAAATGAGGGACTCTTTCTAAGAAGAAAGAAACCAAAATAGACCCACACCCAAACTTCTTTAGGTCTCCATTCTTTCTTTTAGTGATTTGTGTCTTCATACTGTGGAGCACACTATCACACCAATTGAACACCCGAGGTTCTGTACATTCAATGGCGTTTTGAAAATAAATCTGGAGGTCCATGTGTGGCAAAGCACTTCTTGCCATTTGTGCGATATTAAAGAGAATGGTTCTGAGAGTCAGATCCCAAACTCCTTTTATGGACATTTTACCTTTGTGCATCTTTGCCTTAGGTTCACAATGCTGATGGATGTACTCGTTCATCAACAAGCCACTACCTCGACCCCCTGTTAGGGTCACATGTGCCCCACAATGGGATAGCCCCTTCAAAAAGTAAATATCTTCAATGTCCAAGGAGAGAACATGAACACCCACATAAAACACTTGTTGGTTCACATCCCACATGTGGACCAAGTACTCTAATAGTCTCAGTTGGGCTCTCATGCCATGGATCTTGAAGAACTTTAACAAGCCACACTGTCGAAGAGCATTGACAGTGCTCAGATCATTCAAAGCCATGAAGTCATCATCCTCATTCTCTCGTTCTCTCCACTCCAACATTTTGGCAATCAAACACCTACATGGAGATGAGAGAAGACAGTTAGCAACTTTTACCATCAATTTTTGAATTCTTTTTGGTCCAACGCATGCATTTATTTTTGGGTTTTTGGCTGTCGCAAGCGGGATTTAGTTACATTGAGGGATTTCCACAGGTGAGCCATTGGGTGCCTGCGGAAATACTTGATTTCCACAGAACTCGATACTAGTCACCTACGATGGCCCCAATGCATGCCTACCGGCCCAAAAACTCACCCAAAAAACATCTTTTAACCACTAAAAACGAATTTCAATCCATTCAAAAGGAAGAGGATGAAGTGCTTACCATATTGAAGGAGACCATTCACAGAATGGTTGCCTGTGCTCCTAACAATCAACATCCGAAGTAAGGGGTAAAAAGAGGGTTTTTAGACAAGTTCTTGACCAAATGCAAATGAAATGGTAAAAATAGATCTTACTCTTATTTATTTCACTTTTTACCTTTTTTCATCATATTTATATTATATAAATGCATTTTGTTATAAACCCTCAAGTTTAATAGTCTTGTGAGTGTCTTTTTTCTTGCAGGAAGAAGACTAGGGTCCTAATTAATGGAGTATGGATGTTTGTTCTGTAATTTGTTTTCTCTTCATTACGCATATCAATACTTTTTAGGGTTTTTTAATAAAACCTCAAACTCACTCTTCGTTCGTTCTCGTGCTCGAAAATTTATGAGAACGCAACCGAGTATACTTGTGTCATCTTTTCGTACTTGTCATGGTAACATGAAAAGAAACACACATGGAGTATCATTTAAGCTCTTTTCACACTCCATAAAAACGAAAATATTTTCGAGCGACCTTGTTCTGTTTACGCTCATAAAAGTATTAAAATAAAACGTTCGATGGGAAATAGTTTATCACTTTTTCGGTCCTGTAGAACTATTTTACAAAAAAGGAATTGAGAGAGTTCTCTTTAAGTGTTTTTCAAACTATGTAAGCATGAAAAAATCTTGAKTTTTCTATCTTTGGACTCGTTAAATAAACATCAAAAGACCCACATGGGGCCGAACCACTCCTTAGGATTCATTAAAAATACTCTGAGTGACTCATCTGAAGGATGATCTTACATTACAAGCATATGTTATCCTCCTCAAGATTGTGTAGAAATAAAGAGGTACTCACCAGAAATGGTGGGGGGAAATTTGGGAAATAAATGTATCTTTGTATCTGTGTCAGTGACAGTACTAGTCACTCTTGAACATGACACACCCTTTTCATCATTTGAATCTGGGTTGGGAAATCCATTTGTCTCTCGTCTGACTTTCCAAGTTTACATATTGCATCGCCTTTGATTCAATGCTGCCAAGGTTGTCGTCATGTCATCCATATGTTCAAGATCAGTCTGAATAATCCCTCTCTTGAGTTGGCCATCTGCAGTTGTCAATTCCTACCATGTCGGCCTTCCCTCTGTCAGTTTCAAATCATATTCATGTTTTACTCTATCCTAAATCTGTTACTTATTTCATGTCATTGATGGGGGATACATCAAGGCCCTCCTGTGACAAGTCTCTTCCTATCAACTTCAACTCATTATCTAGGGACGATACTTAGAAATCGTTTATTACCTTTGAGCTTGCATGCCCTAATGGCAGGTTTCTTCACTCTTGATAGTGGATTCACATCATTGGTCCCTAATCAAAAGATTCCATCGAATGTTCGACTTCAGATCATTTATTCACATTCATTAGATTGTACTACAGTACCTTGGGAGTCATTGACATGAATGGTGATTTCCCTCACGCTTGTTAACGATTTTCATTAATGAACGATAATCAAGCGGTTTCTGACCATGTTCGACTTCGGCACCTGTAATCACATGGCTAGATTCGTACTTATAGGCGATGGGTTTGAAGACCCTGGATCTCATCATTCATGATCCAGGTTGTGATGGAATATTAATGATTTGTATTGACACATGGATCCACTTTGTATGTCTCATGGCTATGGTTGCATCCGAATTTTTCTCATACATAGATCCACAGTGTATTCCTGGTGGCTATGTAACATTTTGATGGCATGGATCCACAGTGTATTATTAGTGGTCATGACTTACACTTATGAGTTCAATCATTTGTAGTCTGAACATGGGAATGCCTACTTCGGGTATCATATCACATTGTGCAAATGCTTGTTTGTTTGTAGGTTCTCGATTGCTACGTTCTTTGTTCCCGACACACACACGTATTTTACAAAGTATTTTGGTCGTCACAAGTTATGACCTCATACTTTGGGGGGCATCCTGTTACACATTATTTTGGTCACTCTAATGAGGACTTTACAAGCATGTAATGAGGCCCTCAAAATCATCTTTTTCCTGAGAAAAGTGACTGCTTTACTCCTTTGCAAGACTACTTTTTAGAAGGACGTCGCAGGCTACCCATAGTGTATAGTGTAGAAATCCATGATTTCCGTAGGCTTCTCTATAGATGGCCTGTGTGATTTCTAAAGGATGCTATGTAGGCAAGGTGCAGTGGCGTTTGAAAGCCAAAAGAGGAAAGAGGTTCAAGAACTTTCTAGAAGGGGAATCTTCTGGAATGTGAGGTGGTGTCCATATGGTTACAATCCTACTGACTTCTTTGATCTGGTGGGGCCATCCTCATCCCTTTAACAACTTTAGCTTCTCTTATATAATAATGGGATTCTCATGGAAAAGGTTAATCATAGTTAAGAAAATTTGAGAAAAGGATTGCTGGAAGAATAGGCTGGATATTGTGTGAAGAATATTATTTCAGTTGATACTTGAGGTCTACATTTTCCTATCAAGATTTTGAAGATCTTATTCATGCAAATCTTAGAACAAATATATGTGTGTGTTGGAACGAACAACCACTAAAAGGGAACTTGTGACATCAAGGCATTTCAGTTGTATCTTCTACTTTTATTCTATATAATACAATGGCATGTTTCTTTCCCATAAAATTATTCTTATTTTATTACATGACTCCTTGATCATATGTTTAAGTTTTCATTGAATCTATCATAGTTTCTCTCACTTCGGTTGGTTTGTGTCATTTCAGATTTGGTTTCCAAGAACATTGGAGTGAAGTGGGAACAACAAAGATATAAGGAAGTGATATCAAAGGTAAGTGATCAATTCCTTCTCTGACACTTAGATCAATGATTGTAACTTAGGGAAAGCGTCATGTCCTGTCCTGTTTTTTTCTAGATCCAGGTGGATCTAGGGAGATTATTTTATGTCTGCATTTACCGATTTATCCTATAACAATACAATAGGTCACATTCAAAACATAGTAATGCTCAGAAATAACACTGACAAAACTCCCTACGAGCTATGGAAAGGAAGACCAACAAACGTGAAGAACTTCAGAGTTTTTGGAATCAAATGCTACATCAAAAGAGAAGATGACAAAATGGGAAATTTTGACTCTCGTGTGGACAAAGGATTACTTCTTGGTTACTCAAGTACAAGTAAATCATACAATTGTACAATATGAGATTGAACAAAGTTGTAGAAAGCATCAACATAACAATTGGTGAAACAGGAAGGCCATAATCAAAGGAAGAAGAAAATGGAACAATGGAACAACTTTTTGAAGAAGTAGTAGAAGATGAAAATAAAGTAGAAGAGGAATATGAAGAGAATCCGACAGAAGCAAAAGACAAAGTTCAACAAGTGCCTCCAAGGACCCCTAGAAGACGAGTATAGAAGAATCATCCTTTAGATCAGATTATTGGAAACAAAGATGCAGGAGTTGAGACTAGAAGAAGAATCTGTTCACCAGAATAAACACACCCAACACTCACATCTACGATTGAACCAAACTATTTTGAAGAGGCTAACAAGGTTGAATTTTGGAATAATGCCATGGATGAAGAATTGGATCAAATAGAGAAAAATGACACTTGGAAATTGGTTCCAAGACCAAATGATAAGAATGTGATCGACACAAAGTGGGTATACAGGAATAAATTGAATGAAGATGGAGAGGCTACAAGGAACAAATCTAGATTGGTATGTAAAGGATATGCACAGGTTGAAGGAATCGACTTTAAAGAGACATTTTCCCCAGTTTCCAGAATAGAAGCAATATGATTACTTTTAGCTCATGCATGCTCCAAAAATATTAAAGTGTATCAGATGGACGTAAAATCATCTTTTCTGAATGATGAACTTGAAGAAGAAGTCTACATTGAACAACCAGAAGGATTTCAGTTGTCAGAGAATGTACACTATGTGTGCAAATTAAAGAAGGTCTTGTATGGTCTAAAATAGGATCCTAGAGCATGGTACTCTAGACTAGATAAATATCTATAGCAGGCAAGGTTCAGAAAAGGAAATATATACAACCTCTACATCAAGGTGAATCAAGGTAATATTTTATTAATTGAAGTTTATGTTGATGATATTATTTTTGGTAGTGATGATGACAAGTTAAGACAGAAATTTGCAAAGGATATGCAGAATGAATTTGAAATTTCATTACTCTGAGAACTATCCTTCTTTTTGAGACTTCTGATACATCAAAGCAACCAAAGAATTTTTATTTCTAAAACTAGTATATCAGAGAAATTCTAAAGAGGTTTGGAATGGAAGATTTCAAACCAGTTATCATTCCCATGCAAACTGGTTTCAAGTTAATAAAAGATGATGATTCAAATTCTACAGATTACAGGCAATACATGTCAATGATTAGCATCTGACTATATGTGACAACATCCAAACCAGATGTAATGCAAGAAGTTGGTAAGGTGGCACAATTTCAAGCAGAACCAAAGGAATCGCATGTATTAGTAGTGAAGAGAATTTCCAGATATCTCAAAGGAACATAAGATTTTGGATTATGGTATCCAAAAGGAAAGGATCTATCTCTTATTGCCTACACAAATTTAGATTGGGAAGGTTTTCTTTATGACCGATGAAACACCAGTGGAGAATCATTCTACTTGGGTGAGTGTTTGGTATCATGGCTAAGCAAGAAACAATCATCGGTATCTCTATCTACAATAGAGGCAGAGTATATTGCAACAAAAACATGTTGTACAGAGGTTCTTTGGATGAAACAAAATTTGACAGATATACACGTTGAGTATGATGATCCCATTCCAATCTATTGTGATAATACAAGCACCATCAATATCTCAAAGAACTCAGTGATGCACTCCAAGACGAAGAACATTCCAATCAAGTATCACTTTCTATGGGAACATGTTGCAGAAAACAACATCAGAGTTGAGTATGTAGGCACAAAAGAACAAGTGGAAGACATATTTACAAAACCACTTCCAAGGGAAGCCTTTGAGTATCCTCACCAGAGACTTGGAGTTATTTCTACTTCAAAATTAATTATTTTGAATGCTTATATTATATGTCTTAGATGTACACGAGGAATCACCATAAAGAGGACAGTTCAATCAAGGGGAGCAAACCCAGATGGAAAAATACATTTTCCATTGGTGACAAAGGGGGAGAGATTCATTAGATGTAGAGGAAAAAGGCATGGTTCCAGGGGGAGCAATGGTCACAGAGATGCATAGGAAAGAGGCATGTTTCTAGGGGGAGCATTAGTGATATGAATTTTAGTATTGCATCAAAGTGTTGCCATCAATGCCAAAGGGGGAGATTGTTGATTAAGGTTGGTTGTAATTGATGTCAATCCTTGAAGAAAGTTTGATAGTGAATTTTGGTAGCACAAAGGTTTGGGTAATGGACCCCTTGTTGTTTCATGTATAATGGTATGCGTTTTAATATATTTTAAGGTAATACTATTCTATATGGATAGTACATGTCATGTCATGGTATGTGGAACATCACATAACTTCTCACGGTTTGAGAGTTATGGATATACGAAGTTGGAGGACCCTCATATGTTGGCTTGAAGCCCCAAAAGGTCAAAGAAGTCAAAGATATTGCAAAGAATAAATTATTATTTAAATGATAAAGTAAAGTGACAAAGTCAAGAAGGATTATTTAAATAATAAAGTGAAGTGACAAAATCAAAGAAGATTATTTAAATGATA
>JASDQU010100695.1:87216-112977 GCA_032191745.1 Picea mariana | reverse complement strand
TCGTAGCCGTGGATTATTTCATGAAATGGGTCAAGGCAATGCCTACTTTTGACAATACTAGGAACACTGCAGCCCTTTTCATATTTAATCATATTATTACTCGATTCGACATCCCTCAAGGTATCATCACTAATCACGATATCCATTTTCAAAAATTTATGATGTCTGAACTTAACGATAAGTTGGGTCTTCGGCATGAAAACTCAACCCCCTACTATCCACAGGCCAACGACCAAGTTGAATCAATAAATAAAATCCTTATCACTATGATTTGTCAGATAATAGGAATCCATAAGACCAGTTAGCACACGATGTTATTTTTGACATTATGGGCCTATCGGACATCTGTGAAGTCTGCTATGGGATTTACCCCCTTTCAACTAGTCTACAACATTGAAGTCGTTCTCCCGATTGAATGTGAAATACCATCTTTGAAGCTAGCCATCTAACTTCTCCCAAACACCTTTATCGAAGAAGAACATCTATTGTATCTTATGCAATTAGATGAAACTCGTTGTGATTCCACCCTAGTTATTGAAACCCAAAAGAAATGCGTAAAATCCCAATATGACAAGCATGTCAAGCATGTGTTTTCTCTAAGGGAGATCTAGTTCTCTTCTATGAACAAGATCATGATCTACTAGGATCTGAAAAATTTGAAGCTATGTGGCACGGTCCATATATCATCAAACGAGTGTTAGAGAAGGGAGCTTACGAGTTAGTAGATTATGATGGAATTCCTTTGAGTGAACCCAAAAATGGGCTTTACTTGAAGAAGTACTATGCTTAGATTGTCTCTGCATGAGTTATTGTACTTTTACTGTACCATAGTCTTGTGTGTTACTTTTGTGTTCTTTTCATTATTTGGTTTCCACCTCCAACTGCTTACCTTGCGTTGTGCTTGGTTTCCAGATGTTGGTGTCCTCACTACCCTATATTGGCTTCGCTGATGGTGGTATCTATAGTACTCAGAACCTAACATCTACTGCTTGGGCAATCTATGCACCTACCAACGAACTTATCAGTCTACAAGGTGTTTGCCTCGATCGTGCAACCAATAATATCGCAGAATATAGTGTAGTCATCGAACTATTGACCAATGTTATTTCACTTGGGATTCATCACTTCGTTGTACGAATTGAATCACAGCTAGTACTGCTCCAGTTAAATAATGTCTATACTATCTAAATTCCTACTTTGTTACAATTATATCTACGATTTCACCTCTTGGAACATTATTTTGATTATATTGAATATCAACACATTCCTAGATGTCTAAATACATTAATTGATGTTCTAGCTAATTATATGTTAGACAGACATTTGAGACATTTATAAATCCAATCACACATTACACATTGTATATAGAAGCAAAGTAAGTCAGTAGAAGCCTCATGTATATATATATCGATAAAATGTTTTACAAAAATGTTTTCCATCCAAGGACCAAAATATCAAAATATGAAGCCCATGGCTTCTACAAAATAGCATCATGGATGTTTCTCACTGTAGCATACTACTTCCCTTGCCACCCTACGAAGTAACTAACTAAGTGATCCAGACATGCCTGCAATATGGCATTGATAACGCTTCGGGATCTCCTTGATCGAGATGTCAGGAATGCCTATTGTCAAACCCTCTAGTTTCTGATCCATTTCCTCATAGTCATCAGCATCCCACTTTGCTACTACACCTTCCTCTCCTCATCTTTGGATCAGAGATGTGCTTAGAGGCCGGTGTGGCCCTACATCTACATGGTCAAATTTTTTTGATTAGTCTTTACATCGAAAACACAAAAAAACATCTTATATCCTAAAAAATCCACAAAAACACTATAAAGAACAAAATGTCTTTCTTACCTAGATTTCCCCACTGAAATCCCTCATGGATAACCAAGTTAGGAACACCCTGAAAATCCAGGCTGACATAGGCATAATCATCAACAATCAAAATCTGGGGCCTTAACTAGTCAAAAAATGCATCATTGTACTTAACAATGGGGCCCACTACATGTCACGCCATAAGGTCAAACCACCATTTCATTCTTGGGTCTCGTGGGGCTGGTTTTCCCCACTCTACCTACAGCCACAAATGAGGGACTCTTTCTAAGAAGAAAGAAACCAAAATAGACCCACACCCAAACTTCTTTAGGTCTCCATTCTTTCTTTTAGTGATTTGTGTCTTCATACTGTGGAGCACACTATCACACCAATTGAACACCCGAGGTTCTGTACATTCAATGGCGTTTTGAAAATAAATCTGGAGGTCCATGTGTGGCAAAGCACTTCTTGCCATTTGTGCGATATTAAAGAGAATGGTTCTGAGAGTCAGATCCCAAACTCCTTTTATGGACATTTTACCTTTGTGCATCTTTGCCTTAGGTTCACAATGCTGATGGATGTACTCGTTCATCAACAAGCCACTACCTCGACCCCCTGTTAGGGTCACATGTGCCCCACAATGGGATAGCCCCTTCAAAAAGTAAATATCTTCAATGTCCAAGGAGAGAACATGAACACCCACATAAAACACTTGTTGGTTCACATCCCACATGTGGACCAAGTACTCTAATAGTCTCAGTTGGGCTCTCATGCCATGGATCTTGAAGAACTTTAACAAGCCACACTGTCGAAGAGCATTGACAGTGCTCAGATCATTCAAAGCCATGAAGTCATCATCCTCATTCTCTCGTTCTCTCCACTCCAACATTTTGGCAATCAAACACCTACATGGAGATGAGAGAAGACAGTTAGCAACTTTTACCATCAATTTTTGAATTCTTTTTGGTCCAACGCATGCATTTATTTTTGGGTTTTTGGCTGTCGCAAGCGGGATTTAGTTACATTGAGGGATTTCCACAGGTGAGCCATTGGGTGCCTGCGGAAATACTTGATTTCCACAGAACTCGATACTAGTCACCTACGATGGCCCCAATGCATGCCTACCGGCCCAAAAACTCACCCAAAAAACATCTTTTAACCACTAAAAACGAATTTCAATCCATTCAAAAGGAAGAGGATGAAGTGCTTACCATATTGAAGGAGACCATTCACAGAATGGTTGCCTGTGCTCCTAACAATCAACATCCGAAGTAAGGGGTAAAAAGAGGGTTTTTAGACAAGTTCTTGACCAAATGCAAATGAAATGGTAAAAATAGATCTTACTCTTATTTATTTCACTTTTTACCTTTTTTCATCATATTTATATTATATAAATGCATTTTGTTATAAACCCTCAAGTTTAATAGTCTTGTGAGTGTCTTTTTTCTTGCAGGAAGAAGACTAGGGTCCTAATTAATGGAGTATGGATGTTTGTTCTGTAATTTGTTTTCTCTTCATTACGCATATCAATACTTTTTAGGGTTTTTTAATAAAACCTCAAACTCACTCTTCGTTCGTTCTCGTGCTCGAAAATTTATGAGAACGCAACCGAGTATACTTGTGTCATCTTTTCGTACTTGTCATGGTAACATGAAAAGAAACACACATGGAGTATCATTTAAGCTCTTTTCACACTCCATAAAAACAAAAATATTTTCGAGCGACCTTGTTCTGTTTACGCTCATAAAAGTATTAAAATAAAACGTTCGATGGGAAATAGTTTATCACTTTTTCGGTCCTGTAGAACTATTTTACAAAAAAGGAATTGAGAGAGTTCTCTTTAAGTGTTTTTCAAACTATGTAAGCATGAAAAAATCTTGATTTTTCTATCTTTGGACTCGTTAAATAAACATCAAAAGACCCACATGGGGCCGAACCACTCCTTAGGATTCATTAAAAATACTCTGAGTGACTCATCTGAAGGATGATCTTACATTACAAGCATATGTTATCCTCCTCAAGATTGTGTAGAAATAAAGAGGTACTCACCAGAAATGGTGGGGGGAAATTTGGGAAATAAATGTATCTTTGTATCTGTGTCAGTGACAGTACTAGTCACTCTTGAACATGACACACCCTTTTCATCATTTGAATCTGGGTTGGGAAATCCATTTGTCTCTCGTCTGACTTTCCAAGTTTACATATTGCATCGCCTTTGATTCAATGCTGCCAAGGTTGTCGTCATGTCATCCATATGTTCAAGATCAGTCTGAATAATCCCTCTCTTGAGTTGGCCATCTGCAGTTGTCAATTCCTACCATGTCGGCCTTCCCTCTGTCAGTTTCAAATCATATTCATGTTTTACTCTATCCTAAATCTGTTACTTATTTCATGTCATTGATGGGGGATACATCAAGGCCCTCCTGTGACAAGTCTCTTCCTATCAACTTCAACTCATTATCTAGGGACGATACTTAGAAATCGTTTATTACCTTTGAGCTTGCATGCCCTAATGGCAGGTTTCTTCACTCTTGATAGTGGATTCACATCATTGGTCCCTAATCAAAAGATTCCATCGAATGTTCGACTTCAGATCATTTATTCACATTCATTAGATTGTACTACAGTACCTTGGGAGTCATTGACATGAATGGTGATTTCCCTCACGCTTGTTAACGATTTTCATTAATGAACGATAATCAAGCGGTTTCTGACCATGTTCGACTTCGGCACCTGTAATCACATGGCTAGATTCGTACTTATAGGCGATGGGTTTGAAGACCCTGGATCTCATCATTCATGATCCAGGTTGTGATGGAATATTAATGATTTGTATTGACACATGGATCCACTTTGTATGTCTCATGGCTATGGTTGCATCCGAATTTTTCTCATACATAGATCCACAGTGTATTCCTGGTGGCTATGTAACATTTTGATGGCATGGATCCACAGTGTATTATTAGTGGTCATGACTTACACTTATGAGTTCAATCATTTGTAGTCTGAACATGGGAATGCCTACTTCGGGTATCATATCACATTGTGCAAATGCTTGTTTGTTTGTAGGTTCTCGATTGCTACGTTCTTTGTTCCCGACACACACACGTATTTTACAAAGTATTTTGGTCGTCACAAGTTATGACCTCATACTTTGGGGGGCATCCTGTTACACATTATTTTGGTCACTCTAATGAGGACTTTACAAGCATGTAATGAGGCCCTCAAAATCATCTTTTTCCTGAGAAAAGTGACTGCTTTACTCCTTTGCAAGACTACTTTTTAGAAGGACGTCGCAGGCTACCCATAGTGTATAGTGTAGAAATCCATGATTTCCGTAGGCTTCTCTATAGATGGCCTGTGTGATTTCTAAAGGATGCTATGTAGGCAAGGTGCAGTGGCGTTTGAAAGCCAAAAGAGGAAAGAGGTTCAAGAACTTTCTAGAAGGGGAATCTTCTGGAATGTGAGGTGGTGTCCATATGGTTACAATCCTACTGACTTCTTTGATCTGGTGGGGCCATCCTCATCCCTTTAACAACTTTAGCTTCTCTTATATAATAATGGGATTCTCATGGAAAAGGTTAATCATAGTTAAGAAAATTTGAGAAAAGGATTGCTGGAAGAATAGGCTGGATATTGTGTGAAGAATATTATTTCAGTTGATACTTGAGGTCTACATTTTCCTATCAAGATTTTGAAGATCTTATTCATGCAAATCTTAGAACAAATATATGTGTGTGTTGGAACGAACAACCACTAAAAGGGAACTTGTGACATCAAGGCATTTCAGTTGTATCTTCTACTTTTATTCTATATAATACAATGGCATGTTTCTTTCCCATAAAATTATTCTTATTTTATTACATGACTCCTTGATCATATGTTTAAGTTTTCATTGAATCTATCATAGTTTCTCTCACTTCGGTTGGTTTGTGTCATTTCAGATTTGGTTTCCAAGAACATTGGAGTGAAGTGGGAACAACAAAGATATAAGGAAGTGATATCAAAGGTAAGTGATCAATTCCTTCTCTGACACTTAGATCAATGATTGTAACTTAGGGAAAGCGTCATGTCCTGTCCTGTTTTTTTCTAGATCCAGGTGGATCTAGGGAGATTATTTTATGTCTGCATTTACCGATTTATCCTATAACAATACAATAGGTCACATTCAAAACATAGTAATGCTCAGAAATAACACTGACAAAACTCCCTACGAGCTATGGAAAGGAAGACCAACAAACGTGAAGAACTTCAGAGTTTTTGGAATCAAATGCTACATCAAAAGAGAAGATGACAAAATGGGAAATTTTGACTCTCGTGTGGACAAAGGATTACTTCTTGGTTACTCAAGTACAAGTAAATCATACAATTGTACAATATGAGATTGAACAAAGTTGTAGAAAGCATCAACATAACAATTGGTGAAACAGGAAGGCCATAATCAAAGGAAGAAGAAAATGGAACAATGGAACAACTTTTTGAAGAAGTAGTAGAAGATGAAAATAAAGTAGAAGAGGAATATGAAGAGAATCCGACAGAAGCAAAAGACAAAGTTCAACAAGTGCCTCCAAGGACCCCTAGAAGACGAGTATAGAAGAATCATCCTTTAGATCAGATTATTGGAAACAAAGATGCAGGAGTTGAGACTAGAAGAAGAATCTGTTCACCAGAATAAACACACCCAACACTCACATCTACGATTGAACCAAACTATTTTGAAGAGGCTAACAAGGTTGAATTTTGGAATAATGCCATGGATGAAGAATTGGATCAAATAGAGAAAAATGACACTTGGAAATTGGTTCCAAGACCAAATGATAAGAATGTGATCGACACAAAGTGGGTATACAGGAATAAATTGAATGAAGATGGAGAGGCTACAAGGAACAAATCTAGATTGGTATGTAAAGGATATGCACAGGTTGAAGGAATCGACTTTAAAGAGACATTTTCCCCAGTTTCCAGAATAGAAGCAATATGATTACTTTTAGCTCATGCATGCTCCAAAAATATTAAAGTGTATCAGATGGACGTAAAATCATCTTTTCTGAATGATGAACTTGAAGAAGAAGTCTACATTGAACAACCAGAAGGATTTCAGTTGTCAGAGAATGTACACTATGTGTGCAAATTAAAGAAGGTCTTGTATGGTCTAAAATAGGATCCTAGAGCATGGTACTCTAGACTAGATAAATATCTATAGCAGGCAAGGTTCAGAAAAGGAAATATATACAACCTCTACATCAAGGTGAATCAAGGTAATATTTTATTAATTGAAGTTTATGTTGATGATATTATTTTTGGTAGTGATGATGACAAGTTAAGACAGAAATTTGCAAAGGATATGCAGAATGAATTTGAAATTTCATTACTCTGAGAACTATCCTTCTTTTTGAGACTTCTGATACATCAAAGCAACCAAAGAATTTTTATTTCTAAAACTAGTATATCAGAGAAATTCTAAAGAGGTTTGGAATGGAAGATTTCAAACCAGTTATCATTCCCATGCAAACTGGTTTCAAGTTAATAAAAGATGATGATTCAAATTCTACAGATTACAGGCAATACATGTCAATGATTAGCATCTGACTATATGTGACAACATCCAAACCAGATGTAATGCAAGAAGTTGGTAAGGTGGCACAATTTCAAGCAGAACCAAAGGAATCGCATGTATTAGTAGTGAAGAGAATTTCCAGATATCTCAAAGGAACATAAGATTTTGGATTATGGTATCCAAAAGGAAAGGATCTATCTCTTATTGCCTACACAAATTTAGATTGGGAAGGTTTTCTTTATGACCGATGAAACACCAGTGGAGAATCATTCTACTTGGGTGAGTGTTTGGTATCATGGCTAAGCAAGAAACAATCATCGGTATCTCTATCTACAATAGAGGCAGAGTATATTGCAACAAAAACATGTTGTACAGAGGTTCTTTGGATGAAACAAAATTTGACAGATATACACGTTGAGTATGATGATCCCATTCCAATCTATTGTGATAATACAAGCACCATCAATATCTCAAAGAACTCAGTGATGCACTCCAAGACGAAGAACATTCCAATCAAGTATCACTTTCTATGGGAACATGTTGCAGAAAACAACATCAGAGTTGAGTATGTAGGCACAAAAGAACAAGTGGAAGACATATTTACAAAACCACTTCCAAGGGAAGCCTTTGAGTATCCTCACCAGAGACTTGGAGTTATTTCTACTTCAAAATTAATTATTTTGAATGCTTATATTATATGTCTTAGATGTACACGAGGAATCACCATAAAGAGGACAGTTCAATCAAGGGGAGCAAACCCAGATGGAAAAATACATTTTCCATTGGTGACAAAGGGGGAGAGATTCATTAGATGTAGAGGAAAAAGGCATGGTTCCAGGGGGAGCAATGGTCACAGAGATGCATAGGAAAGAGGCATGTTTCTAGGGGGAGCATTAGTGATATGAATTTTAGTATTGCATCAAAGTGTTGCCATCAATGCCAAAGGGGGAGATTGTTGATTAAGGTTGGTTGTAATTGATGTCAATCCTTGAAGAAAGTTTGATAGTGAATTTTGGTAGCACAAAGGTTTGGGTAATGGACCCCTTGTTGTTTCATGTATAATGGTATGCGTTTTAATATATTTTAAGGTAATACTATTCTATATGGATAGTACATGTCATGTCATGGTATGTGGAACATCACATAACTTCTCACGGTTTGAGAGTTATGGATATACGAAGTTGGAGGACCCTCATATGTTGGCTTGAAGCCCCAAAAGGTCAAAGAAGTCAAAGATATTGCAAAGAATAAATTATTATTTAAATGATAAAGTAAAGTGACAAAGTCAAGAAGGATTATTTAAATAATAAAGTGAAGTGACAAAATCAAAGAAGATTATTTAAATGATAAAGTGAGATGACAAAGTCAAGGAATATTTAAATGATAAAGTAATGGAGAACTTTCTAATTATGGGAAGCGATTAACCTTAAAAATGAGGAAAATAGGTTAAGTGACCTAAAAATGGGTTAAGTGACCTATAAATAGGTAAAGTGACCTAGAAATGGGTTAAGTGACCTAGAAATAGGTTAAGTGACCTAGAAGATGGAGAGTATAAATAAGAGGCAAGGCTCTCTCATTTTATATCACACTTGAGAATATTGAATATATATAGGTGACTAAGGTAACCAAAGGATATCTAAGATAAATTTCAGAGGGAAGGTGAAGAAAAGAAGTCTGGAATTCAAGGGAGGATATATTGTTTTGATGATCATTTCTAAGGTATGTTATTTATAGGTCAGCTCACCATTTTCACAATAATGTTTTTTATAGAATGCTTCAGACCGTGAAATTGATAGGCCATTGAGGAAACATATCCAAGTAACTTTGGTAGAAAATTAAGCTTGTGGGTCGCTTTATTGTTGGAGTTAAACTCCGTGGAAAATAGGGTTTGTGGCTAGTCCTGAAACTAGTCTAAAATAGGTGTTTCGAGTAAAAACGTCATAACTTATTAATAACAGATCCAAATTAAGTAATAAATGATTTTTTTGTTAGCATACAGTCTGTAGTATGTTGTGTAATAGTTTCAGATCGATTCAACAAACATTTTGTGCAAGGCACGATCTACAAGGTTGCTCTCTATAATAAACCCGAATTCAGCAAGGTATGCCATTTTTTCTATAACTCCTTTTCTAAGAGGTTCCAAGGAATGAAACCTACAGAAATTTCATTAAAAACAATGAAGAACATTGTGTATCAGTTTCATATATTTGTTCATTACAAGTACATAGTTATGATTATTTGAAGTTAGGGTTGTTGACTAATCCAAAACTAGTCATGTGAGACTAAAGAAACGTTTGATGAAAATGCTAGTCTCTTGTTGTTAAAGTTAAGGAAGGTTTGTAGGTATGTGATCATATACACCAGGTCTATTACATATTTACAAATCATATTTGGATGATGAAATTGATGAGGGATTTTGGTTAAGGTACATGTTGGGTACATGGTTGAGAAAAGTAGTTGATGCATTGGCACATACATGAGGTGTATAGTTGATAATGTTGGTACATATTGATGAGTCATAGTTGATGAGTATTTGACACATGATTGGTACATACTTGGTACATGGTTGGATGCACTTGTTTATTGTACAGGTTGAATAAAGGTTGTTTGGTACAACTTGGTGCATGGTTGATGCACTTGTTTATGGTACAGGTTGATTACAAGTTGAGGTACAAGTTGATACATGGTTGATGTATGGTTCAGGTTTATTGGTACAGGTTTACAATGGTATACATCAAATTGATAGTGTGACAGTGGTTCCATCATTCTAAGTCTACTTCAAGGAGGTTTGACGAGGCAAGGAAAGGTGGATGTAGCCACCTTTCGGTTGTAGCCGGAGAACATAGGGGATTGTAGCCTCCTTCTCGTTGTAGCCAGAGAATAGGGGAGTTGGAGATTATTTTAGGTTGTAGTCTGAGAAACAAGGGGGTTGGAGCCTCCTTCTAGTTGCATCTTGAAAAAAAAGGAAGTTGGTTCTTCCAATGCATGTAATTCTTCAATACATATAAGAAAAATCATTTTGTGGTTTTCTCCCGCTTTGGGTTTCCATGTAAAACACTAGTGTACTTTGTATGTGTATGATTGTTCATTTTTTCATTTCTTATTTACTCTGCAGTTATTGGATGATAATGCTACATCGATATAGCACTTGGATTATATGGTTAAAAATGATTAAATTGATCTATTACTGATTCAATCCCCCTCTCAGTAATACAACACCTTTTTCATTCATAGATGTGGGTGAAGGGGACCCCGTTGCATTTTGTTGTTGATAGAGGAATACAAAAGAACCTCATCTCAACAGAGGTCGTCAAACATTTGGGACTGTCGAAAACACCAAGACCGCAACCATACAACATTGGGTGGCTTCGCTAGGGATGATATCTTCATGTCATTCACCAATGTTGATTGTCATAAAACATCCATCACTTCAAGGATGAGGTATTATGTGATGTTCTCTTGGGCCAACCATATATGTGGAAGTGCCATGCTATCTATGAGTCTCGACCTCGTAGTGTCATTGTTACACTGGGGGTCATATCTACAGGATATCAGAGGTCATTCCAACTATTTTCCCACCTAAACAATGTCACAAGGTAGTATCTCATACTACAAAATTCAACTTCTTCATAATCTTTCAAAAGGTGAACAGAAGGATACTGCAACCACTATAGCCTCGGCCCAAGAGCCTTCTATATAATAGAATCAGGTCAAAAATATTCTAACAAAGTGTAAATATTTCTTCCGCACAAAGGCATCTCATGTATCTATATTGGTTAAAAGGGTCCAACCCTTCCAGCCACAGGTTCATGACAACCTTCAACAAGCTAAGGAGTGCAGCTTTTCCAACAAGGCAAGAAACTCATCAATATGTAGATTTAGCAAATGATTTTCCCTCTCCCTTGGGAAATCAATGCAATGGATACCATTTCTTCCTAAAGAGGTAGGATTGATCCAGGTGGATATCGGTGGCCACCCACCTTTTCCAACTAGCTCAAAATAGTTTTTTGGTAATTTTGGTAATTTGCTATTTTTAGTAGTTTTTAACTTCGGGAGCCATTTTGAGGGCCTAAATGAACGTTTTATGGGATTAATCCATTTTATTTGAGCCCCAAAAATGAATATCCTCAACGATACATTTCCAAAAATCTATCATATGCCCTAAACAAATATTGTATGCCAAAGTTACGCCCCCAGGAAGTTGATACACCAAAGTACCCAAAACGGAGTCCACAAAACTGTTGTATTTTCATCTTTCGGGGTTAGGGTTATGGATTTTATTTATGATAAAATGGCCTTTCGAGCGTCATTGTAAAATCATTTTCTTGTGAATGCGAGTAGCGGACACAAATATTCTCAGAGATAAGCTGCTACCATTCTAGCAGGTCTTTCACTATGTATTTTTACAGTCTTTGTACATTTTCCCTCATTAATAGAAAACTGTGTATTATTGTATCTCTGTGTTTATGGCTTCATCTCTGATACATTTCTGTTATATTATTGGATATCTGATATATCTCTAGACATTTCTTTATTATATCTCTTCTCTCATTTCATGTCGAAAAATATATGGATCAATTCCATACCTCTCATGGAGCCTTCTCATCCAGTGTTGATGAGTGTGATTGATTGACTAGGTAACATGCAGTACCCACTCCCTCTGCCCGGATTTCTTGTCCTAACCTAGCACCACTGGGCATACACCTTTATTTTTCCATCGATGTCCTATTCATCTTTTCTACAACTCCATTTTACTGAGGTTTGTAGGGATTATTCTTCTTCCTCTCTATATCACACTTCTTACAAAATTATTCAAATTCATTTATGCAAAAATATCCACCATTATCCATCCTCAACACCTTAATTCATTTTTCAGTTTGATTCTCCACAAGAGTCTTAAACTCTTTAAACCTGTCAAAGACTCAGTATTTCTTCTCAAGGAAATATATCTATGTATTCCTCGAGAAGTCATCTATAAATGAGACATAGTACACATATTTTCCTAGCGATGGAACCAACACAGGTCCAATCACATCATTCTGCACCAACTATAAAATTTCATATTCCCTCGTTTCACCATAGGGGAATCTTACATGATTATTCTTCTCATATATGCAATGTTCACAGAAATTAAAATATAGATATAATTTTGACATACCTTCAACCATAACTTTACCATGTTCTACTCGAAGGCCATTCTCTCTGATATGCCCCAGTCTTTGGTGACACAACATAATATTTCCTCCAAAATCTATAGGATATTTTTCTTCTTCAGCTCCAATCTTAGGAACAACAAAATTATTTCTCCCATCACTAATAGTTCTTTCCTATAACTTATACATAGTTCCAAATGAATTCCCTTCAACAACACCATTTCTCCTCGAACCATCATGTAGGTTTATTTATTAAACATTGTTTTTACCCCTACATCATTCATTTTTCTTACATAAATCAAATTTATGACCAATCCTAGGATGTACACAACACTAGGGAGTATTATAGTACTTAAATACATGAGATTCAACTTGAATTTTCCTTTCCCTATGATTTTTTATTTTGAGTCATCAACTCCATCATACCTTTCACATTCACAAAACCAATTCATGTGAGGATTCATATGAAAGCATGCACATGAATAAACCAACCATGCCTCATGCTTTTCATGTGTGTCTGAAGAAGCCAGGTACACATCCCCTCCTTATTACATGACGATTTTTTCTTCTATATAAGGATAATCTTCATATCCCTTACCTCTCTCAACACTTTTGGATCTACATTGCTTCTTGTAGTGCCCTAATTTTCCACATCTCCAACATACCTTTACAGCTTTAAAGAGTGATTTAAATATTCCCTTATATTTAGATCTCCCACTTAAGTACTTAGATCTATTTCTTTCATGGGAGAATCATATTGAAAATAATTCATCTATGTTTTGTCCTCCCATGTTCTTCTACATCATCTCCTTTGACAACAAGGATGAGAGCACATCATTGAATATCAAAGTATTTTTATTACTACCTATGGCCACATCCATATGGTCCCACAAGTTTGGTAAAGAGAAAAATAAACTAATAAACTTATCATAGTTAGAAATATTAATATCAATATATGTCATATTTCCTCTTGTTACACATTATATTTGTCATCCCTATGAATTTTAATGATGTAAATGTATATGTTGTCTTCAGACGGATCAGTGGCCCAAATTTCTGAAGAAAGAAAGGAGAAGAACTTTGCCTGAGAGAAGAAGTTGTATTTTCCTTTGTAAAAACCCTATTAAGGAAGATCGACATAGGATGCACTATACACAGGGTGCGGCGATGCTTGATCGCTACCCTCTTCCCTGAAACGGGTCTGTGACATCTTCGCAGGCTGCCCTATGTCTAGGGTGTGACGATTTTTGTATGTGGTAAAAATGAGCATCTTCTCGATGCTTCTAGAAGGAGAAGATTATATGGTGAGGTGGCCTCCAAATGGTTTGGATCTTACTCACTTTCATGATTTAGTGGGATCATCCTAACCTCCTCACCTTGTCCTCTTCAAATTATAAAAGGAGAGGAGCTCTCATGGAGAAAGTTAGCTTGATGAAGGTTTGAGTTGTCTTGTAGCTTGGAGTTTTGGAGCTTGTTATCACTCCAGGAAACTCTCCTAGGATGTAAGTAGGAGATGCCTGGTAACTAACTCTTTTTGGAAAATATTTTCTTAATAATTGATGTGGTTTTTGGATCAACATGAATATCTAGGGACTGGACTGTGTGTTTAAGACTGTCTAGAGATATCAAATATCACAAGGCCTTCTAGGAATGCAATCAGACAAGGTTTGATTAAATGGAAGAGAAGATAGCTATTGAACCAGATTATACTCATATAAAACAAGCACAATGGGTTTGAGAACTAAGGAAATAACTTATGATTCTTAACTTAATCAATCAGCTAGTGAGATGACAGTCACATGTAAATTGAATAAGTGCCAATAAAGAAATCATTCACTCATAAGATATCAGAGAACAGAAAAGAAAAAGTCTGACAACACAACTGAAGGAATCTTGCAATGTTTCATATATTAAGAATAAGTCTCTTGGTTACAGTAGCAGCATGTAGAACCCAAAATCTAACCCTTGGTTCATTTTCTATCCTAAGCTTTATAGCATTACACAGTAGTTCTAAGATCCTGAAAACAAGGATCAAATATACTAAACATAGTAACTCAAAATTTAGTTGCAAAAGAAGTGGGATGCTTCCCCAAAACGAGGTCAATCCCAGATTTCTCTCTGTTGATTGTTGGTATAGTGTAGAACAGCCTCCCAAGGCTAAATGATGATTCTCAAATAGAGACCAAGTTGAATTTGCTGATGTGGCAAGGTGTCCTGATTTTCTGTCTTAATTAAAAATGTCCATAAACCTTTGAAACATCTCCTTTCTCCACAATTTGTTGTTGGGCTAGACTTGATAATTCATTAGAAATTCATTCGAAAAGATATTGAATCTTTTCATCTCAAAAATCCTTGATCTGTGTAAAAACGCATCCATTCTGGACACACAGGCTTTCGGTGGTTAACTGGGAAAGCTTCTGGGTGATTCATCTACCGAAAGCACCACTTTTGGTGGTTAATGAACAGTCGTCCTGTGCGCCTAAACCACCGAAAGTTAAACTTTGAAGAAATTTCAAAATTGCAAAAATGTTTATCCTGGATCCTCTTTTAATGCTCAAGCTTTCTTATATGCTGCAGCCTTGATTCATGTAGACCTACAAACTTCTGCTGGCTATGTAGGGAGTTCTGGTGTATCCATTATAGTCGTGGCTAAATTAGCCAAAGTGTCCAACCCAGTTTGTTCCTCTTCTGGTGATTTAAATTCTTTTAACTTGAGCCTCAGAATCCTGAGCTGCCGCTATAATTTCATATTTTCTCTGATCAAAACTCTGTTTCTATCTTTGATTTTGTCATGTTTTTCTTTAAGATTTTGATTCATTTTGAAAAATTCAACATTTCTGTCAATGAGATCTGTGTTGGCCTTTTTGATCACCCTCTCTAGAACTTCCATCTCATAAATCTGTTGTAGAAGCTTGTTGATTTTCTGTTTTCTACCTTTCTTAGTCCTGCTTGAGGAGGCTTCTACTTCTAGTTGCCTATGGGTCTTTGGAGGACTTGATGAAGGTAGATTTGAATGAAATTTTGCATCCTGTTTGATCTGCAAGTTATCATGTGTCTCTGCCACCCCCTGCTCTGATTGAGAGTCACTATAAGGTAGATTGAGAAGGTTTTTTCCTGTGGCAGGGTTTTTAGATTGTTTATCTTCAAACTGTAATTTCCTCTTGATTCCTTCCTTCTTTCTAGGGGATGATTTTATAGGATCTTTGGCTATTGAGATTCCTTTCCTTTTCCTGTGACTACTCCTAGGAGTAGGAGCTTTTCTGCCTCTAACCTTCTTAGTTTCTGCCTCTGGTGGTCTTTCTGTCTGAAATTCATTCCAAAACAAAAAGAAACCCCACTTGATTTGTTTCCTTTGCAAATCTTCTCTCACAAGAAGAGTAATCAGCCCTTGATGTGATATTCTACTTCTAACCTTAGCAGGCTGGGCTTTCACTTGTCTTGCCATCTTTGCCAGGGTTTTGTGAAAGAAGTAAGGCAAGTTTATCAGTCCTCTGCCTGTGAAATGATTCAGAAGTTTAAAATGGTAATACATTACCCTGTTGTAGCACCCCTCACAAGTGATATACACCAAAATTGCCTTCAACAGGGACTGCCACTTTGGTTCCAGATAGGACATGGGAATATCCTTTTTCTAGGTCAAAGCTTTATGCACTGGTAACAAATATGACCTGAATTCAACATTTGAAGGTGAGGAGGTTTTAAACCAACAGTCCCTCGTTCTAGATAACCATGTGTACTCAGTAATGGCTGCTTCGTCGATGATAATCTCCTCCCTGCCTATTTTAGCAATCCTTCCATCATAGGAGAGAGCAAAAGTTTCGGCCACCTGTTGGTGAAATGTTGTCAATTTCTCACAGTATGAAAAAACTCCAGTATGTCTGAAACATTCTGCCACCTCCGGATGAGCTTCCAAATACCAAATTCCATCCACCTCGGATCTCAAAGCAGGACTTGCTTTTGACATGGGTCGATGCTGACTGTGCCTGAAACTGTGGGAAACAAGACTTTCGGGAGGCAATGACCCTAGGAATTAGGCAGATAGTGAATATCACATAACAACCGGCAGAAAAAGGATGATACACACCAAGTTCGGAAAACTAACACAGTTTCAGATGACCATTTGACTGAAAATATGCCGAATCTTTATATTTTCGGTGGCATTTGTATTTCTGAAACTTGAAAGAGAATAGATTCCAGACTTACCTGAAAAACCCGACCAGGATTACTTGACTCAGGAGTGCTTGCTGGACTTAGTGACACTTTGATGATCGCCAGAGAACGTGGGATCGGGACTCTCAAAAATACGATTTACAGATGAAATCGCGAGCTTATAGTTATCTTCAGCAATCTCTAGGATTCATAATGACTCATCATGGTTTCAAATGAAGGAATGGCTAGATCATGATGACTAGCGTACTTGCAACTGAAATGGAGGGTAGCTCCATGCAATCATACCTGCCAATCACCACCCTGTGTGGATTTGAAATGACCAATGCGATGGATAAGACACAGGGGCTTAAAACCTTTCAGATGGACACCACGAACGTGCATCATCTCCCGCATGGCGAGCTTTCGGCGGTTGTGTTTCTAATCATTGCACCAATCTTGACAGCTGGCTCGTGTGAAAGCACGAACTTTCATTTTTCCCGTTCAAACACTTTCGGTGGTTACTTTCCTTCTGCTTCAACCCCTTAACTGCCTAAAATGAAAACTTTCGGTTGTTAATGAGCACATTGGAGGCTCACCTAAACCACCGAAACCTGATATTTTTCCTTTTTCTTGACCGAACCAAAATCAACATTTCTTTTGAGATTGTTTTCAAAATACAGACTCTCTAACCTACTTACAGAAATTTAGAAATTAAATTTGGATCACAACCTATCATCTAAAAGAAAATAAAATCCACCAATTTATTTGAGGAGTTAACAGAGCTTATATGTTGGCCTTTAGATTTGTTTTTTCAAGATATATTGTGAGTAGCTATCAGATATACAGTCACAAAATCCATGGATTAGAAGTGTATGGGAAGCAAGGAACTATTGGAAGGGATATTACGACATCAAGACTTTGGTTGTAATCTCTCTTTCCATTATTTAATACAGATGCACTTTTATTTCCTATATGAATCTTATTTGTCCATATTGTATGATTCCTTGATCACATACATAGTTTCATATCAAGTAGGCTCTGTTATTGTTGTCTTCATTGGCTTCTGTTCTTTTGCATATCTCTCTCCATAAGCCTCGCGATGGAGCTTGGATTGCATTGGCAAAGTTGGATCTTCGATATTTAAAAGGTATGTTCTAGATCCATTTCTCATTTGATAATTTAAATCTGAGGAAAGAGTAATGCACTGTCTTATTTTGTTCTAGTTTCGTAGTGAAGCTAGGGGGATTGATTTGTGTCCACACTTAACAATTAGCTTGATAACACCTCTACTCTTCTATTGGTCTTGAGGATTATTTATGGGTTATTCTAATACTATTTTTCTATCACAGATTGACCCTGGTTCAAATTTGATAAGCTTCCCAACAAAATCCCTTTAAAACTATCAGCCCCTCCCGTAACCCAGAAGGAAACATAGCACACAGAGTGTACTACATAGTCTCACCCGAGATAGTTGTATGGGTGGTTGAAATACTCAGGTGCAAGCAACCAGAGAATGAGTAGATATCTGTGGTTGTGTTCTTTAATGCTTATTCATTCAGTCTAACATATAATTATAATAGTCATTCTACCCATACATGTGGAATACTATATATACTTAGTTACCTCATTCATATAACATTCATTAATTAGTCAAACATAAATATACATACATTCATTCACATGACACAATGCTAGCATGGTCCACCCCCTCCTAGGCTACGTCCACAAAGATATAGCTATCAATATTTTATTATAGTTCAAAAATATATCATGTTGCATGTATTTACAACCTTGGTTATCTCCCTTCTCCACAGTCTCCTCGATCCCTACGAGGATGACTAGATTGCACTAGGATTCTCAACCTACGATCTAACCCTCGGGATAGAGTCACTCACTCCTTCCCTAGCTCACTAGATTAATGACTCTTACAGTTCTTACAAATCTCTCTCTCCTTGTCTCTCTATGTCTCTCTCTCTCTCTTAAGTATTACTTATTTATACCCTTGTCTCACTAGCCATTACTATAAATTACAAAAACCCTAACCCTAGCGTCATTAGGTATTCCCTGCATGCACACATTGCTTGCTTCTCTTGCATGTGTTTCTTTTCCTTCCAGTGTCCTTTCCTCCTTGCATGGTTCTCCTCCAAAAATAACCTTTCTTCCTAGCTAGGCCTACATCCAATAGGCCCCCAACGCTGACATGTGGCTCGTCCTGAGCCACCTAAAATTTGTGCATATATTCAATCTCTCTTGCGAGAGCCTGGAACTTCTTTGTGAGTTTGTTTGCTTACTTTTGAGTCTGTGTGGTATTCTCCCTATGTGCATCCAATACATGTTCTACAATCTTGTTGATGATCATCTCCACGCACTTTGCCTGAGTTTGTGCCATGTTCTTCTTTGCGTCTTCTTCCTATGAAATGACCTTTGTTGCTCACTCTTGGAGAGGTTCCATTTGAGCTTGGCACTCTGTCTTCTATGTTTGTGTGGCCATGAGTTCTACCTATAGCTTCTTCATATCATGTGCTCCTTTGACCCACTCTAATCGACATTCTCTTCTGCCTCTTCTTGTGGTCCTGGATAGTTGCGATTATCCTCTCCTCTTCCAGGTCCTTTTGCTACACCTGTTGATCCTCCTCCAGCTTCATCCATAGATATGATGTTTTATCGAACAAGTCAGTAGTTGCACTTACTTGTTGCTCCATATCCTCTATATGCACTATTGCTTCTTGCTTCCTCTGCTCCTTCACCTCCGGGGGAGTGGTAGGTATGATATGGTCCTAGAGGTTCTCGATATCCTACCTGTATTGATAGATTGTCTACACAATCCAATCAATATTATGCATTGTCATGAGATATGTTGTCTACACGCTCTTTGTAATTTTCTCATAGGCTACAACCAATCTCTGCTCAAGCCTATATGCATGATATTTCTCATCTTTGGTATCGATCTTGACCTTCTCAAGCACGAATTCCAACTCTTCTCTATTGTCCTTCATCTGCTTCAATTCCAATGTGTATGTATGCGTGTGAAACTGTACCTTCAATTCAATGCTGACTTGCAGTTTATACAAGCCTTTGTTGGTATTCACATATTTACCAGTTGTATTTGGGCCAAATCCTTCAAGGGTGTCTGAACCACAATTTCATCCATGTGAAACATGCTGGGTGTAATGTGGAATTTTGAGCTCGACTATGTTGTTGTATAGATTCTATCCTTCTCACTTGATCTAGCGTCGACTCCGATCTGTGATGTTGTTGGGACTGATTCTATTCCTCTGTCGACCCTCTGTGTTTCTGTAATTTTCTCAAGGAGGTGCCTCATGTCTACCATCTTATCCTACATCTTATCCCTTTAGCACTGAGCTTCGTCAAAATCCTTCGTTGTTCGATCCTAAACCATCTGGTCCACGAGGTCTGTGTCGTCCTCGGTGATCATATATTCTGGTGGCATTTTTTGTGCCTTAACTTTCTTGTGTGCACCCTGCATTTGTATAATTGGCCTCTTGTTTTGGACTTCCTGTTGCTGAGTAGCACTTGATGTGGCTCCCTATGTTTTCTTATTCTCTTTTTCCTGTTCCTACAGTGCCTGGGTGTTGCTCTTCTTCCCCACCTGGGTGTGTTTCTTGCATACACCGCCTTTCTTCTTTTGCACTGGGTTCTGACCTGTCCTTGGCTTCTTGGGCACCATTTTTTCTCCTGTAGGTGTTTGTTCCTTCTCTGCCTTAGTCTCCTTATCTGTGGGCATCTCTCAATTCAAGTATGGAATTCTCCAGTCCTCATGCCAATCCCTGATGGCCATTTCCACGTCCTCTTCCTTGATGCAGAAATAAAATATAAAAGATACACAATACAATAGAGACCATTGCTACCATTCTAGCGGGTCTTTCACTATGTATTTTTACAGTCTTTGTACATTTTCCCTCATTAATGGAAAATTGTGTATTATTGTATCTCTGTGTTTATGGCTTCATCTCCGATACATTACTATTATATTATTGGATATCTGATATATCTATAGACATTTCTTTATTATATCTCTTCTCTCATTTCATGTCAAAAATTATCCAGATCAATTCTATACCTCTCATGGACTCTTCTCATCCAGTGCTGATGAGTGCGATCGATTGACTAGGTAACATGTAGTACCCACTCCCTCTGCCCAGAATTCTTGTCCTAACCTAGCACCAATGGGCATGGACCTTTATTTTTCCATCGACGTCCTATTCATCTTTTCTACAACTCCATTTTACTGAGGTTTGTATGGAGTATTGTTCTTCCTCTCTATATCACACTTATTACAAAATTATTCAAATTCATTTATGCAAAAATCTCCACCATTATCCATCCTCAACACCTTAATTCATTTTTCGGTTTGATTCTCCAAAAGATTCTTAAACTCTTTAAACCTGTCAAAGACTTAGTCTTTCTTCTCAACGAAATATGTCCATGTATTCCTCGAGAAGTCATATATAAATGACACATAGTACACATATTTTCCCAGCGATGGAACCAACATAGGTCCAATCACATCATTGTGCACCAACTGTAAAATTTCATTTTCCCTCATTTCACCATAGAGGAATCTTACTTGATTATGCTTCTCATATATGCAATGTTCATAGAAATTAAAATATAGATATAATTTAGACATACGTTCAACCATAACTTTACCGTGTTCTACTCGAAGGCCATTCTCTCTGATATGCCCCAGTCTTTGACGACACAACATAATATTTCCTCCAAAATCTATAGGAGATTTTTCTTCTTCATCTCCAATCTCAGGAACAACAAAATTATTTCTCCCATCACTAATAGTTCTTTCCTATAACTTATACATAGTTCCAAATGAATTCCCTTCAACAACACCATTTCTCCTCGAACCATCATGTAGGTTTATTTATTAAACATTGTTTTTACCCCTACATCATCCATTTTTCTTACATAAATCAAATTTATGACCAATCCTGGGATGTACACAACACTAGGGAGTATTATAATACTTAAATACATGAGATTCAACTTGAATTTTCCTTTCCCTATGATTTTTTATTTTGAGTCATCAACTCCATCATACCGTTCACATTCACAAAACCAATTCATGTGAGGATTCATATGAAAGCATGCACATGAATAAACCAACCATGCCTCATGCTTTTCATGTGTGTCTGAAGAAGACAAGTACACATCCCCTACTTATTACATGGAGATGTTTTCTTCTATATAAGGAGAATCTTCATATCCCTTACCTCTCTCAACACTTTTGGATCTACATTGATTCTTGTAGTGCCCCAATTTTCCACATCTCCAACATACCTTTACAACTTTAAAGAGTGATTTAAATATTCCCTTATATTTAGATCTCCCACTTAAGTACTTAGATCTATTTCTTTCATGGGAGAATCATATTGAAAATAATTCATCTATGTTTTGTCCTCCCATGTTCTTCTACATCATCTCCTTTGACAACAAGGATGAGAGCACAACATTTAATATTAAAGTATTTTTATTACTACCTATGGCCACAACCATACCGTCCCACAAATCTGGTAAAGAGGAAAATAAACTAATAAACTTATCATCGTTAGAAATATTAATATAAATATATGTCATATTTCCTCTTGTTACACATTATGTTCATCATCCCTCTGACTTTTAATGATGTAACCTTATATGTTGTCTTCAGATGGATCAGTGTCCCAAATTCCTGAAGAAAGAAGGGAGAAGAACTTTGCCTGAGAGAAGAAGTTGTATTTTCCTTTGTAAAATCCCTATTAAGGACGATCGTCATAGGATGCACTATACATAGGGTGCGAAGATGCTTGATCACTGCCCTCTTCCTTGAAACGGGTCTGCGACATCTCTGCAGGCTGCCCTATGGCTAGGGTGCGATGATTTTGTACATGGGAAAAACGAGCATCTTCTCGATGCTTCTAGAAGGAGAAGATTATATGGTGAGGTGGCCTCCAAACGGTTTGGATCTTACTCGCTTTCATGATTTAGTGGGATCATCCTAACCTCCTCATGTTATCCTCTTTAACTTATAAAAGGAGAGGAGCTCTCATGGAGAAAGTTAGTTTGATGAAGGTTTGAGTTGTCTTGTAGCTTGGAATTTTTGGAGCTTATATGTTAGCTTTGAGATTTGTTTTGTCAAGATAGATTGTGAGTAGCTATCAGATCTACAGTCACAAAATCCATGGAATAGAAGTGTGTGGGAAGCAAGGAACTATTGGAAGGAATATTACGACATCAAGACTTTGGTTGTAATCTCTCTTTCCATTATTTAATACAGATGCACTTTTATTTTCTATATGAATCTTATTTATCCATATTGTATGATTCCCTGATCACATACATAGTTTCATATCAAGTAGGCTCTATTATTATTGTCTTTTTTGGCTTGTGTTCTTATGCAAATCTCTCTTCATAAGCCTTGCAACGAATCTTGGATTGCATTGGTGAAGTTGGATCTTCGATATTTAAAAGGTATGTTCTAGATCCATTTCTCATTTGATAATTTAAATCTAAGGAAAGAGTAATGCACTGTCTTATTTTGTTCTAGTTTCGTAGTGAAGCTAGGGGGATTTATTTGTGTCCACACTTAACAATTAGCCCGATAAAACCTCTACTCTTCTATTGGTCTTGAGGATTATTTATGGATTATTCTAATACTATTTCTCTATCACAAATTGACCCTGGTTCAAATTTGATAAGCTTCCCAACAAAATCCCTTTAAGACTATCGGCCCCTCCAGTAACCTAGAAGGAAACGCAGCACACAGAGTGTACTACATAGTCTCACCCGAGATATTTGTATGGGTGGTTGAAATACTCGGGTGCATGTAACCGGAGAATGAGCAGAGATCTATGGTTGTGTTCTTTAATCCTTATTCATTCGGTCTAACATATAATTATAATAGTCATTCTATCCATACATGTGGAATACCATATCTACTTAGTTACCTCATTCATATAACATTCATTAATTAATTAAACATAAAGATACATACATTCATTCACATAACACAATTCTAGCATGGTTCACCCCCTCCTAGGCTACATCCACAAAGATATAGCTCTCAAGATTTTATTATAGTTCAAAAATATATCATGTTGCACGTGTTTACAACCTTGGGTATCTCCCTTCTCCACAGTCTCCTCGATCCCTACGAGGATGACTAGATCGCATCAGGATCCTCAACCTACGATCTAACCCTCAGGATAGAGTCACTCACTCCTTCCCTAGCTCACTAGCTTAATGAATCATACAATTCTTACAAATCTCTCTCTCCTTGTCTCTCTATGCCTCTCTCTCTCTCTTAAGTATTATTTATTTATACCCTTGTCTCACCAGCCATTACTATAAATTACAAAAACCCTAAGCCTAGCTTCATTAGGTCTTCCCTGCATGCACACCTTGCTTGATTCTCTTGCATGTGTTTCTTTTCCTTCCAGTGTCCTTTCCTCCTTGCATGGTTCTCCTCCAAAAATAACCTTTCTTCCTGGTTAGGCCTAAATTCAACTGTACCTCCTACGCAACGCTGACTTGCAGTTTATACAAGCCTTGGTTGGTATTTGAGTATTTACCAGTTGTATTTGGGCCAAATCCTTCAAGGGTGTCTGACCCACAATTTCATCCATGTGAAACATGCTGGGTGTAATGTTAAGCCCTAATATTGGCTCATTACCCCTTAATTGGGGCATATTAGATTAGTAATGTTATTTTATTTATGTCAGCTTTAGGCCATTAGTTGTAATTATACCTCCTAGTCTCCTATATATACCAAGGAGACATTTTCATTTTGAATCATCTTGCACTTGAACATTTAAGTGGGGTAAAAGGAAGTTGCCCCCTCGAAGAGGCTAATTATCTGAAATTCTCTCTTTTTCAAGGCGTTGATTACTTTTTCTGAGGACTTTCTATGCTATATTGATTTATGGTTCTTAACATCTGGTATCAGAGCTCAAGGTCTTGGGGTTTCACTGCTACATCTGAGACACCTTGGCATTTTCAGTATAACTTGTTTTCTACAATGTTTCAGAAGGAACAACTTGGATGATATTTATTAGACGGATCAAGGTACGTTGGGTTCAAAATTCAGCTCCTAAGGCTTTATAGCCTGTACAAGATAGGGTTCTGGAATCGTCCTGAACTGAGTCATTGCGGAATTTTCTCTATAAAAACATTTATGTAATGTTTCAAACCCTAATATATAGAGGCTATTTATAGAAATTAGTAAGGTATCTGTGGTAAAAATTTCAGCTTCTGGGTCATCATAAATTTGTATATACACCCTGTGTAAGATAGGGTATCTGACTAGTCCTATTGACTAGTCTCAAGAAGGTTCTCTAGGTAAAACAATCATAACTTCTTCCTAGAGTATCCAAATTGTGTGGGAGTGGTTGCATTAGATTTTGGACAGTCTGTAGTATTTTTGGTGTGAGATTCAGAATTTTATATCAATTATTTTGTGTGGGGCACACTATACAAGTGAGATCTCCTGGAAAGGCCAAAAATCGGCAAGTTGTGGGGAAGTTACCGTAAATTCCACTTGGAACATCCAATTTTGATCAGACCTGTGGCATTGCAGAGAAGAAATATCAGATAAATACATAAAGGAAAGTTTCATACCCAAAAGGGTCGAAACTTGGGAGATACAACAGAAGAAATATTGTCTAGCAGAACCACCTCAAAATCAAGGTTCAAAAGTGATACTTGGCCAACATGCCACCCAGAAAGGGAACTTCTACACCAAATAAGCCTCCAGAAAATCCCACTTGGACTCTTGATGAAGGTGAAGAAATGTGTAGGGACATAAATGAACTACAAAATAAGATGGATTCAATGGAAGCTAAGTTGGATACTAAGATGGATTCAATGGAAGTTAGGTTGATGGATTCAATGGAAGCCAAGTTGGATACTAAGATGGATTCAATGGAAGCTAAGTTGGATACTAAGATAGATGGTTTAAAAGGGGAGATCATGGAAGTATTGAAAAATTTCGTAACAGAGAAGACACCTGAAAGTGAAAATGCATCCCATGAAATTCATGATGAGGACACAAGGAAGGTGAATCAAGAATGGA
>JASDQU010100695.1:63815-83923 GCA_032191745.1 Picea mariana | reverse complement strand
AACCGCGACTCAGGGGCATCTAAGCCGTCAAAATCACCCGGGGATCGCACCCGGCCTGAGCCACACCAACCCTTAACATGGTTGGATTTTTTGTCCCCGCAGGTTTCGAACCGGTGACTTTAACATCACGGAGTGGCTTAACAACACACTCCGTCACCGACTGTCCTACACCTCAAGGACGATACCGTTAAAAGTTACCCAAAAACATGAAAGTTATTTAATTAACCACAAATACCCTTAAAAGTTATCCAAATTAAAATTTGTTTATTTAATTTTTTTTTAACAAAAGATAATGTAGAAGAATACTAATAAATTGTAAATCGGTAATAAAATACATATATCTATACATTTATCTTTCAATTTATTAAGTAATTTTTATTAACTAAAATTTAAAAATATAAAAACAATTAATAAATAAATATGTAAATAATGATTTTGAATAAATTGGTCAAATTTGGCTAAATTCATTGGATTTTGAAAGTTTTCATTTATAATGCGGTTAAGAATCCAAACTAGTTGTAGTTAGAAGGACACCAAAAAAATAAAATCAATCATCTTAAGAGTTGATGTGGCCCAAGCAGTGTAGATAATCCAAATAACACACTAATCAAAATAAATAAATAAATTTAAATTTAGTTAAAATTGTTTATATTCTCTTAAAAAAATAATATAATTTTTATTTATTTTTATTAAAAAATTATTTTTTCCAAAATAAATAAATAACTTCATAATTTAAACAAGTGTTACATAATGCTTGGAAATGAAAATAATAATGACTTAATGTTATACTAAAACCAAAATATATACTTGGTTAATTTTATTATCTTTCATATCCATACATTTGATTTAATAATGTGAAATATTTTTTTAATGAGATAGATGCTTTCAAACATCAAATCATATTTTCAATAAAATTTTGCAATACATTTTTTTATTTATTATTAAAATAATTTTATTTTATCCTTCCTGTTATCAATATATTTGGTAATGTGATACATGCTTTCAAACATCAAGTCATGATTTCATCACACTCTTCTAAATTAAATAAGTATTGCATAGCAGTTTAGTCCATGTCATACTTGAAAATTAAAATAATAATAACTTAATTTTATACTAAAACCAAAATATATATTTAGTTAATTTTATTATTTTTCATATCCATACATTTGATTTAATAATATAAAATATTTTTTAATGAGATAGATGCTTTCAAACATGAAATCATATTTTCAATAAAATATTGTAATACATTTTTTATTAAAATAATTTTATGTTATCTTCTTTCATACTATCAGTACATTTGGTAATGTGATACATGCTTTCAAAGATCAAATCATGATTTCATCATACTCTTGTAATGAATTTTTATTGATTTAGTATTAAAATAATTTTACTACCCTCTTAATATAAAGGTATTTAATGCTTGCACTGGTGTAGATGGATTGACAAGTGCTGTGTAAATGAAAGGAAATTATTAAAATGAAGTCTCATGTTCGAAAAAACTAGTTACAGATTCCCCAATAAAAAAAATAAAAGTATTTAATAATACACATTTGTTTTATGATTTTATATGTATAATTGAAATGATTTTATATGTATAATTGAAATAAATATGATTTTTTATTGATTTAATATTAAAATAATTTTATTACCCTCTTAATATGAAGGTATTTGATAATACACATTTGTTTTATGATTTTATATGTATAATTGAAATAAATATGGTTTAAATTTTTCGCTCCTAATAGCCCATGTGGAATGGGTCATTTTCTATAAGGAAAAATATGTTTTTATGATTGGCATGGCAGTTTGAATAGTAGCCATCCCCGATTTGACAGAAGCTCGAGAATCAAACCAATTTTAAAGAAGCAATATGAAGCCAAAGAAACCTGTAACCTAATTGTTGGATACGTGTGGAACAGTGCCCCATGCGCATGCGTTACCACGCAAAGAATTGAAAGTGACGCGAACGGTCTCTTCCAGTGGATTTAATCAGTTAGTGATTACTTTAAAATTTAAATGAAAGATTTCAGACTTAGTAATGCAGTATTTATAATAAGGTTTATTAATTAAGTAATTATTTTTGAATATGGAAAAATGTGAAGGTTGTAATAAAACATTAAATCTTTTAATCAATTAAAAATTATAAAAAAGAATTATTATATAAAAAATATATATTTATTTTGTTTAGTTAAATAATAAATTTAAAATTTAAAATAAAAAACAAATTAATTTCAAATCAAAAACAAACTGAATATTATATTTATTTACCATGATTAATAATGAATTTTTTTATTAACATTTTTAAAATAAAATAAAATAACAACTATCACCAATAAAAATTAACAATAAAATTATAATAAATTTTAACATTCCTACTTTAATTCAAGCATTTAACTTATTATTTTATCCCAATAAAATTTAACAATTTAATTATAATAAATTTTAACATTCCCACTTTAATTCAAACAACTCACTTACTATTTTACACCACTAATTTAATTATCACTTTAATTCAAACAACTCATTAATTTTTACAACAACTCAGTAATTTAATTACCCACTTTAATTCAAACAACTCATTTACTTTTTTACAAAATTTAATAGAACTGCCACCTTGATATTTTAAAATATTTCACAATGCATCCTATATTACTGTTTGCATCCCAAACTACTTATTGTTAAACATGACAAAAATTACACACCATGCAAATTTTGCATTAATCACGAGGAGGGCCCTGAGATTTGACGACCATCCGATCCGTCAGATCCAAGGTACGTCCCTCCAGTACGTTAGAGTTGCTGCAAAGTCTGCATGGTGTATAATTTTGCAGTAAAACAGATTCCCAAGCGACGGAAAGTGTTCCAAATTTGAGAGCGATCTCCATATTTGGCGCCATTGGACGGACCCTCAGCTGTGGGTAACAATCGCTGCCAAATATGACGGAACTTCCTTCAGAAAACCAGACACAACTCTGTCATATACAGAAAACAGAAAGAAAAACTTAAGAATATACAGACTGGGAAATTTTCTATCTTTCCAGAACGAGGGCCTGCATGTTGTTCATGTCCATGTCCATGGAGCTGCGGGATCCATCCATCGACCGCAGCTGTCCTGCACAGCCACCGTGGTTATCGGCGCTTCGGAGTTCGATATCGTGGTTAATCACGGCCTTAACCCCAAGGGACTGATACCTGACAAGAGCCTCGGCTCGATGCCCAGCTATCTTGGCGTAGAAAAGGATCGTGAATAACACTATGCCGGCCAGGTACCAGTTGAATTGTAAGGTAGCGAGCGCCTTGGCCCGCATCGTTGCTTTCTGGCTGGCGCAGTTGACAACATCGTGGCCCTCGCTGCGGTCCATCTGGCAACCCTTAGGGACGAAAAGCGGGATCCAGAGCATGAACCCCATGTGAATGAACCACGCCCCCTGGAATAGCACCGACGCGGAGCGCACCATTGCTAGCAGAAAGCTCTGCGGGAACGCAACCTCGAGCAGAATGACCGACAAACTGACGAGAAGGATGAGCTGGAGGAGCCAGTGGTAGTGCCCCTCCACCCCCATGTGGTCAGCCGAGTGGAGGTGGAAGAGCAGCAACTCTTGCCCGAAGGCCAGCGCCACGATTACGTGCAACGTCCCCGGCGGAACTGTGAGCCTATGTACATCAGTGTACAGAGCCACTGAGGCGTAGATTAGAAAGAACAACGACATGGACGAGTGTTCGAAGTTGTGGAGGTGCTCCGGTGGGATGCTCCAGTCGTCTGCCAGGGGCTGGTGCCTATCCGGTCCGATGAACAGCTCCGCCGAAATCATAAGACATGAGCCKGCTATAATGGACGCCAGCTCCACGTATTTTAACTTCCCTCCGCCAAATTTAGCGGGGAACCATGGCCGACTGCGGAAGTCCCATGGAGAGTGCGCGTAATTTGTGATTGTATTGAAGAGGTGCCAGAGACCGATGAGCAGYAAGCCAGTGCCCGGTGCCACATGGCCTATAAATGTCCCCATTCTCAAAATAAGCTTAGAAGGTGATGGATGAGTAGCAGAAGCAAATCAGAAAAAGGATTGAAGGCAGGTAATGCTAAGTTGGTCGCGGGGACTGGGGTTGTGACCATGAAATTTATGTTAAGAGGGCCACGGTAACAGTGCGCTACTAGTTCGCCTACTCGTTTAATGAACCCATGAGCTGAGAGGGGTATTTATCAGCTCAAATATTTTAGATGGAGTTGGACAACTTTTTCGCCCCTTCAACCAGCCAAACTAGTGTGACAAAAAGGACAAAAGTTATGGTATCGTCCTAACAAGTGGAAACTGTATGCTTTTGTACGAGGCAGAGCTTCAAATTTCAACCTCTGAAGCATCACGGTGTGGATTTGGATGCATTAGGGCGGGGATCCATGAAATGAAGACCACTTATTTTGTCTTATAATGATGAGATATGATCCAGACTCCCCAACCAACCAAATCATTTCACCATCTCGATTGCATAAACATCAGTGAGCAAGAATAATAACCACTACATTGTAAAGTTTAAGACTTTGTGTATTGGATGGATATGCCATCTGTCATGGATGAGCATAATCTTGATGGCATCAGTAAGATGAATGGCATGGATGGTTTTTGAGACAATCCTGAGGTTGCATGCTACCTTTGTTTATTGGATGGATATGTCATGGATGAGCGAGTCTTGATGGCATCAAGTAAGATGGATGGCATGAATGGTTTATGAGGTTGCATGCCACCTTTGTTTAATGGATGGGATATGTCATATGTCATGGATGAATAGAGTCTTGATGGCATCAGTAAGATGGATGGATGGCATGGATGGCTTTTGAGACAATCCTGCAGGGTGGCAAGCCATTGAGGTTGCACGCCACCATTGAGGATGCAGGGTGGCAAGCCATTACTATCATAATTAACCACCCACCAAGTTGTTTTCATTTGATATCGGTGAACATTGTTCAAATTTGTTGCTTTGCTTCCTCTGCATTACCCCCCTCTCTATGATATTGCTTTGTTGGAAAGGTGCTCATGTTTTGTTCGAAAAGTGCTTGTGAAGGTCCTTGTGAGACATTCATATGTAAATGAGGGACTCATAGCCAACCCACTTTATCAACATGGATATTATGTAGAAAATGAAAACCTATCTCTCTTCTCGACACAGAATGAACTTTAAGGCTTATGTTCTTTGTGTAAGATGTGCACAAGAAATAAGATGACAATGTAATGGGAAATGAATCTCATTCTCAATGTGTCAATCAATGTCAAGTCTCTAACTCTATACAATATCAAGTGCTCTCTTTTTAGAATTGATCTCAAGGGCTTTGTGTATAATGCAATTCTCAATGTAACTTTCCTACTCCTTTCTCTCCAACAACATGTAAGGATGGGTTCACTTTTTGATTAATCAAGGTAGACATCGGTGGCCCTCCACCTATTCCACTAACTCAAAATACAATTTCCGTCTTGGTAGTTTTTCGTCCCAAACTTTCAGAGCCATTTTGAGGCCCTAAATGGCATTTTTTGGTTCGGCAACGTCTAACATGTTGCCAAAGGAAAATGCTAGGATGAACAGAATGTGTACTCCTCGGCTAGATCTTTCTGACAAGGTACCAAGTGCCCCAAACGAAAATCGTATGCAAAAGTTATAACCTCGGGAAGTTGACGTATTAACTACCTCCATCGAGGCCCACACACCTTTTGGTGTTTCATCTGTCAGGGTTAGGGTTTTGGATGTTTAAGGTTTTCTCATTTATGCTTTATGTTAAAAAGGCCTTTGGAGCCTCATTGTAATCATCTTCTTGTGAATATGTGTGGTTGTCACTCTGTGTTTTCTTTTACAGTCTCTGCATATTTCATTGTTTAATAGAAATTGAATATTATTGTATCTTTGTGTTTCTGCCCCATTTCTGTGTTTCATTTTATTCCCTCATAAATCTGGATTAGTGATATCAGAGCAGTCTACTCTTTATCTGTTTCTCTGTGCATGTCCCCAACGAGGTCAAGGTATAAGGCATTGGGACTCGAACTGTTCAAACCTTTGGAAGATCGTCCTCGCTGACTTCGATGGTCTCCCATGGCCAAGGAAAAGAGAGACGAGGGAGTAGGAGATCCTATTAAGTTGTTGCTCGTGGAAGTCCTCATGCAACAAAGGAATGAAATGATGGATATTTTCCCCCAAATACTTCAACGACTGCCAACAACAACATATGCATCTTCGTGAAGCAACCACTTTGGAGGCACCACCCCCTTCAAGGTACAAATTAATTTCAATATTCCCATATTTGAAGGTCAAATAGATGTGGATGCTTTGGAAAAGTGGTTAAATATACTGGAAGGTTATTTCTATGTCCACAAATTTTCCAATAAAGAAAAAACTACCTTTGCACTCCTTGAGGCTATCCCCCGTTTCAATCATTGGTGGGAGACTTACTGCGAGTGAAACTCCATAGATGAGTCTAAAATATTTGGGGTCGATCTCACATGGGACTCTTTTATGGATGTCATTAAGGAACAATATTACCATATTGGAAACTATGACGACCAATACACGAGATGGACCATACTACGTCCGGAGAGGGACCAAACAGTGTCAAAGTTCACAAATACCTCCCATACCTTGTGCACCAATTTGGAAATCAAAGACTCCGAGCAACATCTAGTTCTAAAATACCGGTGGGGTTCTACATAGGTACTTCCAAACAAAAATGGAGTTTCAAGACATCTCATCTCTAGGAGTCGCTTATTGATATGCTATCAAAATCGAGAAAAAATTTAAGCAAAGGAATAAGAAGGAGTTTGGATCTACGAATGCATCACAACAAGAGTCCGGAAAAGGAAGCCCCAACATGCAGAACAAAGGACAAATCAAGGGTGGACAACCTCGGGACAACCAATCTAAGCCACAAACAAAGAAGGGTAATGGGAAGACAAAGAAAAGCACTAGGAAGTGGTATGAGTTCCATAAAATCCCCTGGTACAACATCGATGAATGTCGCTCGAAGTAGTCATCGGTGGTTGAGTTGAAAACCTCAGAGTCAGATCTAGACTCTGTCTGTGATTCAGATCTAGACAAGATGAAGAAAATCATTGATGCAGAACCAGTGCCACAACCACTACCATCAAGATCCAACCAAACAAACTAGAAGAGTCGGAGGAAGGTGAGTACCTTTTTCACTCGTAGACGTGGGTGAAGGGTGCTTTGCTACATTTCATTGTTGATAGCGAAAGCCAAAAGAACCTTATCTTAGCAAAGGCCTTCAAGTGGTTGGATTTGTTGAAAACACCACATATGTAGTCGTACAACATTGAGTGTCTCAGTCAAGGACGAAATATCTGCATTAGCCAATAGTGTCACCTACCCTATGGCATCACGCTTTTCAAGGATGAGGTATTCTGTGATGTTTTCCCACTTGAAGTTTGTGATGTTCTTTTAGGCCAACCATATATATGGAAACATCATGTTGTATATGAGTTTAGACCTCACAATGTCATTGTTATTGTGGGAAGACAATTATACAAGATACCAGAGGTAGCTTCACCTACCACAATTTCTTTGGTCTCAACTAAGCGTGCAGGAAGGTCATCTCCCATACTGAGAAGTTTTTCATCTTCATGATTCACTCTTAGAGTAAATGGAAGGTTGCAGCCACATCCATGGCCTCCACATAGGGCTCTACTACGTAGTAGAATCAAGTGGACAAATTCATGCAGGAATATCGAGACATCTTCACCTCACCCACTGGGGTGTCTCTGCACTATCAGGTTAAGCATTCAATTGAGATGACCCCTGGAACACCTTTTCCTAACGGGCCATTGTATTGGTGTTCTATCTTGGAAAATGAGGAAATCAAGCACCAAATTCAAGAGATTCTCCAAAGGGCACATTCGACCAAACTACTTACCATGCGGAAGTCCAATCATGCTCATACCAAAAAATAGTGGGGACTTTATGACTCTTTATTGATTACAAAGATATGAACAAAATCACAGTTAGGAACCGATACCCAATTCCTCGAATTAAATAACTTCTTGACTAGCTCAAGGGGGGCATCTACTTTGGTAAGATTGATTTGAAGTCTAGCTACCACCAAGTCCCCACAAAACAGACTAATATATGGAAGACTGCTTTCAATTCTAAAGATGGCCTTTTTGAGTGATTGGTCATACCCTTTGACTTGACGAATGCCCCAATAAATTTCATAAGGTTGATGGACGACATCTTGCGAACCTTCACCAATTATTTTTTGGTTGTATATTTGGATGAAATCATCATCTTAAACAAGAGTTGGGTAGAACACTTGCAACACATTCAACAGGTCCTCCACACTCTATGACAACATAATTTATTTGCTAACTTAGAGAAATGTTCCTTTGGCATGCATAAGGTCCAATATTTTAGATACATTGTAGATGAGTATGGTGTGCATGTCGATCCAGCCAAGATCCAAGTCATTCGTGATTTCTAAGACCCGACAACATTAACTGAGCTTCAGAGCTTCTTAGGCCTAGCCAACTTCTATTGCAGATTTGTATTGAGGTTCTCCCATATCGAATGGGCTCTTGGCCAAGTGACCAAGGGTGGTTGCAAAGCCAAATTAGTGTGGGGTAGATTACAATAGAAATCCTTTGATGATCTGAAACATCGCTTATGCTTAGCCCCGATGCTTGTCTTACCCAATCTGCAACAACCATTTTAGATTGAGACGGATGCTTCTGATTATGTTGTTGGTGCCATTCTCACTCAACATGGTCATTCGATGGCCTATCATACTGAAACACTCTCATATGTTGTTTTTAAGTACCCCACCTATGACAAAGAAAGGTACTTCATTGTACAATCCTATCACCAATGGAAGCATTACATTCTAGGGAATGAGACAACCATCCATAAGGATCACAAGCCTCTACAATTCATGCAGACACAAGGTAAATTGAAAAATGATTTCCATCATAAGTGGCCCACATACTTGCAACAGTTTCACCTCAACATTAATTATAATAAAGGGAGTACCAATCATGTCATTGACTTCCTCATTCAACCTTCAGTTGCAGCACTAACCACGGTACTTGACTCTTTTGTGGGCATGAGACCTCCGAGAGGTCCCAACTCTATAAAAATGATCTTAACTTTGCTACGACCTACCATATGTTGAGAACATGCATGACCGTTGTCGAATTTCATCTTTATTATGGACTGTTATGCCATCCAGGTCATCTATGTGTTCCTTCAAGCGAGCATGCGACGCTGATTTGGGAAGTCCACTACAGTCGGGTAGCAGGACACTTTGGTGTGGAGAAGACAATGGCAATACTATAGAAGTATTTATATTTCCTAAATCTTTGACAAGATGTTAGTAAGTATATCATATCCTACAATGTCTTCTCCATTGCCAAGCTAGCCATTAAAAAACAAGGACTGTACACCCCTCTACCTACTCTTGACAAGCCCTGGGAATCCATCTCGACATACTACATGTCAAGTCTTCTATGAACCAAGCATGGCAATGAATGTGTATTTGTGGTGGTTGATCGATTATCTAATATGGCTATTTTGACCGCCTGCAAGAAGAGTATCACAACCAAGGCCACTGCCAAGCTATTCTTCGAGTGTATATGGGTACACTTCAAACTACCACAGACCATCATATCAAATCAGGAGAGCACATTCTTGAGCACATTCTGGCTGAGCCTCTATCCACTATTGG
This sequence comes from Picea mariana, assembly GCA_032191745.1. Classification (NCBI taxonomy): domain Eukaryota; kingdom Viridiplantae; phylum Streptophyta; class Pinopsida; order Pinales; family Pinaceae; genus Picea; species Picea mariana. Next base: position 74,214 of record JASDQU010100695.1, on the reverse strand, counting down.
ACACCAAGATCGCTAAAATTCAAATCCACTGTTTCCACCCTCAGACTTGTTATCACTCCAGGAAACTCTCCTAGGATGTAAGTCGGAGATGCCTGGTAACTAACTCTTTTTGGGAAATATTTTCTTAATAATTGATGTGGTTTTTTTGGATCAAGATGAATATCTAGGGACTGGAATGTGTTTTCAAGACTGTCTAGAAATATAAAATCTCACAAGGCCTTCTAGTAATGCAGTCAGACAAGATTTGATTAAATGGTAGAGAAGATAGCTATTGAACCAGATTATACTCATATAAAACAAGCACAATGGGTTTAATAACTAAGGAAATAACTTATGATTCTCAACTTAATTGATCAATTAGTGAGATGACAGTCACATGCAGATTGAATAAGCATAAATAAAGAACATTCACTCATAAGATATCAGAGAACAGAAAAGAAAAGTCTGACAACACAACTGAAGGAAGCCTGCAATTTTTCATATAATAAGAATAGGTCTCTCTTACAGTAGCAACATGTAGAACCCAAAATCGAACCCTTGGTTCATCTTCTATCCTAAGCTTTATAGCATTACAAAGTAATTCTAAGATCCTGAAAACAAGGATCAAATATACTAAACATAGTAACTCAAAATTCGGTTGCAAAAGAAGTGGGATGCTTCCCCAAAATGAGGCCAATCCCAGATTTCTCTCTGTTGATTGTTGGTGTAGTGTAGAGCAGCCTCCCAAGGCTAAATGATGACTTTCAAATAGAGACTAAGTCGAATTTGTTGATGTGGCCAGGTGTCCTACTTTCTGTCCTAATTAACAAAGTCCATAAACCTTTGAAATAACTCCTTTCTCCATAATGTGTCAAAAATAACTGTTGGGCTGGACTTGATAATTCATTAGGCATTCATTTGAAAAGATCCCAAATATTTTCATCTCAAAAATCCTTGATCTGTGTAAAAACTCGTCCAATTCTGGACACACAGGCTTTCGGTGGTTATCTGGGAAAATTCCTGGGTGAGTTATCCACCGAAAGCACCTCTTTTCAGTGGTTAATGAGCACATTGTAGGCTCGCCTAAACCACCGAAAGTTAAACTTTGAAGAAGTTTCAAAATTGCAAAAATGTTTATCCTAAATCCTCTTTTAATACTCAAACTTTCTTAGATGCTGCAGTCCTGGTTCGTGCAGACCTACGAACTTTTGCTGACTGTGTAGGGGGTTCTGGTACATCCATTATAGTTGTGGCTAGATTAGCCAAAGTATCCAGTCTAGTTTGTTCCTCCTCTAGTGATTTAAATTCTTTTAACTTGAGCCTCAGAATCCTGAGCTGCCTGTAGAGTTTCATATTTTCTCTGATCAAAACTCTGTTTCTATCTTTGATTTTGTCATGTTTTTATTTAAGAGTTTGATACATTTTGAACAGTTCAGCATTTCTCTTAGTGAGGTCTGTGTTGGCTTTTTTGATTACCCTCTCTAGAAATTTCCTCTCATAAATCTCTTGTAGGATCTTGTTGATTTTCTTTGTTTTACCTTTTTTAGGCCTACTTGAGGAAGCTTCTGCTTCGGGTTGCCTATGGGTCTTTGGAGGACTTGATGAAGCTAGATTTGAATGAAACTTTGCATCCTGTTAATCTGCAAGTTATCCCGTGTCTCTGCCACCGCCTGTTCTGATTCAGAGTCACTGTAAGGTAGATTGAGAAGGCTTTTTCCTGTGGTAGGGTTTTTAGATTGTTTGTCTTCAAACTGTAATTTCCTCTTGATTCCTTCCTTTTTTCTAGGGGATGCTTTTATAGGATCTCTGGGTATTGAGATTCCTTTTCTTTTCCTATGACTACTCTTGGGAGTAGGAGCTTTTCTACCTGTAGCCTTCTTAGTTTCTGCCTCTGCTGGTTTTTCTGTCTGAAACTCATTCCAGAACAAAAAGAAACCCCACTCAATGTGTTTCCTCTGCAGAGCTTCTCTCACAAGTAGAGTAATCAGCCCTTGATGTGATAATCTGCTGCTAACCTTAGCAGGCTGGGCTTTCACTTGTCTTGCCATTTTTGCCAGGGTTTTGTGAAAGAAGTAAGGCAGGTTTATCATTCCTCTGCTTGTGAAATGAGTCAGAAGTTTAAAATGGTAATACATTACCCTGTTGTAGCACCCCTCACAAGTGATATACACCAAAATTGCCTTCAACAGGGACTGCCACTTTGGTTCCAGATAGGACATGGGAATATCCTTCTTCCAGGTCAAAGCTTTATGCACTGGTAACAAATATGACCTAAATTCGACATTCGAAGGTGAGGAGGTTTTAAACCAACAGTCCCCTGTTCTGGGTAACCCTGTGTACTCAACAATCGCTACTTCGTCGATGATAATCTCCTCTCTGCCTATCTTAGCAATCCTTCCATCATAGGAGAGAGCAAAAGTTTCGGCCACCTGTTGGTGAAATATTGTCAATTTCTCACAATATGCGAAAACTCCGGTCTGTCTGAAACACTCTGCTACCTCCGAATGAGCTTCCAAATACCAAACGCCATCCACCTCGGATCTCAAAGCAGGACTTGCTTTTGACATGGATCGATGTTGACTGTGCATGAAACTGTGTAAAACAAGACTTTCGGGAGGCAATGACTCTGGGAACTAGGGATACAATCGATATCACTTATGAAAAACCGATGAAATCGGGTGACGAAAGCATAGAATTAATGAATTCACTAAAACACTGACCCACTTTCGGACAACAATTTAGCTGAGAAATGCCGAAACTTAAGATTTTCGGGGGCACTGGTATTTCTGAAACTTGAAAGAGAATAGTTTCCAAACTTACCTGATAACCCGACCCGGTTTACTTGACTCGGAATGCTTGCTGAATTGGTGACACTTTGACAATTGCCAAAGGAAATGGGATCAGGATTTTTGAGATACGATTTTACTGATAAAATCGCGGGCTTATGGTTGTCTTCAGCGATCTTCGGGATTCATTATAACTCCTGGAGTTTTCAGATGAAGGAATGACCTGGTAATGATGGCTGACGCACTTGCCACTGAAATGGAGGGTAGCTCCGTGCAACCATACCTTCCAATCACCGCTCTGCGTGGATTTGAAATGATCAATGCGACGAATAAGACACAGGTGCTTCAAAATTTTGGATGGACGCCACGAATGTGCATCATCTCCCGCATGGCGAGCTTTCGGCGGTTGTATTTCTAATCATTGCGCCGATCTTTGACATCTGGCTCGTGCGAAAGCATGAGCTTTCATTTTTCCCATTCAAACACTTTCGGTGGTTACTTGCCTTCTGCTTCGACCCCTTATCTGCCAAAAATGAAAACTTTCGGTGGTTAATGAGCACACTGGAGGCTCGCCTAAACCACCGAAACCTGATATTTTTCCTTTTTCTTGACCGAACCAAAATCAACATTTCTTTTGAGATTATTTTCTAAATACATACTCTCTAACCTATTTACAGAAATTTAGGAATTAAATTTAGATCACAACCTATCATCTAAAAAGCAAATAAAATCCACCAATTTATTTGAGGAGTTAACACTGGCTCCTATTGGGGATGAACACATCCCTGTGAGGTTTCAAGAACCATAGAATCAATGCCTTTCCTGGAAAAGAACCTAAAAACTAAACTATATGCTAGTGTTTCCATTGGGCATGGAGTTATTGAAAAATAAAAACTAAGACTAACATTACAATGTCTAGGCTTTGCAGCCTTAGACGAAATAAAGTTTTAAAAATCTCCCGTTTACCGAGCCACTAAACACTTCTTCACCCTCCAGATTCTGTAGAATGAAAGTCTTGTTGTTTTGCACCTGAGTAATCATAAAAGGTCCTGTCCACAAGGAATCGAACTTGCTATGCTTGCCTTTCTCCTGTCGAATAACATCCCATTTTAGAACCTAGTCACCGATCTGAAAACTGTCCACCTTCGCCTTTCTGTCAAACGTCTTTTTGATCTGCATCTGATGAGCTTCTGATCTGTCCACTAACTGTTCGCGAGCTTGTTGCAGTTCCACCAAATCCAGCATCCTTCTTACCATGTCATTTTTCTTAGTTTGCTCTTCCTGAAAGAACTTAGCCACAGGAAAAACTAACTGAACAGGAAAAATTGCATCAGTCCCATAAACCAACTTGAATGGGGAAGTTCCTATGGATTTTTTAATAGTTACTCTGTCTTCCCATAGAGAAAATTTCAGTTTGGAATCCCAATTCTTTTTATTTTCCTCTAACAGTTTTCTTATTATTTTGATCAAGCTCTTATTTGACAATTCAGCCAAATCGTTACCTTGAGGATAGTAGGGAGTTGAGTGTACAAGTTGGATGCCCATTGATTCACACATGTCTACCAATGATTCTACTTTAAATGCTGCTGCATTATCTGCCACCAACCTCTTGGGATAACCAAATCTGCTCAAAATATTTTCATAGAGAAACTTCATGACTACCTGGGGTGTAGCATTTCGGGTGGGAATCGCCTCTATCCACTTTGTGAAATAATCCGTGGCTACTAGAATCCACTTGTGCTGACCACTGGATGAAGGATTTATCTCACCTATGAAATCTAAACCCCACTACTGAAAAGGGCCATTCACAACTATAGGTCTCAGGGGTAAATATTTTAGTTGTTCTTTACCGGTAAATCTTTGGCATTTGTCACAAGATTTGACGAATGCACACACATCTGAGAAGAGAAAAGGCCAATAATATCTATCCCTTAGGATCTTATGGGCAGTAGTCTTCCAGTAATGATGACCACCACAAACGGATGAATGAAACTGATGTGTCACTTCAACAGACTCTTCTTTATCTAAACACCTGAGAAGCAAACCGGCAGGGTCTCTCCAATATAACAGATTATTATAAATGCAGAATTTTATAGCTCTGAGCTTGAGAGCTCGAGCTTGAGAGCTCGAGCTTGAGGCAAACTGAGTTCAAGAGGAACTTCAAGCTTTTGCAGAAAATGTATGATGCCAGAATACCATTCACAGGAAGACAAGTGCTCTGCCACTTGCTGACTGTCATGCTGCCCTTCCGCTGCCAACTCTGTCTTTGAATTTTCTGAACTTTCTCCTATGAAATTAATATCCAACAGCTTATGATTTTCCTCCGTTAAAAGCTTGGCAAGGCCTTGGCCTTTTACCAACTTGGTGGGCTTCACTTCGATATTGAATTCAATCATCTTTTCAATCCATCTAGCTCTCTTTCCGTCAATATCCGGCTGAGTCAAAACATCTCTTACAGAATATGACGGAACATATGCGATGACCTTTGAGTGAAGAATATAAATTCTGAATGATTTTAAATCTTTTATGAGAGCATAAGCTTGTTTCTCGATAGGGTCATACCTTAGTTCAGCATCCCTGAGAGTTTTGCTGAAGAAAGCCACGGGATGATCAAACTTTTCCTCGTCTTTCTGAAGTAGGACTACTTCCACTATGTCATAGGAAGCAAATGAAAAAACATAGAACATCTTACTGTAATCTGGGCTGATCAGAATCGGGGATTCGATGATTGCTTTCTTGATATCCTGAAAATAGTTTCTTGTTTTGTCTGTCCATTTTATCTCAGACCCCTTTTTCAGCATGCATGTTATGTGTTTGACTAATTCAGCAAAATTTGGTACAAACCTTCTCACAAAATTTATCTTACCGAGCAGTGATTGAATGTCCTTCTTTGACCTCGGCAAGGACAGATTTTGAATTGCCTCCACTCATGCTGGATCAATCATTACACCTTCTGTTGAGATGATGTGGCCTAAGAGCTTACCCTTCCTTAGGGAAAACTGGGATTTCTTGGGATTCAATGAGATCCCGAACTGTCTGCATTTTAAGAACACTCTTTTCAGAGGTTTCAGATGCTCCTCATGGCTGCTGCAATATACTGTAATATCATCAAGGTATATAAGGATGAACTTGTCCTTTTCTCCCACAAATGCTATATCCATGGCCCTTTGGAATGTGGCCCCGACATTCATTAATCCAAAAGGCATCTTGGCGTACATAAAGGTACCCCAAGGAGTGGTGAATGCAGTCTTCTCCTAGTCATCAGGGTGAACAAAAATCTAATTGTAACCAGAAAAGCCATCAAGGAAACACATGACCTTGGCCCCTGAAATCCTGTAACAAGTGTTCCATCTTAGGAAGAGGATAGTTGTCCTTTTTATAGCATTTGTTTAAGTTTCTAAAATCTACACACAATCGGACCTCCCCATTTTTCTTCCTTACTATCACCAAATTGGCAATCCATTTGGAGTATCTCAAGGGAATTATGATCTTGGCATCTAGGAGTTTTTTAATTTCTCTCTCAATCACTAGCAGCAGAAGAGGACTGATAGGTCTGATCTTTTTCTTGAAAGGAATGGTGTCTTTTTCCAGAGGTATCTTATGCCGAATAATATCGGGATCATAAGTCTTTAAATCACTATATTTCCAAGCAAAAACATCAGAAAACTCCTTCAAAACACTATAGTATTTTGATTTTTCATCAGCAGTCAATTCAGAAGACAAATTTATAAACTTAGGCTGGCTTTTACCTCCTATATTATGCTCTTGAACAGCTGGATCATTATCCTTTTTGTCTGGCTTGTAAGGAACATCATTCTGATCAAAAAGCCTTTCTAGGAGTACCAAACCCCGAGGTATGTAATTGTTTGGTAGCTGAACAATATCATGTTGGCCCAACTTTTTCTTTAGCTCAGGTTCCTGTGATTCTTCTTCATTAATATTCTGCTGATCAATGTGCAAATCAGAAAACTCGTCTACCACTTGGAGAAATCTGTTGAGTTCATGATCATCTTCAAAAACTTTCCAATATTTGATGTTATCAGGTAAGGAGTGTCGATATTTTACTTGAATCTCATAGCTGAGCTTAGGGGGCATGGGTGGAATGAATTTGCTGGCTGAAACAGCAAGAGAATAAGAAAGCTGATTCATATCCCTTGGTATGTATGAAATTTCAAAAAATTCATATCCCTTGGTATGTATGAAATTTCAAAAACAAAAAAAGAGTCACGCACTTTCCATACTTCGTCCCTGTAAGCCTTTAATATGATATGCTTAGCCTGAAAAGTGTTGTTTACCTATTGTATGATAAGGTCTACGTCTCCCAATACCTTCAAACCTTTTATCCCCATCTCTTTGGCTGAATTTAAACCCAACAGCAGAGCCTCATACTTCGCTATGTTGTTCGTAGTTCTGAAGTCGAGCTTGAAAGACAAAGATATGGTCTCCTTTGAAGGAGAGATCAGAACTACTCCAGCGGCTGCTGAATCCTTAGTGCTGGCCCCATCAAAGTACATAGTCCAGACTGAAATGTCCTCACCTTCGGACTGCTGTTCAATAGGCTTCACTAGCTGCACAGGAGTTGACTGACCATCATCAATCTAAAGGATGCATGAACCAAAATCTGTATCCACAGCATAGATAGGATGATTGACGGAATTCTTTCCATCACTGATGATGTAAGCAAGCTGGTTTTCCTTGTAAAGTCTTTTCAGCTCCCCCCCAAACACCAGAATCGTAGCGTATGACAGATCCATCTGCAATGTACCTCCTAATCTTTTTCCCCATGAATGAGACAAAATCATCCCAAACTTAGGTGGAATATCAACAACTACTACGTCCATAACCATACTTCTCATTGGTAATTGAGCAAGGTTAATAACCATGTCTTTAATGAGTCCGAGACATCTAACTTTTCTAGAATCAAAAAAGAAAAGATCTTGGTATGTTTTAGTGACTTCGAGTCCAAGCTCATCCATCACCACCTTTGGCATAAGGTTATGTGATGCTCCAGAATCAAGCAAGCAATTGTGAAGGATTTTGTCATGGACATTTAAGGATATGTAAAATGGTGGACAAGAATCGTCTCAGTCTTCTATTATAGGCCCTATGGTCACTTTAGGCTGATCATCTTGTAGGTTAATGAAATCATCTGATGGAGAGGTCCTAGGCTCAAGAGACTTTAAGATGGCTGCTTTAAAGACTTCATTCTTCATGAGTTCAGTGAAAGGCATTGGTATCTTAACCTTTTGAATTTCTGATTCAAAATTGAAAGAGAGAGATGGTCTGTCTGAAACCTTTACCTTATTAGAAGGAGCCTTGAGACTGACTTGCTCCTTGACTGGGGGCTGAATTTGTTTCTTCAGTTGTTTTGCTGGAAGGGGGGTCTGTTTTTTAGGAGCGGGAGGCTGCTTGGCAGCAACCTCTTTACTCTTCACAGAAGCAGAATCTTCCTTGTCCTCCACAGGAGCAGCACTAGGTGCTTTTGGGATAGCATTCTTCTTGGACCTTAAGTTGTAACCTTTTTGATCATCTATCAAGTAGACCGCTTCTTCAGCACCTGCCTCTTGAATTTGCTGATCCATCGGGGCTTCTTCATAGTCTACCTGTGTAAAAAATGAAGAATCATTTTCATCACTGAAACAGTTTATCTCGTTAGCATCTTCAATTTCATCGTGAGGGGGTTGTTGTTCTTCATCTAATACTGCATTTTGAAAAGGTGGTCTGACCCTCTGATCATAAACTAGATTTCTATCTCTTTGAAGGATCTGAACTTGTGGATTATTCCTTCTGTAAGGAAAAGCATTTGGATTTTTGGGGGCAAAAGCATTTGGTTCTTTTGCCCTTGCTGGTTGTTGATTCTAAACCTTCAACTTTGACATTTCAGACGTTAGATTGTCTAACATCTTCGCCATCTTTTCCATTTTACTGCTAGAAGAAGAAGAGGATTCAACAACAGACTTCTTCCTCTCGGCCCTTCCTTTAAGCTTCTGAGCTGCTGTAATGTTAGACTCAACCTCAAGTGCGGCATCTTGCATTAAAGCAAGCGTGGCTGATTGTCTTTCTCTAAGGATAAGACAAAACTCTGAATCAAAAGCAACAGAGAATGTGATCTTTGCCAATGCATCGCTTGGTTTAATCTCTGCAGGGATCTTACCAAACATTTTATTAAATCTCTTGATGAAGTCTGAAACCGAATCTCCATCATCCCTCTTCAAATTTCCAAACTCAGAAATGTAGTATAACAGATCTCTTCTTTCTTCCCAATGCTTCAAGAATACCTCATCTAATTGTTCAATGCCAGTGATCGAATTTGTTGGTAGCTCTTTGAACCATTTTCGGGTTTGGCCATCCAAACTCTGAACAAAAACTCTAGTCCACACATCTTCTTCTGAAATATTTATGTTTTCCGCATAAGCATAAAATGCTTCGATGTGTTCTTCAGCAGTATACTCCCCTGCTCCTGTAAATTTTGGCATATATTTCTGATAGTCACCTGTGTGCATGGTAGACAAGGGATTTGGAAAAACAAGTGGGGCATATCTGTTTGCCAAGATATGTTCCATCTTGGTCAAAGGGGCAGCCATGGCAGTCTTGGTGATTGATAGAGACGAGGAACTTGTAGGAGATGATGCAGGAGATGAGCTACCTGAGTTAGAATAGAATGGTTGTCTTACTTCATCTTGAGCAGAAGGTTCAGAAGTCGGTGAAAAATAAGAGGCCTTATAAAATTGACCAAGCAACAACGCTAAATTCTCTTCACCATTAGAGGACAGATCATGGAGAATTTCTTCAAGAACAGGCAGATTGGTGTGAGTGTATAAGATACCTTTCGAAGGTTTGATGGGTGATGAATCGAAAGAAGATGAAGAGGAATTTTCTTTTTGTTTGGAGGATTCTGTATTCAATTCTTTTGGATGGGATGAAATGTCAATCTCAAGGACAGAATCAGTGATATTAGAAGAAAATGAAGGTTCTTCTACCTTAGAAACTTGAGATGAATTTTTTATTTCCTGGGAATCTTGAATTTCAGTAGGGGATTTAATCAAAGGCTTATTAAATATGGAAGGATGAGTATCAGTTTGAATACCTGAATCAACTGCCCTTGCAGATCCAGAAGCCTGTCTTTGCAAAGCTTTGCCCTTGCTGATGATCTTCTCAGGATTAGGAACTGGTGTTATCAATGGGCCTTTTTGGTTCGCCCTGGTGTGAGCTATTTTGGGAGCCACTTCGTTTCAATAGAGTCGCCAGATAGAAAATGTACAACCTGATAGTGTCTACTTCTTGTCTATCATCAAGAACTAGATCTATGTCGTCTCCCAGAGAAGCTGAGCTTCGATCTCCTCTCCCCGGCATCGGCGCCAATTTGTTATCACTCCAGGAAACTCTCCTAGGCTGTAAGTCGGAGATGCCTGGTAACTAACTCTTTTTGGGAAATATTTTTTTAATAATTGATGTGGTTTTTTTGGATCAAGATGAATATCTAGGGACTGGACTGTGTTTTCAAGACTGTCTAGAAATATAAAATCTCACAAGGCCTTCTAGTAATGCAGTCAGACAAGGTTTGATTAAATGGTAGAGAAGATAGCTATTGAACCAGATTATACTCATATAAAACAAGCACAATGGGTTTAATA
>JASDQU010100695.1:10484-23377 GCA_032191745.1 Picea mariana | reverse complement strand
CATACTTCTGGGGTGTAAATACTTCATGGGGTATAAACATGGCTGAAAGTAAAAGACCTCTAAATCAGGAAGATAATCAGGCTCCACAACCAACACAAGCGACCTTGAGAATCAAAAAAAGATTGTAGGACAATTTCATCTCCCTTAAAAAGACTAAAACCTTTAGGAGAGGACAACATCCCCCCTAGGGACTCCTCTTAGTTTATTTTTCAAACACATCTTAAGATTGTAACGGGCCCATACATGCCCACATGCTACAAAGATATGATAGTGTTGAAATTTACTTTCTTAGATTAAATCACTAGGGAAGTTTAAAGGTTTTGTAATGGGCCCATACATGCCCACATGATCACAATCTAGGATAGTTTCAAAATCTTTTCTTAGACTAAATCAAAATAGGGAGTTAAAGGAATAGTAAAGGACCCACATGTCCACATGCTAGTTTCCTAGGGACTTTTGAATTACACAAGGTTGTACCAAAGGCATTTAGTTAATTAGGTAATCAACATTTGTAAGGACCAAATGAAGTCCACATGTAGCAAGGTGACACCTAATTCATTAAAACATTGGCACACTTTCACTCATTCACACACAAAATTCACTTATCACTCACATAGTTTTCCTCTTGAAACATGGAGGTCAAAGTAAGTTTTCTCCAAAAGGAATCCGAAACACCCCACCATTTTCTTGACGAAACTATACACTCCCATTTAATTTCAACGAGGTTGTTTCACACCCCCAATATCTCAAACAACCACATCTAAATTTTTTCTAAAAACTTACTAAGTTTTCCTCCACAGGAGGTGCCAAAAGAAATTTTCTAGTCTAGGTAGGATTTCAGGGATAGGCATCCAAATAACTCCTCGTTATCTGGTTCCCACATTGTCAAAACAATAGAAGTTGTCAAATAGGGAACTATAAATCCTCCAAGTCAAGTGTTCCTAACACCATAAGGTAGGGAGATACCCATGAAGGGTTGAAGGTCGAGGTTTGGTTGTTTTGTGTGTCCCCCCTTGAGACACCCATCTCTTGGACGAGATCCAGCCCGTGACCCATTTCTTAGGCTGAAAATCTAAATGTCGCACTTTGACCGAGGTACCTAGTGACCAAATTTTAGGACATCTACCTAGGTGGCAATTGTGGGCTGCAATTGCACCTTGATCGGATTTTGTGTGGCTATTGAGAAATATCGCCAGCTCTTTCGGGATATGCCCCCTTTACCCCTCATTATAACTGATTACTTCATCCTTCACTAGTTTCTCTTCCAGTGACTTCAGACCCCACTGTTGAGTACTATTGGAAGGTCCAATACTATTTGAGAGGAAGGACGTTACGTCTTTTAGGACACGGGCATTTATTTTCTTTGATCCCCCGTGCGGAAAAAACCCACTTATCCACATATATGCTTATTTTTCAAAACACTTTATGTATGATGCATTTCTGATTATATATATAGTGTAAAGTTCAAAAAATTGCAATAAAGGCTCTTGTTTATTTATTACTCTCATCACAATTTGCACACATCCACTTAGCTAGTTGAACATCATAGGGGACACACAGAACCCCTGTCATTCCAGATGATTGCTAAACCTCCCTTCTATTCTAGGGGGAGTTACCACTCTTGCCAACTCATCGACACCACCTTCACACACTCTAGTGAGTGCCACTATCTTAGGACCATATTTGCTTGGTTCCACATTACTTGGGTCTAATTCCCAAGGTCCACAATCCACTCCCTCTCCTTTACACAGAAGCGGGAGGACAACTTCCTCTCAAGGGGGAAGTACCAACCCACCTAGTCCCCCTCAAGGGTCAGTTTCACAAACCACTCACACCATGGTTGGAACTAATCCTCCCCCACCACTCAAGATGCCATATTTGGCCTCTTTTAACATACCAGATCTAAGAAAAATCACAAATTATCCTATATTGCATGACCCCATATGGCCTGCAATGCCTACCAAACTACCTTCATACATCCCCAAGTTTGAAGGAAAGGCAGGGGATGACCATGCCAACCATGTCATGACTTTCCACTTATGGTTCTCTTCCAACAACATTATGGATGATTCCATCCAACTAGAATTATTTCAATGCACACTCACTGGCCCATCGGCCAAATGGTATGTCGACGAAAAATTGGATTCCCATGCTACTTTCAAGTCCTTTGCCAAAGCATTTTTGACCTTCCTCCAATTACCAATCCTCCATGACAATGGTCTTGAACTACTCTCTAATTTCAAACAAACCTCAGCCACATATATCACTGATCACATTCATGAGTGGAGTCGACGACGTAGTTTGTGCAAAGTAGAAACCACCAAACAACAGTGCCTTGATTGGTTTCTCAGATCACTTATCTCTCTCCTCGGTAAAGATGTAGCTTCCACCTTCCCTCAATCAGAATAAGAAGCCATCAGTAAATCTCAACAAGATGACCTTGTCTATTCACAATCAGGGTACTTGTACATAGTACTTACTGACCTCCCAAAACCTATGTCATTTGGCCAAGACAAACCTGAGATGTCTCACTCAATAGACAGATTGATTGGTAATACCACGCACCACAGTCCACAACCCCAAAAACCACCAATGTATGGCACACCTCAATATCCGTCGACATATGGAGGAACCCCTTATTATCCTCCACCCCCTTATCAACAAACATACCCTATTGTTCCCCCTCAGTCATTGGGGGCACCCACACCGGTACCCATGTCATATCTTTTCTCTCAATCCAGTACGGATCCACCACAAACCCCTGGATATAACCCTAGAAGTAGTGGAAGTACCTCTACTTCCTATACACCATATGGATAATATCCACATAACAATCCATATTTTTCACTTCCTAGTCCTCCCCAGTCAGTTAATCTTCCACCGAGACAACCATATGCTGGCATCAACTTCGTTCATCCATTTCCCATTCAACAAGTTCATACATTTGAAAATTTGAATACGACCAATCTGACTCATAAGAAGAAAGGAAGAAACCAAAACAATGACAATATAGGACCAGGCGGGAATGACCCACACAACCATCCCATTGGGGGAAACTAATACCAAGACCCCCAAGGGAGCACCAATAACAATATACCATGACAAGGGAAGCACAAAAATATTTGAACTAACTTCCCTTGCGCTATATGTGGTGAGTATGGACATTATACTCATCATTGCCCCCAAATTCTTGATCTCCAATGGATGAGGGTATATCTGAACTCATAGGGCCCTCCGCCACAATCTGCCCCTCAACAGGCCCCACAACAGTATTTGCAACCACTACCTCCAACTATTTTTCAAAACCCCATTCCATACCAAGGTGTGATGAACACCCAAAAAATGATCAACCCTACCCCACCACAAATGGGGCAATATCCAAACCCAGGCACCACTCAACCTGCGAATTTCGTTGATCGTAATATCCTCCTCACCAGTAAAGAAATTATTCTGCAAACCCACAACTATCAATATTGTATGCCTCCTGACTCTACCCCAACTACCTTAGAAACACTTCCAACTACTACAAGACAACCATTGATGATTCCACATCCTAACACGGAACCCATTCCTCACATACCACGTATGCCTTTACAACGGAATGTACATAACCCTCATGCTAGGGCTACTCATAATTATAGTCTAGTTTATGACTTAGCCCAGTCTCTCACAGCCATATCTGTGTTGGAGGTCCTCCAAACCTATCCATCACAGCGAAAATCCTTGCTTTCTGCCTTAGGGGCAGTCGACACCGTTGACACGCAACTGATCACATTTGATTCAAATAACAGAGAACCACGTCTTCCTACCCAAGTAGCCTTCTAGATACCAGTTAAGATCTGGAACACCATAGTTTATCGGTGTATCATCGATGAAGGTGCATCCACCTCCATCATGTCTAAACATGTATGGTAGAAAATTGGCTCCCCTGAGTTAGTACCCTCTACCATCACCCTTCGAGCTTACGACGGTCGACCAACATCTTCCGCAGGGCTTTGTCAAAATGTCCCCATAGAAATTGGGGAAAAACCATCCTCATTGACATTGAAGTTATCAATTCCCAGCTTGATTACAATATCTTGTTTAGATGCAACTACATGTATGCTATGAAGGCAGTCACCTCTTCTATTTTTCGTACGATGATGTTCCCCCATAATGGGAATATCATCACCATAGAACAACTTACACATTATGAGCCTAACCATTCTGCCAACATCGATAAAATCCTCCCCCTTGTTCATGTTAGCTCAAATAATTTTCCAGTTTCCAACATTGGCCCTGGATTATTCCACGACCCATCATTGTTAGGAACTTACCATGGCGTGCCACCGCTCCTTCCTCCTTCCAATCAGGTATGTGTCGTATCATCCAAAGGAACTGACATTGAGAATACCCTTCCTCCCAGGGAGGCTTCTCTCATATCTGATGTCCCACTAGTCACAGAGCTCCCCCCTCATGAGCCTCCTGTGAACTCGTCGACTCCACTAGTTCATGATTTCACCTCACCCCAAGGCCATGTCCCAGTTTGGGAAATAGTTCCCCAAGCCATTACTCAAATCCCCTTCTTTTACCCTCTACCAGGTGTACAAGATTTCCAAGTGGCCGCAACTCTTACTCTCCCTAATATGGTGTTGGCAATCCCAGTTTGGTATTTACATCCACCAGAGATGGTTCCTCAACCATCCCTTCCCCCCCAAACAAAATGAATCCTAATGACGATTCCCATACTCAATCCCACCAAACCCTCTACACCCCCACTCACTAACCTCCCTGCCACAGCTGCGGGTAGGCGAAAGAAGAAGTAGCCCACAACTCCACTTCCCCCAAGCATCCAACCTCCTTGTGCACTATGTGATAAAGAAAGACACCCCACTCACAAATGCCCTTCTATTCCCGATCTACACAGTTTTATCCAGCTTCCTCAAGAACAACTTTTTCTTACCACTCCACCAAGGATGTCCCATGCTACTACAATGTGATAAACCACATGAAAACAACATATACGAACAAATTTTGCATGTGCCATATGTGCAGAATATGGCCATTACACTCATCATTGCCCATCTATCCCATACGTTCACCACACATTAGCCACAGAATGCCACACATATCCTCTTGAGCTTCCTCCAACACTCCATACCAATGCTCCCATGAATGTAATTCATTATATTTCTTCATCAGTCCTTGAGCAAAGAGGAGGTCCATGCCTTCCCACCCAATTACCACCCGATCGTCCATTGTGTCAGTGAAATTAGGATGGCATTATGGACCCACCGTCTATATCTAATCCCTTTTCCCCACTTTCATTTTTTGGTACAGGAGCCCATAAGCTTTGTTTTCCGAACCATCTTTGGCCACTTAAAAAGACATTTCCATCAGGTTATCATTTTCCCTTTTCCCCGGTGAAGCATCTTCACATGACACACTTAGGTACGCCTGCTCATGTTCAAAATTATCAAATAAACGATTGTATGTTTGATTCTCTTCAGATATTGTTCACGTCGGGTATTTGGATTTCATGTGTGCAGGTACTTGGTCATCATACACCAACGCAAACCCTTCAAGTATATAATCAACACTGGCATGTAATCATTCCCTCTTAATCTCAATTGCATCTCTAGTCACACCCTCTGAAATTTGCCTTTAGGATCCCCATCTCCGGCTTTGCAGTACCGACACCTCCATTGCATTTTGGGTACTGCCACCCGGTAGCACTCTCCCCCACATTATTTTTCCCATTCATAGAACCCTTTGGCACTTTGACACTCATGCTATTTTTCAACCCTTTAGGGATGGGAGTCCCGATAGTCTTACATCATGTCGTGAATTAGACACATACTCCTTCTCCTCATTTTGCTAGCTTTCCCAATGGACTCCCAAATTATCTCTTCACGGTTCTATTTTGACTGCACCTCTGCAGTATCATTAACCCTCCATTTCATCCACAATCAGTTTGCCCATCCGCAAATTTCCCTCCATTTCATATACCTCATACACAAACCCATCCATGGGGCCCCCAACCTCCACCACTTATCCAAGCAAATTGTACCCTCATCGGCTCAACCATATTACATTGGGGAACCTGTTTTTGTATTTGTACATTCATTCCAAATTATTCTTTATAAATTGTAAAAAGCCTTTGTTTCCAGCGTTTACATATATTTTTGTCGTCACTTTTGGCGACCTTCTTCCCTTTTTTGTCAAACACAACCCATGTTGCCCTTGGTTGGGGCACTCCTTATCATCTACTCCTGTTGACATCATCCATATACTCCAAGTATCCCACAGGCCATTTACCTTTGCTCTCTAAGTTTTGTCCACTTTGTCCCACCTCTGGCATAACTTATCCCACATCTTGTTGTCCCCCTGACACTCGACCTAGTTGAACGGTTGTGGCCACTTATACTTCTCATATACCCTCAACGAAGGGTAGTATTGAGTCTTCATACATCTTGATTTCGTCCATGTACCTCCTCAGTTCCTAACCTCACCTAGTATATTTCATGAAGCCCTTTGCTTCTTGGAGTCGCGTCCCCCTTTTGTCGATATCAACATAGTTTCCAGAAGGGCGACATTGTCTTGAATTTCATTACCTTTCCAATGAGAGGTCTCAGACGACACAGAGAGAACCACAATTGCTCCCTACTGTCGTTGACCCCCGTAACATTCGACTTCAACACTTTCTCATGTTATGGTGGGTATTACTTTGCAACTATTGCAGTTGTTTCTTATATTTTCCGAAGACCTCTAAACTTGGCTAGGCTATCAATGCCCACAGAATTCATGATACTTCTTACAGGTGTCATTGCCTACTGTTTAGAGTATGTTCCTCTGCAGAATTATCTTCTTCCTTTATCACAATCGCCCCCGAGGGCGTTGTAGTTGTCTACATCAACATACCATTTCAGTTACTATACAACACCATTCTTTTTTGAGTTACATGACATGAGCATGGGGCATGCCCACCTCGTTTGTACACAATTTATTTTTACACATCTTATGAAAGGTTGGGTTCTACAGGTTCCCTTCTCCCTCTAATGGATCACTCTTGATACTCTCACTATCACTCTCTCTTACAACGACACTCTCAGTAGAAGAAACATTGATGAATTTCGGCTATACGTATGCTCCTAACATCATCCATCAGGGGGCAGATGTTATCACTGAAATTTCGTCCGCAAATGATTACAGGAATCCAGCACCGTCAAACAATTATGAGGCCATCCATGGACCAAATTTACGATAAAAGCATTTCCAAAAGGTCCAAAACTATACAACTAGTGATAAAATTAAGGTGCGCTATGACTACACAGGGCGCGCGCGCACATGCGCGATTTGGAACTGTAGGAAAAGTGCACATGCGCACGATGTGTGACTGTGCTCGCTAAAAGCCATGCACATCTGAGAATGGCGCATTTATGAGATTGGTTGGCCTCCCACCCACTTCTGGTTTAGCTTCCAAGTTGATTTGACACTCAAATCTTGGCTGGATCCGACTGCATGGCTGGTCAAAGACCTAAAAATTCCCTAAATAGCCTCTTTTCACACTATTAGTTGGTTGCACAATACCTCAAAGAGGTGCTATAAAACAAGGCCATGGGTGCACTTCATTTTCAAGGAATTCATTAGCAAAGTTATGTTGTTTCTATTCTCTTGAGAAATCCTCTATTCTCGTCAAGAGTATACTAGCACCATTACATTGGGAAATCCATCTCAGCTCTTGAGTGGATTAGCTTGGGATTCTTTCACCATTTCATTCAAGGTTGTAAGAAGAGCTTAGTTGTGGGGGTCCAAGAGCCCTACCTTGGAGGAAGAAGGGACCCATAGTCCTCTTTCTTCTTGGTGTTTTCTTTCACTAATATAATCCTTGTCATTGGTGACATGAGTCTTATTGGTTTTTTGTTCTTATGTCCTTAGGCTCAATAGTTTAGTTGTTCTTTTATTTCTTAGTTTGTTCTTTTATATTTCCTTCTCTAACCCTTTCCTTTACAGCTGTCTTGCTTAGCTAACCCAACTAAGCTTGTAAGCACCTCTATTTTGCTCATTTAGGTGACAAAAGAGGGGCAACACATCCCATGGACTAACTTGTGTTGCATGACACCTTGGTCAAGCTCACCTTGGCTCGTCACATGCTTAAGGTGATTGAGCTCACCTAGTATAAAAATTCTTTCATTTATTGGTTGGATCGAGTGTTGTGTTATCACACCTAATTTTTGGTGTGGTTTTGGTTAAGTTTACAATGAGATGGCATGTGCCTATCCTTGGATATCTAGGTCATACATCCTCCCTCACCCCAATTCATTTTCATCCTTGACAATCCTGATACCAATGATCTTCCATACTTCTCCTTGAACTCGTTGATATTGTGATTCAACCTTTATAGTGCCTCTCGACTCTCCCAACAATGTTTTTCCTCAGGTTTGTCCTTCCAATAAATGAAATACATATGCAAACGGTTCCATCCAATCCAAAAAATTCTCAATGCCAAAATTATTTCAATCTTTAACTCTGGTCGGTCAATGGTCGTGATTGGTTTGTGGGTAGGATTGTCTCTGTTTGGGTCATATGCCTCCATTCAACATGGTTTCATCTTATTGATGTGAAATATAGTGCATAATGGGATCTCATGTGAAATGAAATATCCAACTTATAGGTGACTTCTTGATCTTATTAATTATCTTGAATAGACCTTCATACCTTCACACCAGTGATGGATCCATCCCAATTGATGGTGTGAATTTTTTTTTCCTATCCTAATCTTGAGATGCACCTCATGTCTCTCCTGATCTTCCCAATGCTTCAACCTCTCTCTTGCATCTGTCAAATGTACAGGATATAAATTCACTTATCCTCTCAACTTGGCATGAATCTCAAGGATGATTGAATCTTTCTGCAGTAGCCTTACATCACCATATGTGGGGTGATGGGATTCTATCCATTTTAAACTTAGATGGATTATTTTGAAGTTATAATTGAATTATGTCACATCCAATAGATCTGGCCAATTAGCTTGATCAGTCCTCACGTAATGTTGCAAGTAGTCTTCCAAAAGTCCATTGATTCATTTCATATATCCATATTTCTACAAATGGAAGATGGAACTTATCAATAACTTTGTTCTGATAAGTTTGAACAATGTTCTCCAAAACTTCTCAGTGAACCTCATATCTCTTCCCAAAATGATGTTCATTGAATGACCCTAATAATTCACTATGTGTTTGAAAAAAATTTGTGCCACCTCTTCTTCCCAACAAGACACCTTCATTGTAATGAAAACTTCATACATGAAAAAATGATCAACCATGACCATGATTCCATTGTATTTGTGGGCTTCCAGAAGTGGTGTGATGAATTCCATACAAACACTTTCCCAAGGCTTCTTCAGAACTAGAAAATGTTGGAACAGACCTACTTTCATTCTGGTGTCATCCTTGTCTTATTGAAAAATAAGAAAAGTATGGACATTATAGTATTCTACATATCACACCATATGCTCCTAGAAGTATCCTCTCTCCATCAATGCCAACATTCTATGTTGTCTTGGGTGGCCATCCCAAGGTGATTCATGACATTCCTTCAAGATCTCCTTCTGTATATTACTTGACTTAGGAACATAGAGTCATTCCCTGAAGTGCAAGAGCCCATTGTGAAGAAATAACTTACACATATTCCACTCCTCTACCCAAGTCATAATTTTCTTCATTTCTAGATCAACCTACAATCCTTCCTTAATATTCTCTCACAAATCTATCAACACATGAATATTACTCCCACATTTCATAGTAGGTAATTCTGATTCCTCAAGCACATCTAGTTGAGTCTTCATACTCAAGGAATCAACAATGACATTGTTTTTTGTAGGCCTATACTCGATGGTCATGTCAAATTTATCCAAGACGTTTTGCTAGCACACCTTCTTGGGAGATAACATGGGATTTGTTGCAAGGTATCTTGTCACAACATTATCCATCTTGTCCAAAAATGGCCTCCCCAACAAGTAATGCCTCCATACATGTAGAACAAGCACAACTATGGTCATTTCCTTATCATGGATTGAGTATCTTCATTCATGATCATGTATCTTCCTTCTCTGGAAAGTCATGAGGTAACCATCCTGCATAAAAAATAATCCTATGGAAAAGTGTGAGGTGTTTGTATGAACTTCAAATCATTGCTCAAAGTTGGGTATATTCAACACTGGGGTAGAGACAATTATGTATTTCAACTCTTTGAAGGAATACTTGATGTTTTCCATCCAATTCCAGGATCTCTCCTTATTCAAAAAGTATGTTAGCATTTCAACGACGTTGGATTATGATTCTATGAATCTTCAGTGCTAGTTATCTAGTCTAGGGAAGACCCTCACATCATGCATGGTGCATGACTCCTCCCAATCTACGATCACAGTGATTTTCACAGGGTCCATGTGAATGCTTCAATGCTCAATAGAATGGCCTAGAAAGGGTATTTCATTCTACCCAAAAACAAAATTGGACTTCTTCAAGAACATTTAATGATTTTTTATCTCCTCAAATACTTCCCAATCCAGATTATGCTGAGAAAAAAATGAGACAAAAACAAAAACATAACATATAACACAAAAATATAGTGAAACCCAACTTATATTAATGAATAAGATAGAAAAATATTGTGGAACACAAACTGGAAGAATGTGGTAGCTTATCTCTAAAATAAATCGATTTTGGCTACACTTCATTCGCAAGAAGATTTACCTCACACTCTGTAACGACCCCACCGTTACGGAAAAAAAAGAGACATACAATAGGTAAAATTGTTTTTTTTACGTTAGGAAATATACATCACAATTAATAACAACATCATTGACACATCATCCAATATATTAATGAAACAATAATAACACAATATCAATCATTCGTGACATAAAGCCGACACATTGTTGCCATGAATAACGATACACATATCGACACATTAACAAAATTAAATAGCAACACACAAGCGTTGCATTCATACAAATAAATGATGATGCATAAACAATACAAATCATAAAGCGCTCAACTCCTCTCATCAGGATAATCATCATATAACACCATGCTAACATGAGATAAAATAAAACTAACTTAAGGATCATAAACATAATCATAAAATGACATAATATAATAGCCTCCCAACCTACCCTGCAAGGTTAGGACCTCCAAGACACATAAGCAACATTAAAGCTCAAGTTCCAATTGATTTTAACCATTTAAGGTCTAAAGGCTGGCGACTGTTCTGAGGAACAAGGAGGTGTATACATCCCATTAACACAATCAAGATCAAACTAACTATGATAAATAAACAACATCAATGATAACCAATTTCATCAATCCATCAATTCTAAACCACAATTAGACATGGTGCATGAGTAATCATTCGCATGACACATCATAGACCATATTAAATCCAAGGCGCAAAAGCATTATCAATTAAATTCAAGGTGCAGTCCCAACGCAAAATGTCATCTCCGTCATAATAAAACTTTCCTCTCTTGAAAAAAGATTAATATTTAAAACCATACAATGCATTATGATTAAGTGCGCACATGGAGTCTAAATCCTCAACTAGTCATACATCACAACATTGAACTACACACGAGAATTCTATTGAATTAATCCATCATTTACGCATCAATGATTCAAGAGGAAAGAGACTTCGATTATATTTCACAAGGTGCAAGAGAATACCATTGAGAATGAATCATACTTCAATAATATTAAAGGCACATTGGTAACCAATTTCTAATCCAATCAGGCAACATCAATAATCAAGGCACAATAGAAAACTAGTCATTAATCGATCAAGAAATAACAGTTTAATGGCACCCGTAATAAGTTTTAAATCAACATACATTACATTATAAATTATTCCATGCAATATATATAATGTCTACAACAAGCACCCCTTCCAATGTAATTTATTGCATGCAAGAAGTCTAAGGTCCACACAATCATTTACTTACACTATATATTTACGTGCACGAGAAATATAACTTCTAATTAATCTCATCACCAATATGATTGCACAAGGAATTCTAAACCATAAATTCAACATACATCATATTAATTTTAGGCGCAATATTATCATCCATTTAACTTGGGGCGCAAGAAGGTATCCTCCTTTCAATAATTATGCGTCGACTCAATTAATAGCAGAAGAGTAAACTACACACGTCACTATCCACACCTAGCTATATATATCATGGCGCAAGTAAACTAATGACTGAATATTTTATCCATCCACAATATTCTTAAGGCACAATCAGACAACAATTACAATACCATTAAATAAGAGCATAATAACATTAAAAGACTGTCACTATAGCATCAATGAAATTAGCATTAAAAACTAGTTTATAGCATTAAGACTCTAAATAAAGCATTAATGAATTTTGAATTAAAGAGGAGTTTATAGCATTAAGAATATGATTAAAGAATCAATGAATTTAGGATTAAAGAGGAGTTTATAGCATTAAGACTCTGAGTAAAGAATCAATGAATTTAGGATTAAAAAGGTGTTTATAGCATAAAGACTTTGAATAAAGCATCA
Organism: Picea mariana; assembly: GCA_032191745.1. Taxonomy (NCBI): domain Eukaryota; kingdom Viridiplantae; phylum Streptophyta; class Pinopsida; order Pinales; family Pinaceae; genus Picea; species Picea mariana. The sequence continues at coordinate 10,813 of JASDQU010100695.1, read as the reverse complement.
ATAAATTTAGCATTAAAAAGGAGTTTATAGCATTAAGACTCTGAATGTAAAGAATCAATGAATTTAGCATTGAAAAGGATTTTATAGCATTAAGAATCTTAATGTAAAGCATCAATGAATTCAAAATTAAAAATGAGTTTATATAATTAAGACACTGAATGTAAATCATCAATGAATTTAGCATTAAAAAGGAGTTTATAGCATTAAGACTTTGAATGTAAAATTTTAGGTCGAATTTTACTCCATGATCATAATACATGTAATTCAACCTTCTTATTAAGTAACTGGAACTGAGCCGAGATGGAGGAATCCCCACACAGAGATAAGAA
>JASDQU010100694.1:280209-313406 GCA_032191745.1 Picea mariana | reverse complement strand
CATTCATGTTCCAGCAGTCGTGTTCCAGCAGTCGTGTTCCAGCATTCGTGTTCCAGCAGTCGTGTTCCAGCCATCGTGTTCCAGCAGTCGTGTTCCAGCATTCGTCTTCCAGCAGTCGTGTTCCAGCCATCGTGTTCCAGCAGTCGTGTTCCAGCAATCATGTTCCAGCATTCGTATTCCAGCAGTCATGTTCCAGCAGTCGTGTTCCAGCCATCGTGTTCCATCATTCGTGTTCCAGCAGTCGTGTTCCAGCCATCATCTTCCAGCAGTCGTGTTCCAGCAATCGTGTTCCAGCAGTCGTGTTCCAGCGATCGTGTTCCAACAGTCGTGTTCCAGCAGTCATGTTCCAGCCATTGTGTTCCAGCATTCGTGTTCCAGCATTCCTTGTGCGTGTTAGTCTTCTTGTGTTCCAGCACTTGCGTGCTCCAGAAACAATCGATTGCCATCAATGACAACCTTGACCATCTTCATCATCTCTGCTATAGCCATATCTCCAACAATAACATAATCACAATTGATACACAACCACAATACAATTCCCTTATAAAACAAGGGTTCCTTCTAGGGAAAAAAAACCCTAACGTAACTTCTACCATCAGATCTGCAATGTTATAATGAACGGTCCAGATTTACTATGAAATTACAATATACATTTACAAGGAATTTTTTCCTTTGGGGGCTTCACCCCCGAACTCCCCAGCAAGGGGGATGAGCCCCCTAGATCCCAAAAGGGGGGAAATCCCCCCTGCAACCCCCCCACGTGGAGGGGTGTACAGTCTTCATGGGGTATAAACAAGGCTAAAAACAAACACCTATGAAACAAGAAGATAATCAGGCTTTGCAACCAACAATCTCCCACTTGGAGATTGATCACAACAACTCTACTGTTGTTGTACCTGTTGGACTATACTCCACCTTAGACTTGGAAAATTTCTCATCTTCACCTTCATGTTTGAAGACGAACTGAAACTGAGAAAGAACTCAGTTTCTCCCTGGTTACTCCCTTTGTTGACATGTCTACATGATTCTGGCTAGTATGTATATTTTCCAACTTCAAATGTCCATATTCCAATATGGATCATATGAAATGATACCTGAGTTGTATATTCTTAGAATTCAAATGGAAGGCTTAGTTTTTTTCAATATTAATGGAACTCTCACTATCAAAGTACAACCTACTATTCTCTTGCTTCTTTCCGAATTCCTCCATAAACCTCTGTATCCAAATCATATTTGTACTATCCTCTATAGAAGAAAAATACTTTGCCTCTATTGTTGAAACTACAACAACCTTTGGTAGTTTTGAAATCCAAATTACTATTGTTCCACCTATAGTAAAAGCATACACTATGGTGCTAATCCTACTATCTTCATCACCTGCCATATCTGAATCAACATATCCATGTAGAACAGTGTCAGAACCTCCAAAACATAATGCATGAGTAGGAGTACATATCAAATACTTGAGAATCCACTTTACTTCCTCCAAATGTTCTTTACCTAGATCTTTCATATACCTACTCACAACTCCCATTGCATGTGAAATATTTGGTCTTGTGCAAACCATCACATGCATCAAGCTGCCAACTGTTGATGAATAAGGTACCCTCGACATGTATTATATCTCCTCCTGTATCTTGGGACACATTTCCTTAGTTAATTTGGAATGGATGGCCAAATGTGTACTAACTAGTTTTTCATTCTGCATTTTAAACCTATCCAACACCTTCTCTATGTACTCACCCTTAGACAATGTCAAATTGTGATTTTTCCTATCTCTTCCTATTCTCAAGCCAATTATTTTCTTTGCAGCACCCAAATCCTTCATTGCAAATTAATTAGATAATTTCTTCTTGAGAACATGTATATCCTACATATTAGACCCTGCAACAAGCATGCCATCTACATACAATAGCAAGATAATATAGCTTCCATTTTCTAGATTTTTAAAATAAACACACTGATCAGAATGACATCTACTCTAACCTTGTTCTATCATAAACCTGTCAAAATTGAAATTCCACTGCATTGGAGCTTGCTTTAGGCCATACAAGCTCTTCTTAAACATGCATACCGAATTTTCCTTCCCTTTTACCTCATACCCCTGTGGCTGCTGCATATAAATCTCTTCATCCAAATCCCCATGGATAAGAGTTGTTTTTACACCTAACTTTTCAAAATGTAAATATTCTACTGCCACAAGACTTAAAATAGTCTTAATTGAAGTCATTTTAACAACATGAGAAAATATTTCATCAAAATCTATACCTTTCATTTTTGCAAACCCCTTTACAACAAGTCTAGCCTTGTACTTCTTTTTTCCTCCATATTCTTCCTTCAACCTGTAAACCCATTTATTCTGCAATGCTCTTCTTCCTAGAGGCAATTGAACCAAGCCCCAAGTCTGGTTATTTAGAAAGGAATACATTTCCTCTTTCATTCATTGCTCCCACTTCTTTTTAGTGTCTACTTGCATTGCCTCTTCATAACATTATGGTTCACCATAATCAATCAATAATAAATCATAAAATGAAGGAGAGTATCATTCAAGGGGTTTTCTTAAGCTAGTATATCTTCTAACAACACTTGTAGGAGTTTGGGGTACATGTTGCTCCTGTTGTTGTATATTTTGAATTTTTGGTACCTTTGGAATTTCTTTTTCAGTGATCTCATCAAGCACTGTGTATTCTGATTTTTCTTTTTCCTATTTCTTTCCCTGCAACTGATCTTTGTACATGAACTTCTCATTGAATATGACATCTCTACTCCTAATTATTTTTTGATTTTCATAATCTCATAAGTGATAACCAAAATCATTAACACTGTATCTAATAAAGGTACACTTCTTCAAATTTTCCTGAAGTTTTGTTTTATTTTCTTTATCAATATGGACAAATTCTTCACAACTGAGAGTCTTCAAAAAAGAATAGTTTACCTTTTTACCTATCCATGCCTCCTCTGGAATTCCACCATTCAAAGATCTTGAAAGTCCTATGTTTATTAAGTAAACAATAATATTTACAACATCTTCCTAGAACTGTAAGGGAAAACCAACATCCAATCTCGTACTCCTTGCATGATCCACGATTTTCTTATTCATCCTTTCTAACACACCATTTTCTTGTGGTGTTCCCAGAACTATCTTCTCTCTATGAATCCCATTGTATGAACAATAATCATCAAACTTCTTTCTACAATACTCACCTCCATTGTCTAATATGAGACACTTCAACCTTTTTCCTGTCTCATTCTCAACCAAAGCTTTCCATTTCTTAAAATTATCAAAAACATCAAATTTTTGTCAAATGCAATAAACCCAAGTTTTTCTAGTAGCATCATAAACTAAAGTAACAGAATAATGAGAGCCACCTAAAGATGATACTTGAGTTGGTCCCCATAGATCTATATGAACAAGCTCTAACCTTTCACTCTTCTTTTGTTTTCTGACTCTGATAAATATGACTCTCTTCTATTTTTCCATAAACACAATGCTCACAAAAATCCAAATCAATCCGTTTAAGATCTGGAAACAAATTTCTTTTGGGAATTATTTGCATCCCCTTCTCACTCATGTGTCCAAGCCTATGATGCCACAATGTTGTATCCACTCTTGTAGAAGCTAAAGAGATAGAATATTCAACATTACTAGTACATAAATACAATGTACCTACCTTCTCTCCTTTTGTTATCACTAGTGATCCTTTGGTCACCTTTCACACCTTATCTGTAAATATGGATATACAACCTTCACTTTCCAACTGTCGTATTGAAATCATATTTTTCCTTATATATGGAACATGTATTACCTCTTTCAACAACCACTGGTTTCCATTCCTTTGTTTTATTTTTACCTTTCTGATTCCAACAATTTTGCATGGTGCCTCATCACCCAAATGAACCTGTCCAAACTCACCTTGAACATAATCTAGAAAATGTTTCCTATGGGGTGTGGCATGAAATTAAGCCCCTGAATCTACTAAATAAGACTCAAAAATATTATCTACAGAAAGAATCAAAGCATCTTGTAACACATCACCTGTTACATTTTCTTCCTGATTTTTCTCCCATTATCCATCTCTTTGTTTCTTTGGGGCTCTATAGTCTTTCTTCAGATGTCCTTTATCCCACAATTCCATCACTCTATCTTTCCCAATCAGGATTTGGATCTTCCCTTACTATAATTCCCATGGTATTTCCTCTATCCTTTTGTCTTCCCATGTTCTCCATGTTTAACACATTACCCTATGTCTCACCTATAATTTTCCATCGAATTTCCTCGCTAAGGATAACACAAAAAACATTATCAAATTTTAAAGTGTTTAAACCAGAGACAAAGTTACTTACAACCATGACCAAGTTGTTCCATATTTATGGTAATGAGCACAAGATTAGAAGAGCCCCAAACTCATCATCAAATTCCACTTTTACAGAACTTAGCTGATTAGTAACCATACTAAATTCATTTAAATGATATGCAATAGAACCACCTTATGACATCTTCATATTAAATAATATCTTCATTACAAATACCTTATTGGACACCGAGGGTTTTTACTATAGTTTATAAAATGTATCCATCAACTCCTTCATTATCTTTTATTTCGAAATATTGAAAGCCATTGATGCTTCCAGGCCCAATCATATCGTTCCTAGTGCCTTTCTATCAAGAACATCCCATTCTTCATCCTTCATGGACGTTAGTTTCTTTTCTATTCCAGCCAATGGTAGGAATAGATACTTTTGATATAAATAATATTCCATCTGCATCTTCCATAACTAGTATTTTTTTCTATTAAATTTCTCAACCCTAAACTTTCCATCATCCTCCATTGCTCCCACTCGATCCAGGAACCCTCTTTTCCTGAAAATTACCTTTCACTCTAATACGATTTGTTAGAAAAATAGGATCGCAGAGAAATGAAATTTAAAAAAAAATGCAGAAATAAAACACAAAAGATACACAATACAATAGAGACACATATATATGTGGTTCACCCCTATGTGGGATACGTCCACTAGAGAAATGTCTAGGTACTTCCTTTTTATTATCTAGCAAATGAAGGGATACAACTTATATCACAACCACTGCAACTTCCTCTTCTTTATCTCACAGTCTCCTCTCTCAAAATAAAATATTCAAAATTAATACATAGCCGCAATACAATTCCCTCGTAAAAGAAGGTTTCCTTCTAGGGAAAAGACCCTAGCATAAATTCTACCATTATATCTGCGACCTTATAATGAGTGATCCATATTTACTACGAAATTACAACTCGTGGAGGGGTGTACAGTATTCATGGGGTATAAACACGGTTGAAAACAGAGACCTATGAGATAGGAAGATAATCAGGTTCCACAACCAACACGTCTTTCTTTTGCACAAGCACTATTGGGCTTCCACAAGGTTATGAGTTTGGTCGGATGTGCCACTTTTTGAGAAGCTCTTGGATATGGTGCTTGATTTTCTCATTTTATGAGAAAGAGTGGCGATATATAGGCCTATTGGGTAACTATGTGTCATGGGTCAGATCGATTGATTGTTTAACCTGATAGTGTAAAGGTACCCTAGTGGGTGAGGAGCAGATGTATTTGTATTCTTCCATGACCTTATCCACTTGTTTCTGTTGCATGGAGAGACCTACCATGGAGGCCATGGATGTGGCTACAACCTTCTACTAACTTTGAGTATGAATCATGAAGAAGACAAACTTCCTAGTTTGAGAGATGACCTTCCTACATTGTTTGACAGAGATCAAGGAAATGGAAGTAGGTGAGATTACCTCAGGTATCTTATACAATTTCCTGTCCAAAGTAATAATAATAGTATGAGGCCTAGAATCATATACAACATGACATTTCCATAAATAAGGTTGGCCCAAAAGAACATCAAAAACTTCAAGTGGGGTGACATCACATAATACCTCATCCTTGAAAGGCTTGATGTCTTAGGGCAGGCGACACTATTGGTTGATGCAAATATTTCTTCCTTGGCGGAGCCAAATGATCATGTATGGATGTAGGTGTGGTGTTGTCAGTAGAGCCAACTGCTTGATGACCTCTAATAGTATGATTTTCTTCTAGATACCTCTATTAACGATGAACTGCAGTGGAGTACCCTTCACCCACATTTGTGAATGAAACATGAACTCACCTTCCTATGGTTCATCAGGTTCACTAGGTTGGACCTTGGTGGTATTAACGATCACACTGGGTTCTGAATCAATGATATGTCTCCTTTTTTATAGCTTTGACTCAGATTCAAATCCCACATATGATATAAAGGCTTTCACCTTGGCCACCAATGACTCCTTTGAGAAACATTAAGTGGTTTTATGCTAAGGGATCTTATGGAACTCATACCACTTCTGAGTCTCTTTGTTTTTCTTCCCATCGTCCTTCTTTGTTTATAGATTATATTGGTTATACTAAAGATATCCATACTTGCTCTGTCCTTTGTTTTGCGGGCTGGGGTCACCTTTTCCCTAGTTCTGCTGTGAGGGGTTCACAGACCCTAACTCTTGTATCCTTTGTTTAATCTTCTCCTTAATTTTGAAATCATATCGATAGGCCATGCCCAAGGATGAGATGTCCATAAACTCCATTTCTATCTGGATTTATCTACGTAGACTATTGCATTATTTTAGCACCAAATTTCATTTAGATTCTCTTATACCCAACTTGGTGCTCAAGGTATGGAAGACTTTGGTGAAATCTAGCATTGTTTGGTCCCTTTCCTATCGTAGTGTGGTCCATCTTGTATATAAGTCGTCATAACTTCCCACAGGGTAGTATTATTCCTTAATAACATCCTTGAAAGAACCCCAAGTGGGTGAAACTACAAATAATGTATATTCCTTTGTTTCCTTTTGCTCACAAAAAGTCTCCCACTAATATTTGACATGGGGTACGACCTTAAGGAGTGAAAATATAATTTTTTCTCAATCGGAAAAGTTACAGGAAAAATAATATCGTTCTAGAAGGTTTAACCATTTTTCTACAGAATCTGCATCTATTTGACCTTCAAATATAGGAATATAAAATTTGATCTATACCTTGAAGGAGGTGATGCCTTTGCTCGAGGAATATGTGGCTCCTATTGGTAGTCGTCGAAGGATTTGCAAAAAATTATCCATCATCTCATTCCTATGTAGCACGAGGACTTCCTCGAGAAATAGTTTAAATGGATATCTTACCACTTCATCTCTCTTTTCTTCCCCCATTGGAGGACTTTGGTTTTGACAAAGGCCAATATTTCAAAGGATCAACTCGTTCTTGTCCCAACTGCCTATAACATGACCTCGTTGGAGACATGTACAAAGAAACAAATGAAGAGAACACTGATCTGATACCATTTATCTAGATTTATAAGTGGAATGAAATGAAGCACATATCTATAACATTAACACTAATATACATAGAACAATAATAGATATATAATGAAACTTAACTTCTATTCAATAAAGAAATCCATTGAATCTGTAAATGCAAAATGAAACAATCTTGCTCGAATAGTGGTAGATAATCTTTGAGAAAAGATGTGGTAGCTACGCGAATTCATATGATAACATTACAATGAGGCCTCCATTCCTTTTGAGAATCCATAATTAATCATAAAATCCTAGGCATCCAAAAATCTAACCCTAAGAGATGAAGCACCAAAACTCATGTGGTCCCCGATGGGGTAAGTTGATACATCAACTTCCCTGGGTCGTAACTTTTTCATACAATATTTTTTTAGGTGCACGATAGCCCATTGGAAATGCATATTTGAAGAATACACATTATTTCATCACTCCAAATATGTATATATTATGATTGTGGTGGTCCTGAAAAACGTTGTTTAGGGCCTCAAAATGGCCCTGGAATTTTAGGACCCGAAAAGATAGAAAAAAACTATCAAGATGAAAATTGTATGTGAGCCAGATAAAAGAGGTGGGTAGCCACTGATATCCACCTAGATCATCAAAAGTACCAGTGATATACTGAATACCAAATCTAGGAATCTCCTGAATATACCTGAAAATGCGCTTACCTACCTTCCAATGAATCTCATGAGAATATTGAGAGAATTGAGATACAATTACAACTGCAGATTAGGAGATGCTAGGATGTGTATGATTCAAATATAGTACACTCCAAACTAGTTTTTGACACAATGATATATTGAATCATGGTGAAGAGAAGTTGGTAGAAAGAGTGACACCTACCTGGAAAGGAGTAGGCGCAGGATTACAATTAGCCATGCCAAAGAGATGAAGTAAATCAAGGGAATAATTTTGTTGGTAGATGGAGATCCCTTTAGAAGAATGATAAAAATACAAACGAAGAAATTAATTTTGAAGACTGAGATTCATCATATCAAACCGAACCATCAATTTTTGTTCTACACTCTAAATCATGGATGACGAAATCCTAGTGAGAATCAAATCATCTAGATACAGAACTAATATCAGAATATCAATACTTTCCCTTCGAATGTAAATTGTAGGATTTGATTGGTAATGATGGAATCTTGAAGTTATTAGAAAACTTTCCATATTCTCATACTAAGATCAAGGAGCTTGTTTAACACCATATAATGAATTTTGAATCCTACATACAAGGGAAACATTCTGCACAAAACTAGGAGGTTGCTCCATGTAGATTTCCTCTTGTAAATATGCATCCAAAAAAACACTCTTGAAATCCATATGGTATATTGTCCATATTGAAAGCACAAGATGTATGGAATTCATCTTGGAAACAAGGGGAAACGTTTTATAATAATCAATCCCTTTAACCTGTGAAAATCCTTTGGCCACTAGTCATGCCTTATGTTTGTCAACAGATCCATCTACAACATATTTGATTCTATAGACTCATTTCCAAAAAAATAGTTTTTGTACCTTATAAAGAGGAACAAGATCCCATTTGTGATTCTTCATCAAGGAATAATAGTCTTCTATCATCCTAGCTTACCATTCATTTTTCCCAACAACATCATAGAGTTGTTGGGGATCCTCTGAAATGGTGATGGGCGTAGGCCTATTTTGAGAAGGAAGTCTATTTTTGGCACATGTATATTTTTGGAGAAGGATATATTTTGGGGAAAGACCTAGTTTTGGAAAGGAATACCTAATTTTGGAGCACACACAATAGGTGGCAAGAAAGAAACATGTGAAGAAAGAAGGAAAAGCAACATGTAAGAGGAAAAGCAATGTGGCATGGATGCAAACAATCCTAACCATGATAGGGTTAGGGTTTTGACAAATATTGTAGTAGATATAATCCATATAGTAGTATAAATAAGGACCTAGGAGGTCTAGGAAATGGATGGAAAAAGAGGAAAGAGATATTTCATATGTCAGTTGAGGATTGTTAAGGATTTTTATGCGGTTGGTTGTAATAGATATTTTAGAAGAGTCGAATAAGATAGATTTGAGGGTTAGGTCACAGGTTGAGGATCTTGGTGTGATCTAGTTCGCCTCATAGAGGTTCCTTAACCTTATCATGATTGTATTACTGAATATGTAATGCGTACAGTGCCATAATTTGTAGCAGATTAAATAAAATAGTAGAGAAGTGAAATCTTTGTGGACATATCCCCAGGAGGGGGTGGACCAGGGTAAAAAAATTTTTCTGTGTGATGTTTCTTGAATGTTTATTTTCTTTTAATGACTATCTTATGAATGAATTATTAACTAGATGTATTCGCATGCATGCATAAGAATAAAGATGAATGAATCCTAGAAATACTTAAATCAAGAACAAGGTTAATGCATGAAGAAGGAAGAACACAATCCCATATCCCCATTCATTCCTATACTGCAAACATCGGGGTATTTCAGTCACCCATAAAGCTATCTCAGATCATATTATGTGGTGCAACTTGTGCATAGAATTTCCTTCTGGTTCACCAACAGGGATGATAGTTTTAGAGGGATTTGTTGGAAACCTGTTGAGATCCAAACCTGGGTCAACCCAAGAAGAAGTAAGAAGAGAAAGAAAAAACCAGCAAATTGTTTCGTTGTTGGATGGAACTACATAGGATTGAGTGGATGGGATTCATGGAAGAAATTTACATAGGATGAAAGTATAGAAGGGAATGTTCATGACATGGAATACAAAAAAGGAAAAAATCAAAAAATGGTTGAAAACAAAGGAACTTGAGTTTGCGCAGAAGGACAAAAGAAACCCTAAGTTAACACCATGAAAATATCTCGACAAATACGTGTTTAGTGAATTACATGAGGTATTTTTCTGTGATTTCCCTCATTTGTTGCAGGAGTGGTTACTGAGGTTAAAATACAACCACCCTACAAATCTAATTAGAAAGTTGGAGTGGAATCCTATGGATATCGTGCAGTTACAACAAGTTAATAAGAAATTTACGCGCACAGTAGATTTCCAGTTAGATAGTATTGTTGCAGGGTTTATCACTAAATTTGCAGTAGATACCATGAAGTCTTACACCGCAACAGAGTAGGATTTTCTAAAAGGACCTAGAGGTAGGTACATCAGATCACTATATAATTCAATCAAGATTTTATTGTATGACAATGGTGTGATTACCATGGAATTAGACAACTAAACTTCCCTGCGTGCATGGTGGAAGGGGGGAAGCACTAACAGGAAGTTGAGATATGGAAAAGGATATGGATAGAGGAAAAAAGGAGGCCATGGAACTAGTCATGATGGAACAATATCAAATAAATAAGATAATGGAAGAAGATGGAAAGACGCGTGGTGGAGTACCTTAACAATATAAAATGAATAACAAGAAGACAACCATAGCCAACTAAGAGGGCTTGGAAAGAAATGAAGAATAGGAATAGGATATTCAGGTTGTGGATTAGATTGAAGAAATCCTACATGAAATGTATGAAAGGAAAACAGGAGGTCCAACATCAAGAACAGAAGGAAGAACTCCAATTCAGATCACCATCAGTGTGGAACCTACAACCCCATGTCAGACTAATACACCAGAAAGAACACCAACATTTAGACAACTGAATTTTAGTGGAAGAAAAGAAAAAGTACAGGGATCCAATCAAGGAGCATCAACTGGGGGATTCGGTTCAAGAAGTAAAAACCAATTATCTACACTAGGAAGAGGTAGTAGTTCAACACAGTTCAAAATGGCAAGACATGATCCCATGATCAAATTACGAGAATTTTGGAGAGAGGCATGAGAGGATCCTAAAAAAGAATTATTCATCTGTGAGAATATCTGGGAAGCAAAGTAGATCATAGATGTGGATACAACACTCACGCAGTTATTTATTACACTAAGAGACCGCACACTAGACTGGTACATGAGGCTATATGTAAACAGTCCACCAGGAGTAACAAAGACCATTGCATGCGTGAAAAAAATATTGGTAAATGAATTTCAAAATCCAAGTTCATAAGAATAGTACATGAATTAAATGATGGAAATAAAGAAAAAACGAGGTGATTCTATTTAGGATATTGATCAAAGGTTCAAACATATGAAAGTTAAGTTGAAATATGCAATCATTAACATGCAACATGGGAACTTATTTGTGAACTCACTATTACCACATTTGAAATACCCATTAAGACAGTAGAAGTTCCAAACCCAGGTAGAGGCTCTGCAGGAAGCCTTACAACTAGAAGAGAACAAGTATCAGAGGTAGATCCAACAATAGAGGATTTGAAGGAGGATACGAAGAATCTAACATTTCAACTTAACCAAAATAAGGGCAAAGAGAAAATAGAAGTTTTTTGGTGTACCCTATGCAGGACAGAAGGAAACCATATGAACGAATATCCAAATTTCACATAGTATATGGAAACATGAGTACCAAAACCCTTGCCAATAGGAGGACCATGGTGCAAGATTTGTAAAATGCATGGGCATGATCCATATCATTTCCCAATGATGCATAAGTATCAGACAATACCCAAAAGTTCATATTGCATTTTTTTCAAGTAAGTGGGTCATGATGATAAGGATTGTAGAAAGATGAAGCCGATGAGAGAAAGAACTTCAGATACTTATAGGGTGTAATAAGAAATTATGATAGGACAAGATACAACTCAGTTCAACTAGGTATTACCACCATACAATTATGTGCAACAATAGAAAAACAATGTGCATCCGCAATATAATAATGTGCAACCACAATATAACCCTGCACAGTATAACCAAGTACCTCAATATAATGCACTGCAAGGAGATAAAGGCGGATATAGATCTAGAGGATGAGGTAGAGTAAGATTTGGATGAGGCATAGGACCAATAGTGTTCCACAACTTCCAAAAACTAGGACATTATGCAAGGCATTGTTCACTCCCACTAGTGACATGTATGTACTTTCGCGCAAGAAACCATGACACGGAAGATTGTCCAACACTCTTGGGAAAGATCCAAAAAAAAAGGAACTCAAAAAACCAAAATTTCCAGTGGATCTCTTCATAATCTAGGGATGATGGGAGAAACATCAATATAGTCACTCGAGGAGGAGCCAAGACATGAACCAATGCAATAAAACAAGATCTAGTGCAAAACCAATGGGTTAAGAAGAATATTGAACCACAGAAGCAGTTTGATGCACAAAAAGAAAAGGAGACATTTAAGGAGGCTAGAAAGGAGTTTTTCAAGCACAATGTTTTGTCTGCATCAGCCGCACAATAAACTGAGAACTCACCAATGTACGAGATTCCCTCCTCAATGGACCATACTAGTGAAGGACAACCTATAGAGAAAGTAAGTACTATAATTTTGTTTTTGAAATCTTGTGATAAGTTATTAAATATCCATCATATGTTAATATATTACAAAATATTCTAGAAATATGTAACACATAGTTATAAGGGAAGTTATAACATTAAACAATCAATCATCTTCATACAAGAAGAAGGACAAGTAGAGAATTCAAACTAAATATTGATATTGGGGATTTCAATATGGGTGATGTTATACTGGACTTAGGCTCTGAAGTAAATGTCTTACCTAAGAAGACATGGAAGTGTATGGGTGAACCCACACTAGGCTATTCACCTGTCCATTTGAAATTATCCAATCAACACAGAGTGTTACCAATAGTAAGGGTTAAAGGTGTGATAGTAGATTTGGATGGAGTGCACATTATGGTAGATTTTAAAGTAATATAGATAGTAGATGGCACAACACCTTACCCAACATTGCTTGGATGGATTGGAAATTTGATAACCAGGATATAATCAACCCAAAGACAAGAAAAATGACTTTTGAATCAGGTGAATATAGAGTCATTGCACCATTGGATCCTTCAAAAGAAGAAAGGTTTGTATAGGCTACTTGTTTGGATCTGAAAGAAATAAATTAGTTGTACAAAACCATCGTGTGAGAAGAGGATTATGTTAACCCAACCGCATATGGGGTACTCAGCTAAAGAATCATTACATCATGTGCTTCTGAATCAGACATAGGTTTGGAGAATTGGAAACAATGATTACATGAAGTTCCCACAAGGATTTGTGCAATAATAGATCATGTAGTAGCATGGGTTGGTACAAAGATAAGAGAACATCCCAGTTTTCATGGGTTAAATGACTTCAAGGAATTTTTGAAAAAATATGAAGAGGAAGTGTTAGAAAATAAGAAGCTCTTATCCCTAGATATTGCAGTCAAGGCTACACCTACAATATGTTGGGGTGTGCAGAAAGAAAAAATTTAGGACTAGTATTGATGTAAACGATTACTGTGCATTAGATTTGGCGGAGAACCAGGGAGCAATATAGTCTAGAAGTATGATGGGAAAGGCATGCCAGTTGAACAATTGGAGAAGTGTAGAACACATTGGAGGATGAAACCACCAGAGGATTGGCCTCATCACTTTATCCATACATTGGAAAGGATTCAAAGGAACTGGTATATAGACCAGGAGATGCATAGAGGCACTACAGAATGGATAGGCTTACAACATAATTTTGTAGTAACCTTATGATTTGAACACAAGAACCCCAAAATTGATACGACGCTGAAGATGATACATAGAATGATATTTATTGATGAGCCAAAAGTTGAAATCGTGATAGAATATCAACAACAGAATAGAAAGACAGTCAAAGAATTACCTTCATGCTATCATGTTGAAGATGAAGCACCAGATGAAGATGACACGTGAAAAATTCATATTACATAAATTGAAGGAAAAGGAGAGGTGGAGGGCCTATCTCTTGATTCAAAAGTATTTGTTGCACCAATAAAAGTTAATAAAGTCAACATTAGGACGACTAACAATACTAAAATGGAAAGTATTGTAGACTATTGGGATGAGAAAACAGTACAAAGAATAACAAAGTTACTACATGAATACAGTGTCATGTTTCCAAAAACCTTTACTGAGACGAAATACATAGCAAGGGATATAGAAGAGATGAAGATACCCCTCCAACCTAATGCTATACCTATCAATAAAAGACCGTATATCTTGAATCTAGTCTATAAGAAGAAAGTGAAAGTTGAAATTGACTGAATATTGGAAGCTGGTATCATAGAACTAGAAGAGGAATCTGAATGGATTAGTCGTATGGTAGTCCAAGAAAAGAAACAAGGAGGAATAATTGTTTTTGTAGATCAAAGGAAACTAAATGATGCTTTCTTACATCACCCTTTCCCTACCCATTTTACATATGAGGTCTTAAAGAATGTGGGAGGCCATGAAGCATATTCATTCACAGATGGATTCTCAGGTTACCATCATATCAAAATAGATCTAGAGGATAAGTATAATACTAGTTTTTCTATAGAATAGGGATCCTACCAATATATAGCCATGAAATTTTGGATGAAGAATGCACCGAACATTTTTTCAAGAGTAGTCATAGTTTATTTTAAGGAATTCATATATCATATTCTAGAAGTATATATGGATGAACGGAATGTATATATTCTATTAAAGGACCATGTAGAAGTGTTAGGACTCATGTTCGAAAGATGAAGGAAATGTCAGATATCATGAAACATCAAGAAATGCATTTTTAGTACACCTTTTGGAATATTTTTGGGACATATAGTATGTAAACAAGGTTTTCTAGTGGAACCTACTAAGATTGTAGTCATTGTAAATTTACCACCGCCAAGGTAAGTGCATCATTTAAGAGAAACACTGGGACATATAGGTTATTATAGGAAGTTCATAAAGGGGTATGCGCAGATTACTGCACCAATGGAAAAACTATTAAAGAAGGACACCATATTTCAGTGGAATAAGGACTATTAGCAAGGCTTGGACACTCTTAAGGAAAATTTGGTAACAACACCTATACTAGTATTCCCATATTGGGAAAAAAAAATTCATGTACATGTAGATGCATCATCCATAGCACTTGGAGAAATTATGTAGATGCGAGGAGCAGGGGACTTAGACCATCCTATAAACTTTGCAAGTAGGAAGTTGTCAGAATCATAGTAGAATTACAACACCACGGAAAGAGAAGGCCTAGCCATGGTATATGCACTTAAGAAGTTCAGGGACTATTTACTGAGTAAACACTTTCAAATGTTCATAAACCATTATTCTGTCAAATATCTAGTCAACAAGCCAATGTTGGGGGGAGAATCTGTAGATGGCTATTATTATTCCAATAATTTTATTTCGAAGTGATAGTCAAACTAGGGAAATTGAATGCATGATCTGATCACCTGTCAAGGGTAACTAATGGAGAAGAACCTACTAACTTGGAAGAAAAAATCCCTGATTCACAATCATTTTGAATACATGTAGTTGATGAATACTTCACTATTATTATTGAATACTTAAGTATAGGGGTTGCACCATAGTATTTTAGCACAACGCAGAAGAAAAATATGGTAGTCATAGATGCAAACTTTCAACTCATTGTATGGCATTTATATAACATGGGAACATATAGAATTTTGTGGTGTGTATTGGAACATGAACAACCCATAATATTTGTAGAAGCTCATAAAGGTATAGTTGGAGGACATTGTGTAGGTAAAGATATCGAAAATAAGATATTGTGTGCAAGATTATGGTGACCAATAGTCCATAAATATGCTAAGGAATATTTCCATAAATGTGATGTCTATCAGAGGGTTGTAAAACCCAATAGAAGGGATGAGATGTCGCTAAGACCACAAGTGACTCTGTAGGTATTTGAAAAATGGGAAATAAGCTTTGTTGGACCTATTAATCCACCAGCAAAAAGGTCTGGAGCTAGATATATCATTATTGTTACTAAATACTTAAAAATATGGGTAGAAGCAATGCCATTCAAGGATTGACACACAGAGAAGGAAACACACTTCTTGTTTGAACAAGTGATCAATAGATTTGCATGCCCCAAGATTCTTGTGAGTGACCAAGGAACTCATTTTATCAATAATACCATCATCGTTAAGACTGAGGAGTTTGGATTCTATCACCAAAAGAGTACACCATATCATCCTCAGGAATATGGAACAATAGAAGCTTTCAATAAGATTTTGGAAAATTATTTGACGAAGATCTGCAATGTCAACATGGATGATTAGGACTTGAAAATAATTGCAATACTATGGGCATATAGGACCACATGCAAGAAATTGACAAGACAGAAACCATTTAGATTGGTCTATGGAAAGGAAGCATTGGTGCCATTAGAATTTCCAGTACCCATTCTGTGTGTAGCAGCAATTACCAACATGACAAAAAGAGGCGCAGTATAGGAGAGTTTAAGTCAACTAATGGAAATGGAAGAGGACATTATTCTGGTAGGATTTCACGAGGAATTACAGAAATCAAGAGACAAATCCTGGTATGACAGACACATTAAAAAGAAGAGTTTTAAGGAGGGAGACCTAGTTCTGCTCTATGACAACAAATTTTTCCGACACCTTGGTAAGTTTAGAATGGATTGGATAGGGCCATATGAAATAAATATTGTCACATATGGAGGAATTGTACAACTAAAATACTTGGGGGGAACATAACTAAAAGGCATGATCAAAGGTTTTTGACTAATACTATACAGGTACAGTTGATATATTAACCCTTAAAAGTTGTAGCACGGTAAGAGAGGCATCTATATAGTGTACTATAGTAAATATTAGGACAAAAAAATGATAAAAAGAAATAAAAAGAGGAAAGATAAGAAAAAAGGAACACAAAAATAGAAAAAGGAAGAAAAACAAAAAAATACATAGAAGTTGACTAAACCACAAGAAAGTGTGAAAAATGTTACACACATGAATTACTGCGACAACATTGGAGGACAACGGGAAGGAAAAATTAAACTCAACAAAAATGCACACAAAAAATGAAAAGAAGTTATGATTGGGTCTATAAAAGGAGAAAAACATGCATTAGTTCAACACTTAGTGATTTTTTAGCATAAAGAGAGATACAGAGTGCATGCCCTAGGTAGAATTTTATGAAAAAGAAAATGAGCGTACAAATTGGAGAGAAGATGACCCCACCAAAGTTCGGCGCTCCAGGCCAGTATGTATGGGTTACTCAACAGGGCCAAAGGTGTAAGGAAAGAATGAGACAACCCGAGAAAATGGTTGAACTGGAATATGTCACCACTTCGGACACATAATCGATCAGCCCAACATGGGTTGAAGAAGAAACATCAACAATGTCGCAAGGGGAATTAGGACAGAGTTTTGGGACCTGAAATAGTATCCGAAACCCTAACCCTGAAACACCTGCAAAACCTGATGAAATAACAAGATCACGATAGACCGACGAAGGAGGGGAGGTGTTGGTCGAGAACATCAGCAACCGACTAGACTCTCAGAAGGAAGAAGAGGATGCAAAAACAACAGAGGTAGGCCCATCTATAGTTGGGAAGAAAAGAAAGGCATATGACACCACAAACATCACACTCCCACATCTCCCAAACATAGTGGTTACTGTGGACGATATGTTCGGAAAGGTACCAAAACTTAGGTACTTAAGTATGCGAACAAATTCTCACATTTGGCCAAAGAGACTTACTTTTCAAACACAGGGTAAATTGGACCCCTAGGTAAACCAATAATGTGTTAGGGACCTAACCTGCCTAACCCCTCATGTAGGTAGAATAATATATTTCCATGTAATAAAGGACAATATTAATAAGGCCTATAAATAAGGAAGAATAAGTCAAATGTAAGAAAACCTAATAGAAGATTATGCTTCTAGATGGATCTTCCTCTAGATTATTCTTTTGGATAGACATATTTAGTATAAATAGGAGTATAGGGTATGAGAAGTTTTTTATTGGATATTATAGTAATAGAGCTATGCTCTGCTAGAGTTTTTCCCCTCAAAGAGGCAAGTGAACATTGCTATCAATAATCAAGGTGCTTTTTTTGGTGTTATTCTAGTATTATTTTGGTATTGTTTTTCTTATATCATTGTTGTTCTGCCATTTCTAGCTAAAATATTTATGTTTTGCATATTATTTTATATCTGGAATACTACAAGTGGTATCAAAGCACTTTCCTTGGAAAAAACTGTGGGTTAATCTTTTAAGGGTAGAGACATATTCCAACGTCTTAAATCTATAGAGATATGTTTTTACGTGCATAAAACCGTGATCGGGGAGTCATACATGCAGGAAATACAAGTGGTGCTTAAGCGCAAATCTATTGTCCACCCTTGTAACCCTTGTTGGTACCCCTTCGAGTGGTAGCGCATCAGAAAACACCTGTATACGGATCGACCTAGATCTCCTCAATCCATCCATAGATAAATCATTCATCCAACTGACTTCTATAGTTCCACCAAGAACAACACTCAAGAAGATATTATCTAGTACCTGGGTATTCAGGTAGTACGTCTAAGGGCACGATCTAGCCTCCGTAGTTGGTGCCCTGAGATATTGGGTCGAGTACTACTGTTGGACCCCGCATGTATATCAAAG
Organism: Picea mariana; assembly: GCA_032191745.1. Taxonomy (NCBI): domain Eukaryota; kingdom Viridiplantae; phylum Streptophyta; class Pinopsida; order Pinales; family Pinaceae; genus Picea; species Picea mariana. Next base: position 294,563 of record JASDQU010100694.1, on the reverse strand, counting down.
AGGTATAGCACAGGGAAAAACTTTTTATGTAGACACCCTACATACCTTAACCCTTGGGATGGAAACAAAAACAGAACAAACAAGATCTATTGTTGCACAACTATGCCTCCTGCATTCGGGTTGCGAAATTACTACACATTTCTTTCTATTAAGAGGTATACTTCATATCGGAGTATAACTCTGTAGGAGTTCAAAAAAAAACAAGATTTTGTTGGAACCATTATTAGATCCCTATCCCGTTGGATTCCTCTCTTCCCCCTTATCTCAGTCCTACCTGTCATTTTTTAGAAATTTTTTTTTCTTGTGGACCTTACCCTTATTTGGGCCTTACCCCATTAGATTCCCCTCGTCCTCATGATCGTCATGATACACGTCACCCACAACCCATTTTCTATGTGGTCCCACCCATCCCTTTTCATTTTACCTCTTCATCATGGCCCACACCCGTAGCCAAAAATTGTAATCTTGCTTCAATTCCTTGTCCTCTAATTTCATAGAGACCCAACAATAAGTGAGGCAGCTCAGTGCCAATTTTTCCACCATCAATAAAAACAGGCATTTCTCCATTGATGCCAAAATAGAAATCATCAAACAATACCTCGCTACCCATCTTCCATACTTTGCTACCCAACTTGCATCCTTCACTACAACGATATGTGCCAAGTTGAATATCGATGCATATATTCCCTCCTATGACCCACCTTTGAGATCTGAATTTTCAACTTCCTCTAATTCCCAGAATTTTCATCCCCATCACTTTCAATGTGACCTACGCCTTCCGTGTGTGGATTTGAAAACATTTGATGGCTCAGATCGCACTGGTTGGATACCTCAAATGGAAGATAATTTCTCTTTGTATGGCATTACAGATGAGTTGGCCAAGCTACGGTATGGTGTTCTCCATCTAGATCAAGAACTTTGGCAATAGTGGAAATGGAGAAAAAATTCCCTCCAAGGGTATGTGGCTTGGACACAATTTGTGGTAGAGCTTTATGAATGCTTTCAAACTAACACCAACCATTTAGGTCATTTGACAAAGTTGAAACAATATATCACAGTGGAAGAATTTATAGCCACTTTTGAGTGATTGGCTATCCATACAGAGGGCATATCTGATGCTTTTTTTCGAGAATTTTGTATTAGTGGCCTCAAGGATGAGATTTGTCCATGTCCTCATGGATCAGCCTCTGAGTTGGGTGGAATATACTAAAAGAGCTAAGGAAGAAAAATAGGTTGCCTCTTCTCAAACCCAAAAACCCTCCTTTATTCCTTTCCCTAAACTAATCACTCCCACTCCTCCTTCTACTCCAGTAAAGATCCTAAAATTGACCAGGGCATAAATGGTTGAATGCCAACTCAAAGGCCCTTTTTATAATTGTGATGACAAATATTTTCTTGGGAACAAGTGTAAGGAACAAAATGTTTTTATGGCCATCTCTGAGGATATTTTGAAAGGCAATGTTTAGGCCCCCCTTGTGGCCGAGTCACCTGAACCCACTGACATGATACCACCCTATGACCCTCCCAAAGTTGAACTGGTCATTTCCGTGAATGCTCTCTCTAGGTTCTCTACTCCCCAAACCCTAAAGATAATTAGCTACATTAAACATCAAAAGGTCACCATCCTTGTTGACAGTGGAAGTACCCATAATTTTATTCATCATTGCATTTCCCAAGAAACTAATTTCTATATTCATGTCGTCAATAATTTTCAAATCATGATTTCCAATGATAGGTACATGAAATGTGGGGGGTTTTGTGAAAAAGTGTGTCTCCAAATTGGTGAGTACCACGTGAAATATCATATGTTTGCTATTGACATGGTTTGTTGTGACATTATGTTGGGCGCAGATTGAATAAGGACTATGTGTCCCATTCTCATGTATTTTAAGGAATTAACCATGCAACTCAACCAAGAGGGACAACAATATAAGTTCCAATGCATCACTGTTGTTTCCCCAGAGATCATCAGCTCCCATCGCATGGAAACATTTCTAAAAAAAGATCTTTCTATAATTATTGCACAACTCCATGCCATTGAAGACACTAAGACACCCTCTGTACTGCAAGACCTCCAATCCATCCTCTCCAAACATAAAGTTGTTTTTTCCACTCCCCAGGGAATTCCTCCTTCCCATGGTGTTCATGATAATTCCATTCCCTTTGTCCCCAACAACCTTCCTCCCAATGTTCATACCTATTGTCATCCCTTTTCCAAGAAAAATGAAATTAAGAAAATTGTTCAAGAATTTCTCATTGCAGGTGTTATCCATCCTAGTATGAGTCCCTACTCTTCTCCCATTCTCGTGGTCCTTAAGAAATAAGTCTCTTGGCGCATGTGTCCTGACTTCTGTGCCCTCAAAAAACTCAATATCAAAGAAAAATTTCCCATTCCTGTCATTGATGACCTCTTGGATGAATTGAGTGGTGCCTAGTTATTTACTAAACATGATATTTGTTCTGGATACCACGAGATATGTATGAATGAGGTAGGCATTCCTAAGATTACATTTCGAACTCTTGAGGGCCACTATGAGTTTTTGGTCATGCCCTTTGGCTTATGTAATTCTCCCTCCACTTTCCAAAGCCTCATGAATCATGTCTTCCATCATTTTCTCCATCATTTTTCCTTAGTTTTATTTGATGATATCCTCATCTACAGTAAAACCTAGACAACCCATCTTTCTCATGTGGATCGAATTCTACATCTACTCTCTCAACACAAACTTTTTCTCAAACAATCTAACTATGCTTTTGGAGCCTCATAAGTCAAGTACTTTGGTCATATTGTTGGCAAGATAGGTATCAAGGTGGATCCTAAAATTATTGAAGCTATGCAATATTGACCTCTCCCAAATACTCTCAAAATCTTGCATGGATTTCTGGGTTTAACAAGCTATTATTGCAAGTTTGTTAAGAATTATGGAAATATTGCGGCACCTCTCACTGTTGTCTTAAAAGTAATTCTTTCAATTTGAATCCCACATATTATTAGGCCTTTAAAACCTTGAAGGTGACCATGTACACCACTCCAGTCCTGGCCCTTCCTAATTTCACAAAGACCTTTTTCCTGGAATACGATGATTCCAGGATAGGAATTGGAGAATTCCTTATGCAAGATGGTCAACCTTTGGCCTTTACCAACAAACAAATGTCAGAGTAACATTTGGGAAAATCGATCTATGAAAAGGAAATGTTGGCTATTCTGCATGTACTAGATCTATGTTTCCCTTATCTATTGGGGAAATGCTTCGAAATTAAGACAGGTCATCAAAGCCTCAAGTATTTTCTGGAACGACACCCTTCTTCCTTGGAGAAACAAAAATGGGTGACTAATCTCTTTGGATATGATTATGAGATGAGTTAAGAAAGGAAAATACAATGTGGTTATTGATGCACTTTCAAGAAAATATGAAAATTAAGTGTCCCTTTTTTCCCTCTCCTCCATTGTACTAGATTGGCTCCAAGTTGTTTTCCAGGAATGGCTACACTATCCCAAAATTTTGTTTCTGATCCAACAATTGCAAGCCAATTCTCCAGTTTCTCTAGGGCACTCTTGGTACAATGATGAGCTTCTCTATAAATACCGTTTGTATTTAAGTAATCAGTCTCAACTTAAATCCAAGGTACTTTCTGAGATTCATGCTACACCCACAACTGGGCACTCATGGTTTACTAAAACCTATGACCGGCTCAAACGTTCTTTTTTCTAGGGTGGTATGAAACAAGACATTCGCAAGTTTGTGGCAGAATGTGATGTTTTTCAACGCAATAAGGGCCAAACATTCAAATATTTTTGCACACTACAACCACTTCCGATTCCACCTACTATTTGGAAGGATATCTCTATGTATTTTATTGTGAGCTTTCCTAAATTGAACAGTAAACTAATTATCATCACGGTAGTTGATCATCTTTCCAAGTATGCTCATTTATATTCTCTTCAACACCTATTTATAGCCTCCATTGTGGCTTAACTTTCCATGGATCAGGTATTGAAGCTTCATGGCATGCCTCGTTCTATTGTTTCTGATCAAGACGCCACTTTCACTAGAAATTTTTGGCAAGAACTATTAAGGATATAAGGAACCCAATTCCATCTTAGTACAACTTATCATCCCCAGACTGATGGTCAAAATGAAGTTGTCAACATATGTTTGGAAACATATTTGAGGTGTTCTGCATTGGAAAGGAAAAATAAGTGGGTTCAATGGTTACCACTAGTTGAATGGTGGTACAACACTTCTTACCATACAACTACCTGCATGACTCCTTTTGAAGAACTATATGGAAAAAAACCACCTTCATTTCTCTCCTACCTACCAGGTGTCTCGAAGGTTCAAGTGGTTGACCAATCGCTTATAGTTCGAGAGGATATTCTTCATACCCTCAAAGAGAATTTGGTCATGTCCCATAATCGCATGAACCAACAAGCAGATCAAGTTCACTCCGAATGTCAATTTTCTAAAGGAGACCATATGTTTCTTTGACTACAACCTTATAAGAAAACTTTCGTCAAGGATGAACATTGTCAGAAAATGGCGCCCAAATTTTATGGTTCTTATGTTTTTATTAAGCATGTGGAACATGTGGCCTATTAGTTATCTTTTCCCAGTCATTCTAATATCTATCCTATTTTTCATGTCTCCTGCTTAAAGAAGGTGATTGGAACTAAGTTCCAAATTCAAAACATCCTTCTCGAGTTGGATGAAGAAGGCTTGATATGGTTGCATCCATAAGCATTTTTTGACCAGCATGAGCATTGTCTTCGTCAGTGCACCATAAAGGAAGTGTTAATCTAGTGGAAAGATACAACTCTAGTAGATGCCACTTGGGAACCAACTACAATTATGTGACAATTTCCTCATCTCAAGCCTTGAGGACAAGACTATTTTTAAGGGGGATGAAATGTTAGGGACCTAACCTCCCTAACCCCGCATGTAGGTAGAATAATATATTTCCATGTAATAAAGGCCAATATTAATAAGGCCTAGTAATAAGGAAGAATAAGTAAAATGTAAGAATACCTAATAAAAGTTTCTGCTTCTAGAAGGATCTTCCTTTGGATTGTTCTTTTGAATAGACATATTTAGTATAAACAGGAGTAGAGGTTATGAGAAGTTTTTTCTTGGATATTATTGTAATAGAGCTCTTCTCTGATGGAGGTTTCCCCCTCGAGGAGGCAAGTGAATATTGCTCTCAATAATCAAAGTGATCTTTATGGTGTTATTTTGGTATTATTCTGATATTGCTTTGGATATATCATTATTGTTATACCATTTCTAGCTAAAATATTTATCTTCTGCATACTATTTTATATCTAGAATACTACATAATGGAGTCCGCACAGTGGATAATGAGGTTGTAAAACTCTAGCATAATGAACCTATTGGATATCGACACTTTGGGCATGGTAAAAATGTTCTGCTCTACGTCAAACAACTAGTCGCCCACATACACAGAGGAATGCTTTGGATGGATAGGCTAGTATATATGGACGTGGCACTGATTTCCAAGATCATAGGACTACCTACATTTGGTGCGCAGCCATAGGAATACTTGGATAACAAGGCGCATGAGAAGGAAATCATCAAGCTGGTCAAATCACAGTTTGGCACCAGTCGGGGAAACAAGGGCATTGTACTCAAGGATATTAATGAAAATGCGACAAGATTTTCCAACATGCTTATGGATTTCAAGCTACTAAGGAAGTGTAGAAAAGAAGAAGTGCCAACATGATTTATTGTGGTAGTCTCACGGTGCGCAAAACAAGTGATGTTCAGTTGGTCATCGTACCTGCTAAACCAATTTTTGGTGGATTGAAGAGATGCATAGGATAATGGAACTGAGTTCCATTAATGCTGGCTTATCATCCTTATAGATTTGATAGGATGGAAAGAGCTAAAGTTTTCATCTTTCCTGGATAATAAAGGAAAATTCTATGCGACATGATATGAGTCTCTCTAGCATGTCAAGGACAATAAAAATCAACAAGCCAATAATACAGTTTTTGCAATGTTGCTGGAAGAAATACAACAACACACAACCAATGTGTGTCACATACCTATGGAGTTAATCCCAACAACGAAAGGGATATCTAGGTTCAAGGAATCTAGTGACCACATGTGGATCCGGGCCTCAAGGATTCTAATCCAAAAAGGATCTAGAGAAGGCTAAGAACAACTCAGAACTTGCACAAGCAACTCATAACAATCAGAATGGTTTCAGTGGATGGAGAAAGGTAAAAAATTCAAAGTTCCCAAAACTCAGTTAAAACAACATGATCGCAAAGAGCGCATCGCAAGATTTCTAATGATACAAATGACTCGTCAAATAGGGCTCGTATGCGAAAGATATGAGCATTCACATTTCAGGTCAAACTTGGTCAAAAGGTTAAAAGGTCAGGGTAACACATGTCACCACTGCAAGGGTGACACATGGCACGCCCATACATATGATTTGGCAGAGTGTTGAGTTAGAATGGGATGATATGGGAAGGTTGTATAGGTTTGATGGCAGACACGTGAGTGAATTAGGTTGTGACAAGTGTCATTTTATTGATAAAATGTTATGGTGCAACGTGGCCCAGTCATGGGCTGCCACATGGAACCCCTCCAGTGGTTTTCATGTGATAATATTTATATGACTCCACAGGAGTTGAACCCGTAACCTCCTTATTCCAAAGACCTTACGATTCCACTCTAGCCAACCTTCCACTACATAGGCCTTGTTTATAACATGGTGCAATGATTATTTAATCTTGAATGTTTATGTGGGAGGAAAAGAAAAGGGGAAAGGCCCTCGACCCACCCCCAGGTTATATGTTAAATCCACCCAAACACACTATATTTCCCCATCATTTTAATAACCACTACCATTTTAGTGGCATATTCCAACTATCCGTTAATTTAGCCAACCACCAATTATGCACCATAATCTTTGCCTAAACCTTTGACATGGTAGAAACCATATGTTAAAAAGGGGACGCTCGTGGTATTCGACCTCGGAACCTCTGCCAACTAAGTGCCTTAAAATAGTGTGCTAACCACCATGCCAAACCGTCACATCATTACATAACTACCTAAATTTTTGTATAAAACGGGGCTTTCTGCCAATGTATGGAGATAGAGGACAACCAAGGCGCACCCGTATGGATTTTGGTACAAATTTCAAGATAGGGCATGTAGTTCGAGATTTTCCCAGTCATTTATTTCAGGAGCAGGGCATGGAAACCAAGGTAGAGGTGTCTCTTGGGTCTGAAAGTGCTAGACTCAGGTCGAGGCATGGAAATGGTCATTTTTATGTAATTCAACACCACGAATGCAATGGTGATGTTTATTTTCTTATCTGAGCAAAGATTCTATAGCTTAACTATAGAATGAGGTATTCTTATGTATTTTTCCCAATTATTTTACGGAGTTAATAAAAACACCTACCCATTTGAGAGTAGGACCTAGAGACATAGTCCACTAGGGACGAACTCCGTTATCAAGTTCTTTGTGTTCATATTGCATGATTATGTCCCTTTCATTTTGATCTTTTCCTTATTTATGGTGTACTTTTGTTTATGCTCATTTAATATAATTCTTTAATAAGTCACCGAACGAAAAGATCCTGGATAATGTTGGTATCAGAACAATCATCTTTGACTTGAATTATTGAGTATGAATTCTTACTAGGGCCAAGCATAAGAAGGGTGAAGGAACTCTTAAGACATTTAATCCCGAAGTTGGTCGTGCATCCCGAAGGAAGAAGATGGAAAAAGAGGACAAGTGTGATGAACAGGATAAAAACTTTCACATGGTATTTTATCGCATGTCAGAAATGGTCGAATAGGTGTATGGCGATTACGAGAATATGATGAAGAAGAAAGAGAATAAAAAGGAGGTACAACCCGATGATGATTCTTTCGTAAACCAAGGGGATGGATCCTCATGAGCCTTCATCTTCACCTTCAAGCTCTAGTTCTTGTTCCTCTGAGCATTCTCATCTCTCTCATCATTCTAGCCATAAATACTCTTTTAATAAACCATTATTAAAGCCTGATGTAAAGTTTCTTTACCTATGTTTAACGGAGATGTTGATCCTGAAAAACTAGATAATTGGATCTGACAGGTTGAAGTATATTGTCATGTTCATCATATTGAAGAAGAGGAAGTTAAAGTGCAACTTTCTTCTCTTTGGTTGGAAGGCACAGCTCTCGTATGGTGGGAGAGAAAGCTACAACACAAAAGTAAGTGTGGTAATATTTTGTTAGAAAACAGGACCACAGAGAAATAAAATAAAACAAATGTGGAAAAAAAACACAGAAGATACACAATACAATAGAGACATAGATTTACGTGGTTCACCCAGTGTGGGCTACGTCCACCAGAGAAATTGCCAGGTCCTTCCTTTATTATTATCCAGCAAATGAAGGGATACAACCTACAACAAAACCCATTGTAACTTCCTCTTCTTTCTCTCACAGTTTCCTCTGTCAGAATACAATACTCGCAATAATGCATAGCCGCAATACATTTCCCTCATAATAGAGGGTTTCCTTCTAGGGAAAAAAACCCTAACAAAATTTCTACCGTTAGATATGCGACCTTATAATGAACGATCTAGATTTACAATGAAATTAAAATATACATTTACAAGGCAATTTTTCCTTCGGGGGATTCACCCCCGAACCCCACAGAGGGGGTACCCATCTGCACTCCCTCGTGTGGAAGAGTGTACATACTTCTAGGGTGTAAAGTCTTCATGGGTTATAAACACAACTGAAAGAAATGACCTATGAATCAGGAAGATAATCAGGCTCCACAACCAACAATCTCCCACTTGGAGACCGATCTCAACAACTCCATTACTGTTATATATGCTAAACTCTGAACCTTCTTGGACCTGGCTAATTTCTCATCTTCATATTCATTCTTGAAGACCAACTGAAACTGATTAGGAACTTAGTTTCTCTCTAGTTACTCCCTTTGTTAACATGTCTGCAGGATTTTGGCTAGTGTGTATCTTTTACAACTTCAAATGCCCATCTTCCAAGGTGGATCGTATGAAGTGGTACCTCAACTGTATATGCTTAGTCTTCGAATGGAAGGCTGATTTCTTTGCAAGATGAATTTCACTCTCACTGTCACAGTACAACCTGTTATTCTCCTGCTTCTTTCCTAATTCCTCCATAAACCTTTGTAACTAAATCATCTATTTACTAGCCTCTATAGTAGCAACATACTCTACCTCTTTTCTTGAAAGTGAAACAACATTTTGCAGTTTCGAAATACAACTTATTGTTGTTCCACATAAAATAAAAACATACCCCGTGGTGCTCCTCTTGTTGTCTTTATCACCTGCCATATCTGAATCAACATATCCCTGTAGAAAAGTGTCTGAACCTCTAAAACATAATGCATGAGTAGAAGTACCTCTCAAATACCTGAGAATACACTTTACTGCCTCCCAATGTTCTTTACCTGGATTGTTCATATACATTCTCACAACTCCCACTGCATGTGCAATATCTGGTCTTTTGCAAACCATTACATACATCAAGATGCCAACTGCTGATGAATAAGGGACCCTGGACATATATTATATCTCCTCCTATGTCTTGGGACACATTTCCTTAGTTAATTTGAAATGGCTGGCCAAAGGTGTACTAACTGGTTTTGCATTTTGCATTCTAAACCTCTCCAACACCTTCTTTGTGTATTCACCCTGAGACAATGTCAATTTGCGATTTTTTCTATCTCTTGTTATTTTCATGCCGAGGATTTTCTTTGCAGCACCCAAATCCTTCATCGCAAATGAATTGGCTAATTTCTTCTTGAGAACATTTATATCCTGCATATTATACCTTGAAACAAGCATGTCATCTACATACAATAGCAAGATAATATAGCTTCCATTTTCTATCCTTTTAAAATAAACACAGTGATCAGAATGACATCTACTATAACCTTGTTCTTTCATAAACCTGTCAAACTTCAAATACTACTGCCTTGGAGCTTGCTTTAGGCCATACAATATCTTCTTCAACCTGCATACCGAATTCTCCTTCCCTTTGACCTCATACCCCTGTGGCTGCTGCATATAAATCTCTTCCTCCAAATCCCCATGGAGAAAAGTTGTTTTTACATCTAAATGTTCAATATGCAAATCTTCTACTGCCAAAAGACTTAAAATAGTCCTAATTGAAGTCATTTTAACAACAGAAGAAAATATTTCATCAAAATCTATACCTTTCTTTTGTGCAAACCCCTTTACAACAAGTCTAGCCTTGTACCATTTTTCTCCTCCATCTTCTTCCTTCAACTTGTAAACCCATTTATTATGCAATGCTCTTTTTCCCGCAGGCAACTGAACCAAGTCTCAAGTCTGGTTATTTTCCAAGGAATCCATTTCCTCTTTCATGCCTTGCTCCCACTTCTTTTTGGTGTCTACCTATATTGCCTCTTCATAACATTCTGGTTCACCAGAATCAGTCAACAATAAATAATACAATGAAGGAGAGTATCTTTCAAGGGGTATAATTAACCTGGTAGATCTTCTAACAACACTTGCAGGTGTTTGAGGTACCTATTTCTCTTGTTGTTGTACATTTTGATTTTCAAGTTCCTTTGGAATTTCTTTTTCAGTGATGTCATCAAGCACTGTGTATTCTTGTTTTTCTTCTTCCTATTTCTTTCCCTGCAACTGATCTTTGTACATGACCTTCTCATTGAATATGACATCTCTACTCCTAATGATTTTGTTATTTTCATAATCCCATAATCGATAACCAAAATCATTAACACCGTATCCAATAAAGGTACACTTTTTGAATTTAGACTTAAGATTTGTTCTATTTTCTTTATCAATATGGACAAATGCTTCACAACTGAAAGTTTTCAAAAAAGAATAGTTTACCTTTTTCCTGTCCATTCCTCCTATGGAATTCTACCATCCAAAGAGATTGAAGTTCCTCTGTTTATTAAGTAAACAACAGTATCTACAACATCTGCCTAGAACTGTAAGGGAAAACCAACATGCAATCTCATACTCCTTGCATGCTCCATTATTGTCCTATTCATCCTTTCTGACACACCATTTTCTTGTGGTGTTCTTGGAACTATCTTCTCTCTATGAATCCCATGGTATGAACAGTAATCATAAAACTCCTTGCTACAATATTCACCTCCATTATCTAATCTGAGACACTTCAAACTTTTTCCTATCTCATTCTCAACCAAAGATTTCCATTTCTTAAAAGTATCAAAAACATCATATTTTTTTCTAATGCAATAAACCCAAGTTTTTCTAGTTGCATCATTAATAAAAGTAACATAATAACTAGAGCCACCAAGAAATGATACCTGATTTGGTACCCATACATATGTATGCACATGCTCTAACCTTTCATTCTTCTTTTCTTTTCCGACTCTGAGAAATCTGACTTTCTTATGTTTTTCATAAACACAATGCTCATGTCCCCGAGGTGTAGGATAGTCGGTGATGGAGTGTGTTGTTAAGCCACTCCGTGATGTTAAAGTCACCGGTTCGAAACCTGTGGGGACAAAAAATCCAACCATGTTAAGGGTTGGTGTGGCTCAGGCCGGGTGCGATCCCTGAGTGATTTTGATGGCTTAGATGCCCCTGAGTCACAGTTTCTCAAGCCACAGGTTAATCGTGTAGCCAACAGGTTCCGCACAAATTAACAAACAAAAAAAAAATAAACACAATGCTCACAGAAGTCCAAATCAATTTGTTTAAGATCTAGCAACAAATTTCTTTTTTGATGTATCTGCATACCCTTCTCACTTATGTGTCCCAACCTATGATGCCACAGTGTTGTATTCAGTCCTATAGAAGCTAAAGAGATAGAAGAGTTAGTATTACCAGTACATAAATACAATGTACCTACCTTCTCTCCTTTTTCTATCACCAATGATCCTTTTATGACCTTCCACATCTTATCTATAAATATGGATACACAACCTTCACTTTCCAACTGCCCTGTTGAAAATAGATTTTTCCTTAAATCTAGAACATGTCTTACCTCTTTCAACAACCATTTGTTTCCATTGTGTTGTTTTATTTTTACCTTTCCCATTCCAACAATTTTTCATGATGCATCATCACCCAAATGAACCTGTTCAAAATCACCTTGAACATAATCTAGAAAATTTTTTCTATGGGGTGTGGCATGAAATGAAGCCCCTGAATCTACTACCCAAGACTCAAAAATATTATCTACAGAAAGAATTAAAGGATCTTGTAACACATCAGCTGTTACATTTGCTTCATGATTTCTCTCTTGTTGTCCATCTCTTTGTTTCTTTGGAGCTTTGCAATATTTCTTCAGATGTCCTTTCTTCCCACAATTATAGCACTCTATATTTCCAAGTCTGGATTTGGATCTTCCCTTCTTAGAATTCCCGCGATTCCCTGATCCCTTTCCTCTATCCTTTTGTCTTCCCCTGTTCTCCATGTTCAACGCATTAGCTGATGTCTCACCTGTGCTTTTCCGTTGCATTTCCTCACTAAGTATAACACCAAAAACATCATCAAATTTTTAACTATTTGAACCAGAGACAAATTTACTTACAGCCATGACCAAGCCATTCCATCTTTTTGGCAATGAGCACAAGATTAGAGGAGCCCTAATCTCATCATCAAAGTCCAATTTTACAGAACTTAGTTGATTAGTAACCGTATTAAATTCATTTACATGATCTGCAACAGACCCACCTTCTGACATCTTCATATTAAATAATATCTTCATTAGAAATACCTTATTAGACACCGAGGGTTTTTCATACAGTTTAGCCAACGCGTCCATCAGATCCTTCATTGTCTTTTCTTTCAAAATATTGAAAGCCACCGACGCTGCCAAGATCAGTTGTATCGTTCCTAGAGCCTTTCTGTCAAGAATCTCCCATTCTTCATCCTTCATTGCCATCGGCGTCTTTTCTACTCTGCCCAATGGTAGGAATAGATCCTTCTGATATAAATAATCTTCCATCTGCATCTTCCATAACTAGTATTTTTTTCCATTAAATTTCTCGACCCTAAACTTTCCATCTTCCGACATTGCTCCCACTCAAACCAGGAACCCTCTTTTCTTGTGAGTTACCTTTCCCTCTGATACCAGTTGTTAGAAAATAGGACCGTGGCGTAATAAAATAAAACAAATGCGGAAACAAAACACAGAATATACACAATACAATAGAGACACAGATTTACGTGGTTCAATCAATGTGGGCTACATCCACGAGAGAAATTTCCAGGTCCTTCCTTTATTATTATTTAGCAAATGAAGGGATACAACCTACAGAAAAACCTGTTGTAACTTCCTCTTCTTTATCTCACATGATCCTCTCTCAGAATACAATACTCGCAATAATGCATAGCCACAATATATTTCCCTCATAAAAGAGGATTTCCTTCTAGGGAAAAAAAACCTAACATAATTTCTACCGTTAGATCTGTGACCTATAATGAACGATCCACATTTATGATGAAATTACAATATACATTTACAAGGTAATTTTTCCTTTGGGGGCCCGCTTTCCCTCGAACCCCACAGAGGGGGCACCCCCCCCTCTGCACTCCCTTGCATGGAAGAGTGTACATACTTCTGGGGTGTAAAGTCTTCATGGTTTATAAACACAGCTGAAATCAAGGACCTCTGAATCAAGAAGATAATCAGGCTCCACAACCAACATATTCTTTCCTCATGGTCGAAATTTAAATCAGAGATAAGGAACCAGTTCTATCCATTAGGGTATTTACATAAAGAAATGATGGAATGGAAAACTTTGAGGCAGAGTAAAGGTTAGACTATATAGAGTTTCACAAAAGAATTTAGGAATAAATCTCTTGCATTGAATATTTCTTTGGATTATTATGAAACTTTAATGAAGTATATTGGCACACTTCACAGCTATATTCTTGATACTTTTCTCTTGTTTAAACCCACTATTATTGATGAAGTTTGTGTGTAAGACACTCACCTTGAGAATAGGGGGAAACATGTTCAAGAATATCCCACGAAGAAACCTTCCAATTTCCCACAAAATACTCTCAAGAAGTTCAAAAGGAAGGACAAGAAGACCGCTACAATGACAAGAGAAGGATAAAATCCATCTTGTACTCATTGCAAGAAGAGCGGTCATGATGAAGAACACTTTTGGAAACTGCATCCAGAAAAAAAAATGAAATAGTTCAGTGGAAAGGGGAAGACAAAGACTATTGCTACAATGCAGTAGGATCTTGGTTCTGAATTAGGAGATGAAGGAAAGATCATAGCGGCTAGAGTACAAGGTAAATATTCTCTTCATGCTAGTTCAAGTTCCAATGATGAATCTCATATTGATGAA
>JASDQU010100694.1:258146-280189 GCA_032191745.1 Picea mariana | reverse complement strand
TGTTTAAACCCACTATTATTGATGAAGTTTGTGTGTAAGACACTCACCTTGAGAATAGGGGGAAACATGTTCAAGAATATCCCACGAAGAAACCTTCCAATTTCCCACAAAATACTCTCAAGAAGTTCAAAAGGAAGGACAAGAAGACCGCTACAATGACAAGAGAAGGATAAAATCCATCTTGTACTCATTGCAAGAAGAGCGGTCATGATGAAGAACACTTTTGGAAACTGCATCCAGAAAAAAAAATGAAATAGTTCAGTGGAAAGGGGAAGACAAAGACTATTGCTACAATGCAGTAGGATCTTGGTTCTGAATTAGGAGATGAAGGAAAGATCATAGCGGCTAGAGTACAAGGTAAATATTCTCTTCATGCTAGTTCAAGTTCCAATGATGAATCTCATATTGATGAAYGGAAGAGGAATACGTTATTTAATATATGAGTTGTATCTAAACATACTAATATAGATACATTATTTGACCTGGGTTCCCGAGTAAACTTAATATCTGAAGCACTTGTCAAGAAGGGTCTTGTAAGGAAACCAAATCCAAAGCCTTATCCTCTTGGTTGGGTATGTGATCAAGCAAAACTTAATGTTGCCAAAAATTGTAGGATCAGGTTTGATATTTCTTCGAAGTGGATTGATGTAGTGGATTTGGATGTTGTACCAGTTTATATGTGTGGCATAGTGTTGGGGAGTCCTTATGTTTATGATAGAAAATAATTCCTCTTTCGTCATGAGAAAAAATACCACCTTACTGAAGGGGGAGTGGAATATATTGTTAGAGCTCATAGCATGAAGGTAAATAAAAAACTTGTTAGTGCAGGACAAATGAAAAGAATCATAACCACTAACAAGAGATATGTACTCATGGTCGTCAAAGAGAAACATGTTGGGACATCTGACGCTTTCCATGGATGTGTGTTGGACAACTGTGAGGGGGGGTGAATCAGTTGTTAATGTGCTTAAACAATTATGCCTATTTTAAACTCTTTATAGAACACTCAATGATGATCACAATAAAGAAGGGAAGTAAGCAATAGAATATTCAACATCAATCACAAACATGAAATATACAGAGACATATATTTCTTGAGGAAACCCATAAAGGGAAAAACCTCTTCTTCTTGATATGATAAGTAATATTTATTTTTTGTACATTATCATTCGTATGATCTCCAACTCTTCTTGAGGCTACAACCTCTATTTTACAAGCAACAACTTGTTGAGAGCACCAACTCTTTGGTTTCTCTAGCACCCACTAGAAGGAAGCACCAAGTCCCTAAGTGTTCTATCACCAACTATATGGAAGCACCAACTTCCAGTCATAGAGGCACCAACCTGTATAAAAAAGAACAATAGTTCTCCCTTGCACTACCCTGCCACCCTAGTTTTTCTAGCTGCAACTAGATTGAAGCTACAACTCCCTGTGTTCAAGCACCCACTTGAAAATCTAAGGAAACCAGTCCTCCCTAGAACCTCCCTACCACCCTGAAATATACATATTTTCTTTTCTTGAATTTATCACAGTCATACAAAATTTATCTATGGCTTACCAGTCTCATCACGGTAATCCTACAATTCTTTGCTTTTCCTGCATTAGTTTCTCTCTACTCACCTCTTCTTAAGCTTTATGATCTTCTGCTTTGTCTCTATATGTGCACCTCGGCTTTTTCTTCCTCTCTCATATATGCATTTATGTTCCTTGCTTCTTTTGCGCTTTATGTTATGTGTCCTATTTCCATTCTATGCATTACACCTCTTCTGCGTGTTTCATCTCATGCACACAACATGCTTCTACCTGCATGAATCACACTCAACAAAAACAATCATCTCTTCTTTGTTCTGCGCATATTTATCATGCCAATTCATCTTCCAAGGCACACATTCAACTCCTCATCCTCTCTGGCGATCATACTAAGTCTATTCCTCATCAGTGGTCGTTATCCTAAGATTCTTCAGCTTCTTTGATAGTTACATTCTTTGACGCATTTCCATCTATCAATTGTCTAAATAATCAGTATTCATTCCACTAGCAGTTACCTTGAGGCTCTTTAGCTCCTCTAGCGATCACCCTGCAACTCCTTGAGTTCTCTGGGTGATATAATCACTCTGTTCTGGCAGTTACAGCCAGTCAATTATGGCTTCTTTGGCTTCTAAGCCCCTTTCCTCACGCGATCATCGACGGTGACCAAACGCCTATCCAAAAAGGAGCTTCTTGATTTTTGTGTAGTGAGTGTTGGCTATGTTTCACAATACGACCTTGGGCTATGAGCTTCATGTGACCATGTGATTGTGGACGTGTCCATGGGAGGCTTGTAAGAAACCCTATTTTCACACTGCAATTCACTACGAGCCTCCATGCGTCCTTTCTCCAAAACCGTGGTTTCAATTGCGGCTCGCTCATGAAAAATTAAGACCCTAGCACATTTTGGCCCCACAATGGAGCATGACCGTCGATCTAATGATATTGATGGTGCTTCTGAATGGGCAGTTCATATATGTCCTCTCAATTCTACAGACTAGATATCACCTTCCTACATCCACGACTGATATTTACTTCATGATCCGGGCTCCAGGAGTTTCAGAATTCAAACCTTCTTGTTGCTCACTGGATATCTTATGGAATGGAATATTTACTGACATTTTTCCTCTTCAATTGATAGCTCTGCCTTTTTTCCTTTGTCCACATGCAATCCTTAGTCTCAATGAACAGGTTACATGTGGCCTTCCAAACCAATGGACGAGATTGATTTCACCTTTCGAGATTTAGTAGTTTCGATTATTAAACTCTGCTTGCTCCCAAATCATTTCAGGTGGAGTACAAAATCCAATGATGTGTGTCCCTTTTGGATCGACGGTCACAATCCCTTTGAGTAGTCGGGGTTCAAAAATCTCAAATTTCCAACCGTTCAACCTTCCTTTGCTTTTCCCCAGAGCTGATAATCCACTAACGTGTGTCCCTTTCGGATCAACGGTCATGATCCTTTCGGGTATTCTAGGTTCGGAATAATCAAGTCTCAACTGGAAATCCTTTAGTGAGATTTATCTGAAATCTCATATCAACTGACATGTACTCCCCTTGACGATCAATGGTCGATATTTGTCTTCAGCGATTTTCATGTTCTTCCCATCCACAAAATTTCTAAAGTTGTGGATCTCGCGCCACTTTTCCTCCTTGACGATGGACAACCCCAAACCACTTTGGGACCTCGAAACTTTGGGCAAGTTCTAATGGTAAATATCCCAAAGTAAAACTCTTGGAGTGACGTCACATAATGACATGTCATGACCCTAGTAGCTGCCATGTGTCACTCGTATTTGTGATTTGCATGCACCTGAAATTTCGAATCAACTTGACACTTGTCTTCGTCTGATTTTTCCATGTGTCCTTGCTGACATATTCTTGCTAACATGTATCCTCATTCACTTCGGGACATCGACCTTCGACAGTTTGAGTATTTCAACTTTTCAAGTCACCAATTCTTTTGAAGTGAGAATCCCCAAATAATAACCTCCTCGCAACTTTTAGATCCGAAGTGAATCCTATTTGTTGACAAGGATCTTAGATCAACGGCTTGATATTTCTGTGATGCAAATCTTCTAGATTATCTTGTCCTTCCACTTCAAAATGATCTGACGATTTCCATTTACTCTAGCTCTCTGGCACTCTAGACTTCAGGTTTTTCAAGACTCAAGCTGAAAAAACCTTGAAGTGTTTTGCTCTGGAGTTGAGGATCGTGTGCCACCTGTCAGTCTTGATTATGGACAGTCCCTTCTTAGTTCGAGACTTCGAGACTTAGACAAGTCCACTCTCCTATGCTCATCAAAGGCTTAATCTTCATGCATTTATTTCTAGATCCAACGATTGTTGATCCTTCACGCTCAGATCCAATGAATGAGATATGTTCTCCTCTTTTGCATGCTCCTCATGTTTGGAGACTGATCCGACAACCAATGTCACTCCTCCTCTCAATCTTATGATTTCTTCTGCCTTAGAAGTTTTTCTAAGTAATCAAAGGTTTTGGCCTTTGAACCTTCTCGTGCAAGTCTGGTCTTCACTGTTCTTTTTTTCCATTGTTGTTGTTGTTCTTTTTTGTTTTCCTATTTTCCATAATTGTTCTTGCCATCAATGAAAAACACACTCTTTTCTACAAAACATGCCAACAATTCCCCCTTTGGCATTGATAGAAACCCTCAAAGGTTGCGCTAGTCTATTTGGACCTCCAACTATAGCATCCAGACCACTCCTTTTCTCTCCCTTTGACATCAATGTGAAAGAAAACATGCTCCCCCTAAGTTGTTGCAATACCTTTCGAAGGTATCAAATATTCAACCAATACATACTCCCCCTGACAGGATGGAATCTCTTAGGTTCATAATGGGGTCACGCCCAACTTTTGTCGTAGATACTCAAATTGAGCGTTTGCAAGTGGTTTAGTGAAGATATTAGCAATCTGATCTTTGGATGGAATATAATGAAAAGAAACAACTGTGTTGGTCACTTGTTCCCTCAAGAATTAATACTTGATGGGTATATGCTTGGTCTTGGAGTGAAATACAGGGTTATTTGACACATTGATTGCACTGGTATTATCACAATGAATTGGGATCAGTGCTGTATATTTTACCTCCAAGTATGCAAGTGTTTGAATCATCCATAATACTTGGGTATATCAAGTGGTAGTTGCAATTTACTCATCTTCTGTAGTCGATAACTAAATGGAACCTTACTTCTTGCTCAACCATGATACAATGGAATATCTTAAGAAGAATGCACCTCCACTCGTGATTTTCCTTTCATCCACGCAGTTAGCCCAATCAACATCTGAATATACTGAGAGTTGAAAATTTTGATTCCTAGGATACCATAGGCCATAGTCCATTGTTCCTTTCAAGTATCTAAATATTCTTTTGACAGCTAACAAATGACTCTGTTTAGGTGAAGCCTGATACCTTCATACCATTCGATCAACATGCATTATGTTTGGGTGAGATGTTGTGATGTACAATAGGCCACCTATCATAGACCTATATGAACTCTGATCAACATCAGGTGAGTCATAATCCTTTCTTAACTTGCATCCAGTGACCATAGGTGTGCTCATAGGTGTGGAATCTTCCATTTGAAACATTAACATTTCTCTTAGATATTTCTCTTGAGAAAGAAATAATCCTTCAGAACTCTGAGTAATTTGCAGACCAAGAAAAAATGGCAGTTCCCTTATCATAGACATTTCAAATTCAGACTGCATAGCAGAAGCAAACCATTGTACTAATGATGCATTATTTATTCTGAATATGATGTCATTTACATAGACCAGCACAATGAGAAAATCATTACCCTATGTTTTGATATATAGATTGTTTTCAACTGTTCCTCTCTTGAACCCTTTGTCTTGAAGATACTTATCTAGCTTTTAATACTAGGCACACGGAGATTGTTTCAACCCATATAAGGCTTTGTTCAGCTTGTAAACAAAGTCGGGTTTATCTGACAGTTGCAAACCCTTTGTTTTTTCCATATAGACTTATTCTTTTAGATATCCATTTAGAAAAGATGATTTGACATCCATTTGATAGACTTTAAACGGTTTATGACAAGCATAGGCAAGAAACATTCTAATAGCTTTTAATCTTGCTACAAATGTTTCATCAAAATCTAGGCGCAATTGTTTCATCAAAATCCAGTCCTTCTATTTGAGCATATCCTTTGCAGACCAATCTAGCCTTATTTCTTACTATATTTCCTTTCTCATTCATCTTATTTTTGTAGACCCATTTTGATCCTATTACATTTTTATTTGATGGCCTAGAAACGAGTTCCCAAGTGTCATTTTTTTCAATCTCGTCTAATTCCTCATTCATTGATTTTAACCAATTTACGTCTTTACTGGCTTCATTAAAGTTCTTGAGTTCCACCATGGATATGAAGGCCATATGTGATTTCTCGATGTCTTTGATTATCCTTCTCCTAGTTTGTACACCTTTTTCCTTCTTACCAATTATCTAATTTTCAAGATGATTCTTTTGAGTAATTCTAGAGGAAGGATTTGATGTTGATTGTTGTCCTGAATCTTCTCATCTAGGTGTCTCTTCTCCATCTGATTCTTTGACCTATTCATCTTCAGTTGTAGTTGTGTTCTCTATAGTAGACTCAATATTTCTCACCTCTCTTACTATGACTCCTTCATCAACCTTTAAACAGGTGCAAAGGTTTCATCAAAATCCAGTCCTTCTATTTGAGCATATCCTTTGTAGACCAATCTAGCTTTATTTCTTACAATATTTCCTTTCTCATTCATCTTATTTTTGTAGACCCATTTTTATCCTATTACATTTTTATTTGCTGGCCTAGAAACGAGTTCCCAAGTATCATTCTTTTCAATATGGTCTAATTCCTCATTCATTGATTTTAACCAATTTATGTCTCTACTGGCTTAATTAAATTTCTTGGGTTCCACCATGGATATGAAGGCCATATGTCATTGCTTGATGTCTTTGATTATCCTTCTCCTAGTTTGTACACCTTTTTCCTTCTCAACGATTATCTTACTTTTAGGATGATTCTTTTGAGTAATTCTGGAGGAAGGATTTGATGTTGATTGTTTTCCTGGCTCTTCTTGGCTGGGTGTCTCTTCTCCATATGATTCTTGGACCTGTTCATCTTCAGTTTTAGTTTTGTTCTCTATATTAGAATCAATATTGTTCACCTCTCTTACTGGGACTCCTTCATCAACCTTTAAATAAATGCAATCAACTAATTTATGCAATATTTTATTAAAGCATCTATATCCTTTACTATTGGTAGCATATCCTAAGAAGATGCCTTCATCGTCCATGTCATCATACTTGCGAAGGTTTTCATTATTATTCTTTATGTACCACTTACTCCCAAAGACTTTGAATTGTTTGATTGAAGAAGGTCTTCCATACCACGGCTCATAAGGTGTATTGTCATTATGTGGTCTAAGGATGGCTTTATTAAGAATATGGACTATTGTGTGTATTTATCCTACCCAGTAAGTTTGACCAATCTTCTTCTCATTCATCATTGACCTGGTCATTTGCTGCACTGTTATGTTTTGCCTCTCAACTACTCCATTTTGTTGTGGAGTTCCTGGGATTGTGTATTGTCTCTTGATCCCATGTTTATCACATAATTCCTTGAAATCACTTGACATAAATTCTCCTCCTCTGTCTGATATTACTGCCTTTAACCCCTTGTCTGTTTGATTCTCAGTTAAATCCTTAAATATTTTAAATTTCTCAAATTATTCATCTTTTTCTTTGAGAAAAGAAACCCAAGTAACTCTGGAGTAATCATCAATTATCATCATAAAGTAGTTTTCCTTTCATGTGTGTTTCTGTCTTGATGGTCCACATAAATCCATATAAACTAATTGGAGTGGTTTCTCTGTTGAAGTAGATCTCTTGGATTTAAACTATGTCCTAATTAGCTTTCCTACTTGGCTGGGTTTACACACAAAGTCTTCTGGCTTTGATATTCTTGGAAGATCTTTTACTTCCTCAAGATTTTTTATCTCCAAGTCTCCTATGCCATAACCATCTTTCATCATTTTTTCTTCGATGAAATTATCCTTTATCTCCTTTCAACACATATATATTATTTTCTATCCTTGTGCCTTTAGCCACCACTTGTCTTGAGTTTACAGACTTTATCTTACAATCCTTGGAAGTGAACACCACTTCACATCCTCTGTCACACATTTGAATTACACTGAAATTTTTTTATTTCATCCCATTTATAAGAAAAACATCATGGTCTTTTCCTTTACCATTACTCAAACTCACCATCCCTTTATCCTTGATTTTACCTGGTTCATCATTTCCAAAGGTTACATTTCCTATTTTTCTTTTACTTATAGACAAAAACTTATCCTTGTCTCTATTCATGTGCTTGGAAAATCCATTGTCTATATACCAGGGGTATTTTTGTTTTTGAGATGAAAGTACTCGACCACATTTTTCACTATCTTTCTTTTTCCATGTGCTGGAATTTCTAGCTAAAGGATTTATCCTTGGATCTCCCTTGTACTTATTCATATGAAAGTTTGAAGCTTTGTGGCTAAAGTTATGTCATTTATAACATTCAACCTCATTGTTCAGTAGGTCAAAGTGATTGTGCTATGTTGTATATTCATTGGTTGCTTATTTCTATGCTGTAAAGATTGTTTATTTCTTGACCTCCTCAGTTGCATGTCTCTAAACTTAATTTGACAATTTAGAATCTTATTACCAAAATTAGAAAAGTAAAAACAATAGCCATGGAAGAAATTTTGGTACCTGAATGATGGTCTTCTTCTTGGCATTTGTTGCTCCATCTTCTGATCTCTTTGTTTTTTATCAAGGATCATCTTGTGTTTATTAGATTTTGGTGACATATTACTCTCATGGTTTGATTGTTTGCTGACTTGGAACTTGCTCATCTTTACCAGCTCTTTGCTTTCTGGCTATTTGTTGCTTGAGCCATTTACATAACCTAAACCAGTATTCAACAAAGGAGATGTTTGTTTTCTCATAATGTTGTTAAGTTTTGTTGTGGATTTAATTCTTGGAATATTTTGGAGATACAATGTTTTAAACTTTTCCATGTCTTTTCTGGTTTTTACTACCTCTTCTTCCAAGGCTTCACATCTTGCCTTATTTTTTGATAGTTGTTGTTTCAGAATGCCCTCTATTTTATTTGCCTCTTCTAATTCCACTTTTAGTACGACAAAGTCTTCATCAGGTCCTTTATTCTATTTCTCGAACCGTATCGATAATTGTTTTTTCTTTTTCTTCTTAGATCTGAGTCTAGCAATTTCTTCTAGAGAACTGATCAGTTCTCCTTCCAGGTCAACCACAACTTCTTCATCATCAACATCACTTCCTATCCCTTGATTATCATAATCCTCTTTGTCCATAAGCAAAAATTCATTAATAGTATCTTCACTGGAAGAGTCACTATCTGTATCTTCTGAAGAGTCATCATTGTTTACACATAGACTTTTCTTTTTACCAAATCTCTTGGGTTTGTACTTCTTTTCACCTTCAGAATTTTGATAATGTTTCTTGTGTGGAAACTTAGATGAAAAGTGACCTATCTTTCCACAGTTAAAACATTTGAAGGAAAATTTGCCTTGGTACTTGCCTGATCCTTTCTTTAGTCTTCTCAAAAAAAATTCTTCAAAAAAATGATGCTTCTATAGAGGTGGGCTTATATTTACCTATCCTCATTTCATAGGTAGTCAAAGTTCCTAGGATTTGTTCAATAGACAAATCTTTTAGATAATTAAGTAATTCTATAGCAAAGACCTTTGGGTTGAACCTATCTAGCAGAGATATCAAAAATTTTTGAACTAAAGAGACATCCTCAACTTTTTCACCAAGTCTTATCATTGCATTTACTTGTTCTTCAACTCTCAGAAAGTACTTCCCAATAGTTTCATCCTCTTTCATCTTTAACTGTTCAAACTGTAATATGTAGGTTTGAAGCTTTTCATCCTTTACCTTCTTATTACCTTCATAACTATGGATGAGTTTGTCCCACATTTCTTTGGCAGATTCTAAGTGCATAAATTTTTCAAATTTTGTTTCTGCAAGCCCACTCATAATAACATTCATAGCCTTAGCGTTGAAGATGAATTCTATATTGTCATCCTTAGAAGCTAGTACAACTGGTTTTACATAACCGGTTTCTACCACATCCTAGACATCTGCACCTAGGGCCATTATGTAGGTTCTCATCCTAACTTTCTAGAATGTGAAGTTTGTTCCATTGAATAGGGGGGGCTTATTGGTTGAAGTTCCTTCATGGCTAGTCATGTTTTAGATCTAGGATATACCCTTAGATAAAAGGAACTATATCTGATACCAATTGTTGGACAACTGAGAGGAGGGGTGAATCTATTGTTACTGTGCTTAAACAATTATGCCCATTTTAAAGTCTTTACATAACACTCAATGATGATCACAATAAATAAGGGAATTAAGAAATAGAATATTCAACATCAATCACACACATGAAATATACAGAGACAAATATTTCATGAGGAAATCCATAAAGGGAAAAACCTCTTCTTATTGATAAGATAAGTAATCTTTATTTTCTGTACATTATCATTATTATGAGCTCCAAATCTTCTTGAGGCTACAACCTCTATTTTACAAGCAACAACTTTCTGAGAGCACCAAATCTTTGGTTTCTATAGCACGCACTAGAAGGAAGCACCAACTCCCTGAGTGTTCCAGAACCAAATGGATGGAAGCACCAACTTCCAGTTACACAGACACCAACCTATATAACAAAGAATAATAGTTCTCCCTTGCACCACCCTGCCACCCTATTTTTTCTTGCTGCAACCAGATGGAAGCTACAACTCTCTATGTTCAAGCACCCATTTGAAACTCCGAGGACACCAGTCGTCCCTAACACCTCCCTACAACCCTGAAATATAAATCTTTTATTTTCTTGAATTTATCATAGTGATACAACATTTATCTATGGCTTACCAGTCTCATGACTGTTCTGCTAAACTGCTCTGCTCTTCCTGCATCAATGTTTCTCTACTCACCTCTTCTTGATATTTATGATTTTCTGCTCTGTCTCTGTATGTGCACCTCATATTTATCTTCCTTTCTCAGATATGCATTTATGTTCCTTTATTATTATGCACTTTATGCTCTATGTCTTGTTTCCATTCTATGTGCTACACCTCTTCTTTGTGTTTTAGCTCCTGCACAAAACATTCTTCTACCTACATGAATCACACTCAACAACAACAACCATATCTTCTCCATTCTATGCATATTTATCATTCCAAGTCCTCTGCCATGGAACACACTCAACTCTTTCTCCTCTATGTTAATCGTCCTGAGTCTTTTCATCCTCAGTGGTCGTTATCCTGAGATTCTTCGGCTTCTTTGGCAGTTACAATATTCGACGCATTTCCATATGTCAATTGTCTAAATGATTAGTCTTCATTCCACTATCAGTTACCTTGAGGATCTTCAGCTCCTATGTCGATCACCCTGCAAATCCTCGAGTTCTCTGGCTGATACAATCACTTTGTTCTGGCAGTTACAGTCTTTGATGCATTTCCATCTCTCAATTGTCTAAATGATCAGTATTCATTCCACTGGAAGTTACCTTGAGGCTCTTCATCTCCTCTGGTGATCACCCTACAACTCCTCAAGTTATTTGTCCGATACAATGGTTCCATTCTGGAAGTTACATCCAGTCAATTATGGCTTCTTTGGCTTCTAATCCCCTTCCCTCACTTGATCATCGGCGGTGAAAAAACGCCTATCCAAAAAGGTGCTTCCCGATTTCTATCCAGCGAGCAATAGCTCCATTTCATGATATCACCTCGAGCCATGAAATTTATGTGACCACATGATTGTGGGAACGTCCATAAGCGGTTTGTGAGAAACCCTCTTTTTTCCTCGCAATTCACTATGAGCCTCCATGCATCCTTTCTCCAAAACCGTGGTTTCAATTGTGGCCTTCTCACAAAAAATTAAGACCCAAGCATGTTCTGGCCCCACAATGGAGCATGAATATCGATCTCACGATCCTAACGGTGCTCCTGAACAGACGGTTCAGATTTGTCCTCTCAATTCTGCGGACTAGATATCACCTTACTACATCAACGGGTGATATTTACTTTGTGATCCAGGCTTCGGGAGTTTCAGATCTCAAACCCTATTTTTGTTGATTAGATATCTTCCAGAATGGAAGATATGATGACATTTGTCCTCTTCAATCGACTACTATTCCTTCTTTCATTTTTCCGTGCACGATCCTTAGTCTCAACGATCAGGTGACATGTGGCCTTCCAAACCAACAAACAAGATCGATTTTTCCTTTCGGGATTCAGCAGTTTCGATTCTAAAACTTCTCTTTCTCCTGGAGAATTTCACCCGGAGTCCACAATCCAATGATGCGTGTCCATTTTGGATTGACGGTCACAATCCCTTTGGGTAGTCAGGGTTCAGAAATCTCAACTTTCCAACCATTCAACCTTCCTTTTCTTTTCCCTAGAGCTGATAATCCACTAACGCATGTCCCTTTCGGATCAACGGTCATGATCCTTCCTAGTATTCAGGGTTCGAAATACTCAAGTCTAAATTGGAAATGATTTAGAGAAATTTCTCCAAAATCTTATATCAGCTGACACGTACTTCCCTTAACGATCAATGGTCAAGATTTGTCTTCGACGATTTTGACGTTCTCCGCATCCACAAAACTTTCGAAGTTGTGGATCTCTCCCCGCCTGTCCTCCTTGATGATGGAAGGCCCCAAACCACTTCAGTACTTTAGAAATTTGGGCAAGTGTTGGTGGTAAATCTCCCAAATTAAAACTCTTGGAGTGACATCACTTGATGATGTGTCATGACCCTAGTAGTTGCCATGTGTCACTCATATTTATGATTTGCACGTACCTGAAATGTCGAATCAACTTGACACTTGTCATTGTCTAATTGCACCACATTTTCATGTTGACGTGGATCCTCATTCACTTCGGGACTTCAGGTATTTCAAGTTTTAAAGTCTCCAATTCTTCCGAAGTGAGAATCCCTGAACAATAACCTCCTTGTAACTTTTAGATCCAAAGTGAATCTTGGTCATTGACCAACATCTTAGATCGACGACTCAATATTTTTTTGATGAATCTCTTCTATCTTATCATGTCCTTCCACTTCAAATTGATCTGATGAATATCGTTTACTCTAGCTCTCCAACTCTCCGGACTTCAGGTTTTTCAAGACTCAAACTGAAAAATCCTCGAAGTGTTTTTCTCTGGATTTGAGGATCGTGTGCCACCTGTTAGTCTTGATGATGGACGGTCCCTTCTTACTTTGGGACTTCAAGACTTAGACAAGTCCTCTCTCCTACATGCATCAAAGGCTTAACCTTCGTGCATTTATCTCTAGATCAACCGACTATTGATCCTTTACGCTCAGTTCCAATGATTAAGATCTGTTCTCCTTTTCTATGCACTTCTCTTGTCTGGACACTGATCCAATGACCACTGTCTCTCCTCCTCCTAAGCTTACAATTTCTTTCAAATTAGAAGGTTTTCTAAGTATTCAAAGGTTTTGGCCTCCGAACCTTCTCTTGTGGGTATCGTCTTCTCTGTTCTTGTTTTCCATTGTTGTTGTTGTTCTTCTTTGCTTTCCCTTTTTCCATTGTTGTTCTTTCCATCAATGACAAGCACACTATTTCCTACAAAACATGCCAACAATGTGATCCATCTCATAAAAGGGAATTAATTGATATTGTTTCTAAGTATGATGATATTTTTTAGGAACCAGATGGATTCCCTCCTAAGAAGGAAATCCAACATGAGATACATATTCAGCAGGATTCTCCTCTTCCTAATGTGGGCATGTACAGGATGTCAGTTGTGGAGATGACAGAGATCAAGAATAAGGTACAAGGATTATTGGATCAAGGGTTCATCAGGCCCATTTCATCTCCTTGTGGTTCTCCGATCATGAAGGTGCCAAACAAGGATAGCACAAGGTGAATGTGTGTTGATTATCTGGCCTTGAATAAAATCACGGTGAAAAATCAATACCCTCTTCCTCGTATAGATTATTTACTTGATCAATTGAAGAATATTACTTATTTCACTAAGTTGGATTTGTGCAGTGGATATCATCAAATTAGGGTTGTGGAACATGATGCATGGAAGTCTGCCTTTAAAACCAAACAGGGATTGTTTGAGTGGTTAGTTATATCATTTCAGCTTTGTAATGCTCCGACAAATTTCATGCGTGTGATGAATGATGTGTTCAGGCCTTTATTGGATGAATTTGTGATTGTATATTTAGACAAAATTCTTGTTTTTAACGAGACTTGGGATGAACATGTAAGGCATGCAAAACAAGTATTGGATACTTTGCAGAGAGAAACGTTGTATGTGAAAATGTCTAAATGTGAATTTGGCAAGACTGCACTTGTATATTGTTGAAGGGTCTCAAATCCATAGTTCAACAGTAGGAACCAAACCCACCACCAAGGCTCAATTATACTCTGCAGCATTTGGAATGGAATGGTTCTCTAGATCTTTTGATTCGACCAATTAATCGATGGGCTTTAATGTTTCCTTGTGAAAGATCTTCCTTCTGTTTAGACTATCTCTTTTGTATTTTTCTCTTGGATGGGACCGATGTGAGGTGTAAGCCAGTATAAACCAACTTGGAAACAAAACATAATTAAGTTCTAACTATTGGGGAAGAGGTTGAGCTTGTGATAACCTGCTACTCAAACATGTAGATGACAATTCTATACCACGGGACTAGTACTATTACGTTAACCATGTGAGCATCCAATTACTGTCTGAGATTACTAATTATAAGAAATAAAACACATATGTGATAAGAAAACGGTAAGAAAAGTAATCCATACACCATAATCATTTATCACATAATCACACAATGATACATCATCTTCATCATTAAAGAAAATAACAACAAAGAATTGCACCAAATAACTTGACAATAAATTGGACAGCTCTTACTTGTTACATCTATTCATGAAACACGATACAAAATAGTTCTTCTCTGCATCCATTCACATATGCATTTGATGAAAATATCTTTGTCTTTGGTCCAGAAGGACTTCTCAATTCATAACATCTTCAAAATAACTCTTAACAACCAGAAAGAAAGAGTTCTTGCAACAACCATCGACCCTTTGCTAATTGGTCGATGTCTTTATTTATAATATAAATTTGGACTGAAATTAATGGCTAAGTGCAGTTTAAGAAAAACTAAATTCATCATGTGGCATCCTATAATAATAGTTTCTTTAACAGTCAGCCTGAGATATCTCTTGAAAAGGATGTTTTTTCTCGTACTCAGACCAACTAACAAACAGATCTTCACAAGTTTGGGACCATGAAAATTTGTGTTGTTCCATTGGAGCCGCATATATTCCTCTGATGTCCATCGCATGCATTTGGTACTTCACTAGACTGGAGTTCAACTACTGTAGCATGGTTCAAGATTTGATTGGATGCTCTACGAATCATCGCACTTGCCCTAGCCTTGCGTCGACCATCTTTGTCATCTTTTCGGTCCATAACAAATCTTGTCTGGCATGTGACTCTACTACATCTCTTAGGTTGATGAAGTTGTCAGGGGTGTCGAACTCAGGGAGTCCGATATCTTTCATTACTTTGTTGATTTTGATTCGACATTTCTTTCGAGTTCCTTGGTTAGGTCACGAAGAAATATTTGTTCGGTAGTTGGGAGGATCTTTCCTTCAATCGAGGTTGATGTAGTTTAGAAATTAGTTATTAGGAAATGTGTAGTAAGATGAAAACAGAAACATAATAAACTGATGCATACCTGTAGATCTCGTTAGTCTCGATCATTTAATACTTACATGATCCCAGTTGTCCTTTTGAGTGACCTGTAATATCTTTGTCCACGCCGCCACTCCTCTTCAGTTTGAATGAGTTACATCCGCGTGCCATAGTGTGGCAATTCAAGTACGGCAGATACGAGCATCGAAGCCATCACAATGGCCGATTGACCCTTGGGGTTGGAAAAGGATGCCAAAGCTGAATGTGTGTCGAAAGTGCACGTACACTCTCGAAATTTTGGATACCATAATATGGAAGTCGTTAAATGCCCCAGGTCGAGGAAAGTTGTTCCTTTGGAAGTCGTATCAACAAGTGTGTTAATTCTCATTCAGTAATAATGGAATTTGTGGATATTAAAGAGATTGGACTGATCGTGCTGTATATTCCCTACAACTTCAATTGATGATGTTTCATGCATTCTGGATTTCATCCATTGAGTAGTTGTGACGCGTAAATGTTCAATACATCCTGTCGCGAGGTGTGAGTGTTCTTTGGCACGTTCTTTTTTGCTTCCTCATTCTGCTATAAATTCTAGAGGCTCTGTGGGCATTTTACGCATCAGTCAAGTTCATTCATTGGTAGCGCCTGTCTTGTGAATTCAATTCCAGCAAAACTCTGTGTTGTGGTCTTTTATTCATCCGCGAATGTCTAAGCTAATGCGTCATATCACTATGGGATCCTCTTTAAACAAGGGACGGGGTTTGCAAGGTTGTCAGAGCGCTAGGTCCGAGCCCCAACGTACCTGGGACTCTTTCTTATTGGTATCAAGTGTCCCTGAAGATTCAATAGGAGGCACCTAATTTTGCTCGAAAATGGTGTAAGCGTCTCAAGCGGAGGTGAGAGTAGAGAAAAATACATCTGAAGGAAATATGTTGGAGGCTATGTCCTATCATAAGAAGACACTGTGGAGGAGGGGAAGGCCTAGAAAAAATAAGGAAATAGGAGGAGAAATCCACCCCCCCAACTGAGGTGAGTGCACACCCGGCCATTGAGGAGTTTACAATGCACACTACCTGGCGAGAGCCTATAGGGACTACCAGGAGAAGAAGAGGGAGACAAAAGGAAAGAGAAAATACATCAGGTTATTTTGTTGGGATTCCCATCCAGCAGCTAGAGAGGGCCCAACTTGCCATAGCTGAACTTTATTAGGAAAATAGAGAATTGTGGAGTTAGTTGGCGGCGAAGAACCAAGAGGTATTGGTACCGCACGGTCTCAAAGGAAGCACAAATTGGCTCAAGAGATAGCTTCGGGAAGCACAAGATACGATTGTGCATTTTTGTGAAGTGAAGAGGATGACAGGGAAAGAAAAATGAGAACATTGCAAGGCATGAAGAGTATTCTGGGAGAAGGTCTGTGTGTAGGATATACATGATGGGAGGAATCTTGTTTTACACTCTATGAAATGACGTTAGATAGTTTTTCTCTGTTTTTTGTGAGTTATTTCACTTTCTCAATGTAATCGGGCCGGTAGTCGAGGCATTGGTGGTGCTTATTTGTATGTAACTTGGGCTTGGCAGGAGCTTTAATATATGAGATTTTGAAAATGTTTTCTAGTTGAAAGTATCGTGTTCCCTATTTGTATGTAAATCTAACACATTTTCTTTTTATCTAATCTTCTCATAAATCATGTGATTTTATAATGTTCGTTATTCTGAGTTGCTTGGTAAGTTCATTGATATTTTCCTTTAGAAACTTCTGATGCCGATTGATGCCAATGTGGCGGTACTGACTCGGGGTTGTTAAAATAAAATCTAGAACTCAGCTTGCCAGTAAGGATTTCACTTTGGCTTCATTCACGTTGAACACGCTAAAAGAGATAGATATTTAGACTACAGATGATGGGATGGCATCGGGGATCAATGTTCAAAAGTAAAATTAACATATAATTTTCTTCACGGGTTATTATCTTCGTAAACTCCCGACGCCAAAAATATTATAGATGTTGATGATCAGTGATGTTACCTTTACCTCGCGTGACACTTATTCTTTTAATGTCCTGTCGATGCCAAACGGATTGGACATCGGTGATATCTTTAGTAAAGCGTATTCGTGGAGACGAAGAACCTCTTTCTTTCGATGCTGGTGAAATTTGACGCTCGACTATTTTGGTATTCTTAAGTGATTTTTGTCATCTTTAAATTTTTTTCGATGCCGAGTTTCCTAAGCATGTTAGGGAAAACTTTAGAATATTGATTCCTTAAGTAAATGTTAGTCCCTTTTTAAAGTTAAGGTGATTTTCACATGCTCAAGAAGAATTTAAATGACTCAACATGAAAACATAATGATAAAGAAAGGTATTTGTTTCGTACTGAAGCACAATCAGATAGTGAAAAAGATCAAGCGATACCCAAAAAAGTGAAAATTTGACATAGACCATTTTAGGGTGTGTTGAGTGCTCAACAAATGGAGATTCATTAGGAGGAAGCAGAATCTATGTTCCTTCTCCAAGGCAGGATGATATGGAAGCTGATGGAGAATCTGGATTGGTTTGACAATTAGAACCTTTTTACCTTTGCATTTGAAGTTCTTCAATTGATGCTTTTGGGTCTGCTTGTGGGGTCTTAACCTTTTTCCTCCTTCATTTCCTTTGACCCTAGCTAATTCCCCCTTTTTATGAAAGTTTAGAAAAGCACTCATCGGCATAAATCATTTAGTTACCATTACTCACTTTCTTCAGCATCACTCTACTGCCAGTGAGTGTCCATAGCCCCGACGGAGTCACCCCGACATCACAGACCTTTCTCCACTTCCAGCAAGCGTCCATAGCTCTAGCAGAGATATATGCATACCCTCTCCTACCTTTTTCACTCTTTTGATAATACCAGTTTACTTTAGCATGACATCCTGAGCGAGCGGGAGAGGATGATGTTGTTTTATTTGGCAAGGTCAGATGATCCAGGTAGATCCTTTGCTAGATTTTTTTTTCTGGGTGCATGTAGTCCTTTTCATATTTCCTTCTTTCCCTTATGATATTACCAAACCACCCAACAGACACTTCCGACATTCCTATGGAGTTCTTCATTTGGCGAGGTTTAGATAGAGGATTCCTCAGAGAGACTACACATCCTCCTATGCTTCTTGTGTTTGAGCGATGATTTAGGAACAGATTTCACTATCTCACATGATTTGAGGTCGACCATTGTATTGCTAAACAAAAACTTCAAAGGTGCGAAAAATAAAATAGTACAAGAAGATAATGAAAAATCTCAACGATCTAACTAGAACCAAAATCATAAAAACAACATACAAACAAAAGAGATTATTATTATTACTTCTTTTATTCTTTTCTTTTTTTTTTAATTTCTTATTAGAAATATTGTTTTAGGGCCTAGCCATTTACTAAAAGGGCATCAGTTCCCCCCCTTAGATTTTTCAATCGATAAGTGTCTGCCCCAATGTTTTCAGCCACTTGGAAAGGTCCAAGCCACAGATTTTGAAACTTAGAATGCTCCCCTTTCGGTTCATTTTATTTGTCCCACTTTAGGACTAGGTCTCCTACTTCAAAGTTCTTCCCTTTAGACTTATGCTTGTCGAACCATCTTTTCACTATCTGTTGGTGAACTAGGAATTTTGACTTAGCCTTTTATCTTTCTTCCTCCAACATGAGCAAAGTATTGATTCTTCGTTGTATGGCCGATGAAGGCTCCTCGCTGGAATCTTGGGCTAGTTGAAGACATGGAAGATAGAGCCCCTTTGGGAGGATGGCTTCTTGACTATAGACCAGAAAGTATAGGGAATTCCCTATAGCTTATTTAGGTGTGAATTTGTCCGCCCATAAGGTCTTATGGAGTAGATTATGCCAATTTCTTTGGTTATCTGCAACCTTTTTTTTTAATATCCTCATTAGGTTCTTGTTAGTTGATTTTGACACATCATTTCCCTATGGATAATAATTTTATGAATACCCAATCATGATTGCTCTGTCCAGAGCAAACTCCATCAAGAGGGTGGAAGAAAAATAAGTGACATTATCAAAAACTTGAACAGAAGGGACACCAAACCTTGTGATCAGTTGTTGTTCTATGAATTGGATCACTTCTTTTTCGTTTAAATGAGTCAAACAGATATCGTTTGCCCATTTTGTGAAATAATCGGTAGCAGTAGGAATGTACTTATGCGGTCTTGAAGAGTTGGGTGTAATTTCACCTATGATATCTAGCTCGCATTGTTCAAAAGGCCTCGAGACAGTCACAGGTTGGGGTGGGACTGTTGCTCTCTTCTCTTTCACTTTGCTTATTTGATAGGCTTTATAGTTTCTAGCGTAGGTATGAGCGTCTTTGAACAAGGTGGGCCAATAATAGTTGGCTCTCAGAATCTTATGAGCAATGGTGTTTCTTGTGAAATGTCCCTCGGCAAGTCCATCATGGAGCTCCTTTAGCACTTTGTCTACATCTTCATGTTCAAGACATCTTAATAGTACCCCATCATAATTGATCTGGAAGAGTACCAAACTTACAAGGTGATATTGTGCAGATTTTAACCTGAGGGATCTCCTTTTCCTAGGGTTGATATTTTCAGGACAAGTCCCATGGTGTAGGAGATAAGTTAAATCCTTATACCAAAACTGGTTTCCTAGGGAGATGTATGATACTTTTCCACACCATAGTGCCATTTCGTTCTCCCTTCCATAATCTTCAGTAACTTGGTCTTGGGCTTCGGCCACAAGCCTGCATAACCCTTGTCCTTTTACTAGTTTGGTAGGTTTTATATCTAGACCAAATTCCTGGACTATTTCCATTCRGTCCCCTCTTCTTTCCCCCATCTCTTGCTGGGTAAACAAGGATCGAACAACAGGGTGCAGCACAATCACTTTAGTTTGGTTCTTGAGGATGTAGGACTTGAAATGTTTTACCGCTTTATATACCACATAGGCCTGTTTGTCTACAACAKGATAATTGAACTCACCTCCTTGAAGATTAGTAGTCATGAATGGCAATGGGGCCTCATTATTGTCATCATCCTTTTGATTCAAAGCCGCAACTAATGATTGGTCAGAGGCGAAAGTATAGAGGAAGAAGTCTCTATTGAAATCGGGACTTCGCAACACCGGGGCCCAAGAAATAGCATCTTGGATATTTCCAAAAGAAACTTTCCTCTCATCATCCCACTTAAATTAGGCATCCTTGAGAATCATCTTTTGTAAAGGTTTGATGATCTCCGTGAAATTAGGAGTGAATTTTCTCACTAAATTGATTTGCCCGAAAAAGGACTGCATGGATTGCTTGTTATGGGGCAAGGGGACTTGAGCTATGGCCTTAATATTTTCTGGGTCTATGTAGATGCTTGCTTGAGATATAATGTGACCTAACATCTTACCTTCCTCGACACCAAATATGGTTTTCTTAGGGTTTAAGGATATATCGTATTTCCTACACCTTTCGAAAATTTGAGTTAAGTGTTGGATGCGCTCTTCTATATTCTTTGAATACACCATTACATCGTCTAGGTATACTACCACACATTTTTTTATTAGTCCCCAAAAATATACATCCATCGCCCTTTGTAAGTGTGTTCCTACCTTAATTCACCCAAAGGGAATTCATTTATAAGGGAAGGTTCCCCATTTGCTTCGGAATGTGGTTTTTAAATAGTCTTCCTACAAAACCAGAACTTGGTTGTAACCTGAGAAACCATCTAGTAGACAGAAAATCTCTGAGGTAGACACGGTCTGCAGAAGTTCTTCCATCAGTAGGACTGGGTAGTTGTCCTTTTCTGAATCTCTGTTGAGTTTCCTAAAAGCTACGCATAAGGGAAGGTTCCCCACTTAGTTCAAAAGGTGGTTTTTAAACAATCTTCCTCTGAAACCAGAACTTGGTTGTAACCTGAGAAACCATCCAGTAGAGAGAAAATATCCGAGCCAGACATGGTCTGCAGGATTTGTTCCATCGACATGAATGGGCAATTTTCCTTTTCTGAATCTCTGTTGAGGTTCCTAAAATCTATTGAGGTTCCTAAAATATACACATAGGCGGATCTCTCCTGAATTCTTCCTCATCGAGACAAGATTTGCTACCCATGCAGAATGCCTAACCTAGAAAATGATCTTGGCATCTAGAAGTTTTTTTAATTCCTGATACATGAGAGGTTATAGGGGTGGGTGATACTTTCAGATCTTTTTTTGAAAAGGTTTTACTTCGGGTTTTAACGAGATAGTGTGTTGAATGATTTGGGTATCATACATTTTCAGATCTCGATAGGACCATGCAAAGACATCTTGGTATTGTTTGAACAATTTGAGATAGGATTTCCTTTCCTCTTTGGATATAGTCTTTCCGAGATTCACATTCTTTGGGTTTTACGAGGTTTTGAGATTTATAGTTTCATGCAAGGGATAAGAGATACCAGTCTTTGTGTTTCTAGGTCCCTTAAATCTCTCTTTTAGATCAAATAGACTTTCTAGATTAGCTATACCTTTGAGGATTGTGTGAGACTTTGTTTCATAAACAGGTTTTCCTGTCCTAGGATGGGTCTCTGTTGGTATCCCTTGGAATACTTCATCATCAATGGCCAAATATTTGAAATTGTCTTGATTAATCAAAACGTTTATGATCTATTCATCACCTTCAAATACTTTCCAATTAGAAATTTTTTTAGGCACCGATAGTTTGTAAATAAACTCCACAGTGAATCGGGAGGCTTCATAATCCTTTATAGGTGACA
>JASDQU010100694.1:214970-257065 GCA_032191745.1 Picea mariana | reverse complement strand
GAGTAGGTGTTCATAGTTGGTTTTCTCACTAGATCTGTGGGAGATAGAGTTATTTCCTAACCACTTCTCGTGGTCGATTTTTATATTGATTTCAAAGCTTGTGATAGAAAGTCCTTCTACTGAGGAATCTTGCGTATGTCCATAACTGATATATTAGCCTTTAACTTCTTCAAATCTTCGACTACGTTGTAATCCATTTTGCGCGATTATCGGGTATGGATGCTTATAGGTTTCTTACCAAGAGTGAATAGTTTTTTTTGGTGATTGGGAGTTGCCTTACTCCCCGAGGTCTGGGTGGTTGCGGTATCTTTCAAGACAGGTGGACCCTTACTGTGTGTCCGTATCACCGAGACTTTCACGGGTTGTTCCTAAGACTCAAATAGGTCGTTTCAAGGCATGATCAGGTCGGGATACCATATCAACATGGTTGTATCTTGTGGTGTATCAATCAATTCCTGGTCAACAATATTCATAGCCGAACTGATTGGTTTCTCGATTAGGGAGACTTCGTCTAGAAACCGACTGGACATCAAATTCATGGCATGCACCCATTGAGGGAAGTCTCTTTCAGAGTGATTTTCCTGGTGATAAGTATAAAAATAATCATATGCAACATTCCCTATATCAATATTTAAGTTAGTTGGGGGGATTCAATTTCCTTGAATGGTGGGTTCCTCTTAAATAAAGGATTGTAGGGCCTTTGGCCTTGCTTTCCCTCCCCTGCATTCCACTTCATGTCTATGATTTTGTTTGATAATTTATTAAACATGCATTAGAGGTATTCTATGTCTCTGCTACCTTTGTTGGGAATCTTCTCTGTTTGTTTTCCCAATGGTCTAACCAAAAGGAGTCCTCTCTTGTGGGGAGGTTGAGATTCTTTCTTAACTAGAGAGACCTGGCCCTCTTTACACCGTTTCATTTGGAATTCTATCGTTTTGGCTTCTTCAAAATTTTCAGCTAGGGTTCTCGTGGCGAATATTTTTACAAACATAGAAATAGAAGTTGGGAGCACGTTAGCGTAAACCTTGATTTGCAATTCCTAGGTTGGTTTCTCTTCAGGTTGAAACTTGTTAAAGATGCTCATGAATATTTGATTGAAATATTTGACTCTTTCTTTCAAACTCATGGTGGCAGCAAATAACTCAGCCATTAGAGCTCCCGTAGTAGTTTCTTCTACAAATTTATCTAGAAATTCCTTTTGAAACTTGGTCCAGCTAGTTATAGATCCTACTAGCAGATTAAAATACCACATGGAAGATGAATTTTCAAACATGTAGGGGAAAATCCTACAAACTACGTCTTCATGTTGGATGTTCATAAACCATTAGAGGCGTCTCTGGCTAACCATGGTTGACTAACTAGAGGCGGGTTCCCCCTTTCTTCATTATGTTTGTTGTTTCCTTCCATATCTTTAGAACCTGAGTTAAACTCCTCTTCTTCCGAGAAATCGTCTGGTTCTGAGACGTCGTCGACTGGCATTTTAGGTATCAAATCAAGAGGTTCTTGGATTTTGATAATTGAAAAATCTATAAAGTCTTCTACTGAGTGCGCAAAACCCTCATTGGGAGTGCTGACCATTGGTCTTTTTTTTTTTTTATTCGAGGGAGTATGGGAGCTAAGGACAACGCACCGATCTTCCAGGCGTAAGCTCTCGTAATTGTTCTGAATTGATTTACTTCCCCATGAGGAAGAGCAAAGATATTTCAGGGTGAAAATATTCTTCCTTGTGCTGGGGTGAGTTACCTGTTACAAGAGTACTCAGTGTGTGTGGGTTGTCTTGGGAATGATTAGCCATGCATGTGGGTCGTTACGAATCTGTAGGTTGTTTGAAATTCTTATAAAATACATATTAAACCATTCATTCTCAGGCACTCCTTCTAGCGCAGTTTTGTTGATGGGTCTCAAATCGCTAGTTCAAAAGTAGGAACCAAACCCGCCATTGAGGATCAATTAGACTCTGCAACATTTGTAATGGAATGCTTCTCCAGATCTTGCGATCCGACCAATTAATCGATGGGATTTAAGGTTTCCTTGTGAAGGATCTTCCTTCTGTTTAGACTATCTCTTTTGTACTTTTCTCTTGGACGGGAACGATGTATTTTTCTCTAAGCTGGTATAAACCAACTTGGAAACAAAACAAAATTAACTTCTAACTATTGGGGAAGAGGTTGAGCTTAGGATAACCCGCTACTCAAACATGTAGACGACAATTCTATACCACATGCCTAGTACTAATACATTAACCATGTGAGCATCCAATTACTATCTTAGATTACTAATTACTAAAAAGAAAACACATATGTGATAAGACAACGATAAGAAAATTAATTCATCTAGCAAAATAATTTATCACATAATCACACAATGATTCATCATCTTCATCATTAAAGAAAATAATAACAAAGCATTGCACCAGATAACTTGAAATTAAATTGGACAACTCTTACTTGTTACATCTATTAACGAAATGAGATAGGAAATACTTATTCTCTGCGTCCATTCACACATGGATTTGATAAAAATAACTTTTTCTTTGGTCCATAAGGACTTCCCAATTCATAGAAGCTTGAAAATAATTATTAACAACCAGAAAGAAAGAGTTATTGCAACAACCATCGACCCTTTGCTAATTGGTCGATGTTTTTATTTATAATATAAAGTTTAACTAAAATTAATCGCTAAGTGCAGTTTCGGAAAAACAAAATTCTCCATGTGGCATACTATACTAATAGTTTCTTTAACAATCAGCCCGAGATATCTCTTGAAAAGGATGATTTATCTCATACTCAGACCAACTAACAAACAAATCTTCACAAGTTTTGGAAAAAGGATATTTGTATTGTTCCATCGGAGCCACATATATTCCTTCGATGTCCATCTCATGCATCTGGTACTTCACTAGACTGGAGTTCAACTACAATAGCATGGCTTGAGATCTGATTGGATGCTTTTTGAATCGTCACACTTGCCCTTGCCTTGTGTCGGTCATCTTTGCAAGCTCCTAGGTCCATAGTGAATCTTGTTTGGCATGCGACTCAACTACATCTCTTAGGTTGACAAAGCTGTCAGGGGTGTTGAACTCGGGGAGTATGATATCTTTCATTACTTTTTTTTATTTTTCTTGAATGTTTCTTTTGAGTTCCTCGGTGAGGTCATAGAGACAATTTTGTTCAGTAGTTGGGAGGATCTTTCCTGCAATCGGGGTTGAGCTAGTTTAGAAATTATTTATCAGGCAACGCATAGTAAGATGCAGATAGAAACAGAATAAACCAATGCATACCTGTAGAGATCGCTAGTCTCGATTATTTAATACTTACATGATCCCAGTTGTCCTTTTGAATGACCTGTAATGTCTTTGTCCACGCCATCACTCCTCTTCAATTTGAATGAGTTACATTTGCATGCCATAGATTGGAAAGTCAAGTACGACAGATACGAGTTTCAAAACCGTCACAGTGGCGTATTGACCCTTGGGGTTGGGAAAGGATGCCAGAGTTGAACATGTGTCGAAAGTGCGCGTACATTCCCAAAAGGTCGAATACCATAATAAGGAAGTCGTTAAATGCCCAAGGTCGAGGCAATTTGTTCCTTCATAAGTCGTATCAAGAAGTGTGTTAACTATCATTCACTAATAATGGAAGTTGTGGAGATTAAAGAGATTGGACTGATCGTACTGTATATTCCCTACAACTTCAATCGACAATGTTTCATGCATTCTGGATTGCATCCGTCGAGTAGTTGTGATGCATTAAATACTCAAGACATCCTGTTGCTTGGTGTGAGTGTTCTTTGACACGTTCTGTTTTGCTTCCTCATTCTGCTATAATTTCTAGAGGCTCTGTGGATATTTTACGGATCAGCTGAGTTCATTCATCAGTAGCATTGGTCTTGTGAGCTCAATTCAAGAAAAACTCTATGTTGTGGTCTTTTGTTCATCCTCGGATCTCTAAGCTAATACATCATCACACTATGGGATCCCATTTAAACAAAATATGGGGCTTGTGAGGTAGTCGGAGCACCAGGTCTAAGCCCCAACATGCCTAAGACTCTTTCTTATTTGTATAGAGTGTCCTTCAAGCTTCAATAGGAGGTACCTACTTTTTCTCGGAAACGGTGTCAGTGTCTCAAGTAGAGGTGAGAGTAGAGAAAAATATGTCTGAAGGACATATGTTGGAGGTCGTTCCCTCTTACAAGAAGACACCGCAGAGGAGGGGAAGGCCTAGAAAAATAAGGAAATAGGAGGAGAAAGCCACCCCCCAACTGAGTTGAGTGCACACTCGGCCACTGAGGAGTTTACAATGCACACTACCTGGCGAGAGC
This sequence comes from Picea mariana, assembly GCA_032191745.1. NCBI lineage: Eukaryota > Viridiplantae > Streptophyta > Pinopsida > Pinales > Pinaceae > Picea > Picea mariana. The sequence goes on along the minus strand of JASDQU010100694.1, from coordinate 252,745 downwards.
CTGTCGGGACTACCAGTCGAGGAAGAGGGAGATGAAAGGGAAGGGAAAAGATGTCAGGTTCTTCCGTTGGGAGTCCTATGTAGTATCTAGAGCGGGCCCAACTTGCCATAGCCTAACTTTATCAAGAAAATAGAGAATTGCGGAGTCAATTGGCGGTGAATAACTAGGATTTATGGGTGCCGCAGGGTCATGAAGGAACCACAAATTGGCTCAAGACACAGCTTTGGGAAGCACAAGATATGATTGTGTAGTTGTGCGAAGCACAGAGGATGATGGGGAAAGAAAAATGAAAACACTGCAAGGCGCGAGGAGTAGTCTAGGAGAAGGTCCATGTGTAGGAGATACATGATGGGAAGACTCTTGTTTTTCACTCTCTTAAATGACGTTAGATAGTTTTTCTCTGTTTGTTGTGAGTTATTTTACTTTCTCAAAATAACTGGGCCAGTAGTCGAGGCGTCAGTGGTGTTTATTTGTATGTAACTTGGGCTTGGTAGGAGCCTTAATATATGATATTTTGAAAATATTTTGCAATTGAAAGTATCATGTTCCCTCTTTGTATGTAAATCTACCACGTTTTATTTTTATCTAAGCTTCTCAAAAATCATGTGATTTTATCATGTTCGTTGTTCTGAGTTTCTTGGTTAGTTCATTGATGTTTTCCTTTAGAAGCTTTTGATGTCGATTGATGTCGATGTGGCGGTACTGTCTTAGGGTTGTTAAAATAAAATCTAGAACTCAGCTTGCAGGTAAGGATTTCACTTTGGCTTCATTCACATTGAACGTGCTAAAAGAGATAGATATTGAGACTACCAATGATGGGATGGCATCGGGGATTGGCTTTCAAAAGTAAAATTAACATATAATTTCCTTCGTGGTTATTATCTTTGTAAACTCCTGACGCCGAAAATATTACAGATGTCGGCAATCGGTGATGCTACCTTTACCTCGCGCGACGCTTATTCTTTTAATCTCTTGCCGATGTCGAATGGATCAGACATCAGTGATATATTTAGTAAATTTTATTCATGAAGATGAAGAATCTCTTTCTGCTGACACCGGTGAAATTTTGCGCTCGGCTATTTTGGTCTTCTCAAGCGATTTTCGTCATCTTTAAATTTTTTTCGATGCCGAGTTTCCTATGCGTGTTGGGGAAAAATTTAGACTATCGATTCCTTAAGTAAATGTTAGACCCTTTTTAAAGTTAAGGTGATTTTCACATGCTCAAGAAGACTTTAAACAACTCAACATGAAAACATAATGATAAACACATGCATCTGTTTCATACTGAAGCGCAATCAGACAGTGCAAAAGATCAAGTGGTACCCAAAAAAGTGAAAATTTGACATAGACCTTTTTAGGGTGAGTTGAGTGCTCAACATATACTTAGTTCATATCGTGGGAGGAGGAAAATTGGAGATTGATCCTTCCAAAATTTAAGTTATTGTAAAATGGCCTGAGCCAAAAAGTGTGACCGAGATCCAGAGCTTGTTGGCTGCAGTTAAGTATTGGAGGAGATTCATTCCCAACTTATCCTTTATAGAAGCTTCTTTGCATGCCTTAACCAGTGTGAAGAAATATTTTCAGTGGGGAGGAAAGCAACAAAATTCTTTCGACACTTTGAAGGAGAAGATCAATACCGCACCAGTATTAGCACTACTGAATCTTAGACAACCTTTTGAGATCAAGACATATGTCAGCGGATATGCCATGGGTGCAGTATTGATGTAATATCATAAGCCTATTTGTTACCACTCTGATACTTTTAACCAAGTTGTTTTTAACTATCCTACATATGATAAAGAGTTGTATGCATTAGTTCAAAGCGTAAAGAAATGGAAGCACTACTTGTTAGGGAAGGAAAAAATTATACATACAGATCACCAGCTCTTACAATATCTCCAAGCACAGACCAAACTACAACAATCTCGACACTACATGTGGATGGGTTTTCTACAACATATTTATTTGGTAATAAAGTACAAGAAGGTTACAGGTAACAAGGTAGTCGATATGATTTCTAGACCTCCTACTGTTGCTTCTATTATTTTAAAGAATACTTCTTTACCTCATGATAGATATGTAGAACAATATGGCATCGATGAATATTTTAAAGAAGTATATGAGAAGCTAACCCATTGTGCATAGGTAGAGAACTATTGTTTGCAGGGAAAATTACTCTATCATCTTGGGAAGCTATGTATTCCTACAAGTGAATGAATCCATGTTATACGAAAAGCTCACACTTGTCTTGTGTTTGGTCATTTTGGGTTAGGAAAAACTATGGCTCATTTGCAGAGGTTTTGTTATTGGCCTCAAATGAAAGCAATTGTAACTAAATATGTAAAGACGTGTGTGATGCGTTCTACGTGTAAGCCCACTAATAGAAAATTGGGGCTATACTCACCACTTCCTGTTACATCCCATCCATGGGAAAACATTTCCATGGATTTTATAGGGGGTTTACCAATGACCAAAGGAGGTCATGATTATTGTGTTTCATAGTGGATAGGTTCAACAAGATGTGTATCTTGATGCCATGTAAAAAAAAGATCACTATTGAGCATACTGCTAATATCTTCTTTCAGTATGTTTGGGTTCACTTTGGGTTACCCACGTCCATTTTCTTAGATTGATATACTCGATTCCTTGGGGGTTTTTGGACTAGCTTGTGGAGAATGATGGACACCAAATTGAAGAGGAGCACTTCTTTCCATCCACAAACCGATGGACACACAGAGGTGGTAAACAGAACAGTGGTAATGTTTCTTCGAGGCTACTGCAGCAAGCATCCTAAATTAAGGAATGAATAGATACCCTATGTACAACATGCCTATAACCAAGCTTTACATTCATCCACACAGAGTTCACCTTTTGAGACATTTTTTGGGTACCTACCAAAGGTTCCTTTGAACTTGATGTATGGGAGAGATATTGATGTGAGTGAAGAATGAACATAGGACAAAGCCCACAAGCTCATCTAGAGGATTCAATAGATACACCAAGAAGTCAAGGAACCGTTGGAGAAAATTCAAGCATAGTATAAAGTTCAACATGACAAGCATAGGTTTGATCATCAGTTCCAGGTTGGAGACTGGGTATGGCTTCATATCAGCAAGTAACGATTGAAGGGTGAAGGAAATAAACTCAAGCCTATTGGATATGGAATCTTCATTGTATTGGAGAAAAGAGAAACTAATGGTTTTCGTTTAGATCTTCCACCTTATATGAATATTTACTCTGTTGTGAACATAGAGAACTTGAAACTTTTTTAGCCTCCCATGATCATGGATCGAGATGAGGAAGTTTCAATACCTTCAGTTGATGAGTTTTCACCTGATTAATTGGATGAGTTACAGGGAGATATCATCCTGGACAAAAGTACGAGGACTTCACGTAGGGGTGATGTTGATTATCTTCAGGTAGGCTTAAAGGGAACACATCTAAGCAAGGCAAAATGGATTGAGAAGGACAATGTGAGGGGACTCTTCCCTCACTTACCAGTTGATTGATGAAATATTTTGGTGGTCCAAGAAGCACGCAGTGGAAAGGCGTGATATAAAAAGGATCCAGAGAAGGATAAGAACAACTTAGAACTCATAGAAGCAACTCAGAACGCTCAGAATGGATTCAGCAGACAGAGAAATGGAAAAAAATCAAAGTTCCCAAAACTCAATTAAAATGGCATGATCGCAAATAACACTTCAAAATATTTCTAATGGCACAAACAACTCATCAAACAGATCTCATATGCGAAAGATATGAGCAATCAAAGTTCAGGTCAAACTTGGTAAAAAAGTCAAAATGTCAAGGTGACATGTGTCACCACTGCAAGGGTGACATGTGGCACATCCATACAACTGATGTGGCAGAGTGATGAGTTAGCATGGGATGATGTGGCAAATTCATACGGGTGTGATGGAAGACACGTCAGGAATTAGGTTGTGACAAGTGTGATTTTATTGAGAAAATGTTATGGTGCCACGTGGCCCAGTCGTCAGCTACCACGTGCCACCCCTCTAGTGGTTGGCATGTGACAAAATTTAAATGACTCGATAGGAGTCAAACCCATAACTTCCTTATCCCAAAGACCTTACAACTCTGCGCTAGCCAACCTTCCACTACATAGGCCTTGTTTATAACATGGCTCAATTATTATTTAAGCTTGAATTTTTATGTGGGAGGAAAAGAAAAGGGCCAGGCCCTCGGCCCAACCCCTAGTTATATGTTAAATACACATGACCACACTCCATTTCCCCACTGTTTTAATAACCACTGTCATTTTAGTGACATATTTCAACCACCCGTCGATTTAGCCAACTGCCAACTACGCGCCAAAATCTCTGCCTAAACCTCTGACATGGTTGTAACCATATGTTAAAAATGGGAGGCCCATGGGATTTTACCCCGGGACCTCCGCCAACTAAGTGCCTTACAATATCCTGCTAACCACCATGCCAAACTATCACATCATTACATAACCACACGAGTTTTTATATAAAAGGGGGCTTTCTGCCAATGTATGGAGACATATGCGAACCAAAATGCGCTTGTACAGATTTAGAGACACGGCATGTAGTTCAATATTTTTCTATTCATTTATTGCAGGAGTAGGGCACGTAAGTCGAGGCATGGATGCCTCTTGGTCCTGAAAGTGCCAGACTCAGATCGAGGTGTGGAGATAGTCATTTTTAGGTAATTCGATGCCATGAATGCAATGGTGATTTTTATTTTCTGATCTGAGCAAATATTCTATAGATTAACTCCAGGATGAGGTATACTTATGTATTTTTCCCAATTCTTTTGTGGAGTTAATAAAAATACCTACCCATTTTAGAGCAGGACCCAGAGATGTAGTCCACTAGGGACGAACTTTGTTATCAAGTTCTTTGTGTTCATATTGCATGATTATGTCCCTTTTCATTTGAGATTTTCCTTCTTTATGGTGTACTTTTGTTTATGCTCATTTAATAGAATTATTTAATAAGTCACCTGACAAAAAGATCCTAGATCAAGATCCAATGAAGGCATGGATAGAAATGGAATATTGCGTCACCAAGGAGGAAGTTGATAGGATAATCAAGGACTAGCCTATGTATTGCTAGCTTCCAATAAAAAAACCAACAACAAGGCTAGTCACGACACAATCCTCCAAGCCCAAGTAAAAGGTTGAAGCAGGTTCATCAAAAAAAACAAACAACCTAGTCGATAACACTAGAAAGGTTGCAGCACTGAATCAGTTGTTTGGAAGCAGCACATTACCAAAAAGATCAAGGAGGAAAACAACAACAGTAAGGACAGACAACCATTCAAAGACTATATAGGGGAATACATCAAAGGATGGTAAAGAGAGGGTCTAGGTTACAACAAGTGGGGTGCAACCCTCACATACAACAAGGAAGCCAACGCGGGTAGAAGAGGTGCACAAAAAGAGGAAATATGTCATGAAATAATCAATCATCACCCTAATAGAGGATGATGTTGAATTCGTCATGTACAAGATCCAATATAGGGGGAGGAGGTGGTATGTATTGTAGTGGAAAAAAGAGAATAGATCATGAAAAATCTCATAGAAGTCTGTGAGACTCTATAAGAACTATGGATTCAAGCAGACCACAGGCCACAATGCAGCAACAGGAGAAGACACATTGACCCCCTCGCATAGAAATAAGGAGAGGAGACAGTAAATTTTCTCGTACAAGGTAGGGATGCATTCACAATCACTCGCAAAATGATCAAAATGGATCAGGAGATTACGCAGAAACCCATGGGGGAAGTGGAGCAATTTGAATTCTTCATGGTGCAGATACCCACCAATGCACTTTATGGAATCCAGGCTAGCATAATGCAAGAAGTGCAATCCAGAGCCCATGCGGATGCAACCAACTTGGAGGTGGGTAGAGGAGTCATTGAAATGCTACAAATCACATGAAACAAAGTAACCTTGGAGAAAGAGAAGGAGAAATAACGGGTGAATAAGCTAGAACAGGGATTAACAATGGTATATGATCACATCCCATAATGTGTGCAAGCACCTAAGAGGAGTGCATAGGAGAATATAAAAATGAGCTCAAAAATAATTGATGGATATAAGAAGGAAATCGAGGAGAAAAAAGAAAGGATTAATCCTACAAATCCTTCAAAATTCAAGAAAAGAGAGAACAACAATCTACATCCCAGATAGCAAAGATGGCGATATAAGAAAGGTAATTAGAAGAGTTGTTCGACATAACTGCATAGATATGGACCATTATGGAGGAATATGAAAAGTTCTAACAATGGGACCTACAAGAGGAGAAGATCAACGCTTCCATACAGAAGCTCAAGAAATGACATAAAACAATGAGTATCATGGAGCTCTTGAAAGGAACTCAATAAATGAATACTCTGCAGATAGAGTTAAAGAAAGCATAGACAAAGAAGAAAGAAACACAAGTTGAATTGCAACCCCTCCAAGAACAAGAAAAACACATGATTGCATAGCTGGAGGAAGAGAAGACGAGTTTGGCACAGGCAGATTTAGAGGGTGAAGCATTAATGCAGGAGTATATAACATCGCAGATAGTCGAGGAGCTAACATGAAAATTTGCGCAGACGAGGGAAAAATGAAAGGAACTGGAAGAGAAGTTCCACAATTTGGATGAGGTGGTATAGAGATCACGCACCACCTGAGTGGCTCGGGACGAGCCACATGTGAGTGTTGGGTGCATGTTGGGGGCAGGCCTATTTTGAGAAGGAAGTCTATTTTTTTCACGGGCCTATTTTTAGAGAATGAACTATTTTGGGGAAAGACCTAATTTTGGAAAGGAAGACCTAATTTTGAAGCATGAACAATAGGTGGCAAGAAAGCAGCATGAGGAAAAAGAAGGAAAAAAAACATGCAAGAGGAAAAGCAATGTGACATGCAAAAAGGAAATACTAACCATGATAGGGTTAGGGTTTTTGAAAAATATTGTAATGGCTATAAGCCATATAGTATTATAAATAAGGACCCAGGAGGTCTAGGAAAGGGATGGAAAAAGTGGAAAGAGAGATGTCAGATGTCAGTTGAGGATTGTTAAGGATTTTTATGTTGTTGATTGTAATAGGTCTTGTAGAAGTGTCAAAGAAGCTAGATTTGAGGGTTAGGTTATAGAATGAGGAGCCTGGTGTGATCTAGTCTACCTCACAGATGTTCCCTAATATCATCATGATTTTATTACTGAGGATTTAATGTGTGCAGTGCCATATTTTGCAACAGATTAAATAAAAGAGCAGAGAAGCCAAATCTTTGTGGGCGTATCCCCGAGAGGGGGTGAACCATAGTAAAACTTGTGTTCTATGTGATGTTTCTTGGATGTTTACTTTCTTTTTAATGATTAACTTATGAATGAATGATTAAATAGATGTATTAGCATGCATGCATAAGGATAAAGATGAATGAATCCTAGAAATACTTAAATCAAGAACAAAGTTTATGCATAAAGAAGGAATAACACAATCTAATATCCCTATTCATTCTTAGACTGAAAAAACCTGGGTATTGCAGTCACCCATAAAGATATCTTGGGTGAGACTCTATGGTGCACCCTATGCATAGTGTTTCCTTTTGGTTCACCAGGAGGGATGATAGTTTTAGAGGGTTTTGTTGGAAACCTGTTGAGATCTGAACTTGGGTTAACCCAAGAATAAGTAAGAAGATAAAGAACAAACCAATAAATGAAATAACTTAAAATAAAGATATATGTCATATGTCGCTAGATGTTGGAAACCTGGGTATTGCAGTTACCCATAAAGCTATCTCGGGTGAGACTCTATGGTGCACCCTATGCATAGTGTTTCCTTTTGGTTCACCAGGAGGGATGATAGTTTTAGAGGGTTTTGTTGGAAACCTGTTGAGATCTGAACTTGGGTTAACCCAAAAAGAAGTAAGAAGATAAAGAACAAACCAACAAATGAAATAACTTAAAATAAAGATATATGTCATATGTCGCTAGATATTTGAAGGAGTAGGATAAAAATAACTAAAATATGATGGCTCATAACCATACCAATCATGTTTATTTCTCTCTCAAAGGATTCTCCTCAATTGTTATTCTTGTGCAGGATCCTCAAACATTGTTGGATGATCTTTGAGTGGCTAAGTTTCCTTGTCGAAATTTGTCTAATATTCCTCATAATCTTATTCTTGGAAAACAATATTTTTCACATGATATGTACCATCATGGAAATATATGGAGAGAGTAAGGCCAGATGAGTGTTTGAAATTCTCATCAAAACGGAAATCCATATGAAACAAGATATCATTAGTAAAGTAAGTACAATGGTTGGCTCTTCTTATCCTTAGCTTTGCAATTTTTATTTGGAATTAATTCCCACACTACACTTCCAAATAATATAAAATTAAAGACATCAAGGTTAACATGACTCTAAACTTCCTCTAGAGTCATATGCAACATTGCTTTATGAGGCATCCAATTCTGAATGTATTTGGCATAGTTCAATGCTCCGGCTCAAAAATAAGGTGCCATGTCCTTAGAGTGAGTCATACAATTTTCCATCTCTTTCAATTTCCTATTCTTTCTTTCAACAATGCCATTTTGTTGATGGGTCTAGGGAACAAAATGTTGATGCATAATACCATGTTTTCTACAGAAATCCTTGAATGTATAATTGACATACTCTGCCCCATTATCTATGAATGAGTTCTTGATATAATGACAATATTGTTTCTCAGTAAAGTCCTTGAAGGTCTCGAATGTGGAAAATACCTCACTGTTGAACTTATGAAAGTAAACCCAATAGCATCATGAGAAGTCATCAATGAAAGTGAGTGCATACTTAGCCCTTGAAAATGAGCGAGTTGGAAAAATCATGAGATCACTATGTACCAACTCAACTGATGTTGTAGCATGCAAGGGTTTTCCTTTTGTAAAAGGATCTTGATGTTTTTATCAAAGAATACATCCTAGAAAAACTCCATATGTACAATAAACTTTAGGAAGTCCATCAATCATTTTTTTTTCAACTATTGCAAGTACCTATAGTTTATATGACCAAATATTTCATTGCAAAGCCTACTCGAACAATTAGCATGTGCAATGAAAGAGGAAGATGAAAAGGGCTCAAAACCAACAAACCTGTATAGTCTGGTGATATGGTCAACTATTCTTGAAGCAACAACAATGTCATGATTTTTTCCGTTCTTGGATGACTACATCATTGGGAGAGAACACTATTGTTTTCCCATCACTAGAATGAGAAATCTAATAAATTGAGAGTAGATTCATAGAGATTTCAAGAACAATGAGAACATAATTGATGCACCCTTCATCTAACTGCATAGTGTCTGATCCTGAAACATCAAGCTATGTAGAGTCTCCAATCGCAATATGAGAAATTATACAATGAGATGTTGAAGGTATTAACTCATTGGAGTGAGTCATATGGTGAGATGCACCTGAACCAAATATCCATCTATCAGAAGATGCATACAAGTCTTGAGTAGATAAGGCATTCCCTTTACTTGTAGAAGAATTTTTGGACACATAAATTTTGTGTTGTTGCATGGATTCATCAAAAGCCTCAATTTTCTTCCAACATTTTTATTCTAGATGCCCTTGACCACCACAAAAGTTGCAAGTTTCATCTAAATTTTTTTTCTTTGTCTTGGAGGAATAATAAATAGACTTGGAAGATGGAAGTGATTTTTGTTTCTACTGAGGTTTGGAGGGAGTATCACCAGCTTGTGTAGAATATTTCTTCTTTTTTCATGAGCCTTTCTTCTTACCTTTGGAGGTATGGACCAACAGAGCTTACCTATAGAGCTAGAAAGATCATATAGTTGTTGAAGCTTGGATTTTTCTCTCGTTAGGTGATCACAAAATAGATCAAATGAAGGAATTTTAAATTCATCTCCTAGTGCATCCATCGTACAATGAATTGTATAAGAAAATACATGATAATGACTTTTCAATTTGGAGAGAATCTGGAAAATGCATGCATAATTAGATTTGGATTTTCTACATCCTTTTAACTGGGCTAGAAATGATTTGAAATTGTCAACAAAGTCTTCAATAGAGGCATGTTCACCAGGGACCAATGAACATAACTCTGCTTCCAACTGTAAGGCCCTAAACTCATTGAATTTTTAAAATAACGAATCCAACTTATCTTAGATTTTCTTAGATGGAATACAAAATTGACTTAAACATGTAACCCTATCAACCCCATGGCTTCATTGAGCTTGTTTTGATAAGAAATTTTATCAATTTCCTTGGTAAATGTGGGTTGATTCTCAGCTAAAGTTTGCCAAAGTCCCTTTGATTGTAGGAGTTGTTTCATTTTAAGTTTCCATTTAATATGGGGAGTGAGTATATCAATTTTCCTTAATTTCACTATTGTATTAAAAAAATACCATATCTAAATATGTAATCTCTAAAATATGGAATCCTTGGGCTCTAAACAAAGAGATCCAAAAATTTTAACAAAGGTTTTTTATATTCAACAAATGATAATACCTGGATAGAGGAAATGATATTAAAATGTTGTCAGGTACAAACCAACAAAAATATGCAGGTACATAGAGGAGGATGTTGTATTTTAACCCACAAAAATAATAGAGTCAAAAGGGGCATTGAGATAAAAAAAAAACCCACAGTTTTTCCTAAGATGATAAAAAATTGCAAATAGAGTTGGATGAGAAAGTACGCTTCTTTGACATCTAAGGAAGGGTTAAAATAAGCAATGTCTCTCAATCCCAATGAATCGAAATTCCTCAAGAAGTCATATAAGGTGTCATCCTTTCATAACCAATATTTTCATAACTGATCTCGCCTAGGTGACATAGAGGATTTAGATGATAGGAAAATGAGAGAAAGGAAACGACATTGGGAACACTCAATTGTCCTTGGAAAATTGGATTTGGATCAGACAACAAAAATCTTTATAAAAATAGTGAGAAGGGGTTTGCAGATATTTCTTTCATACCATGAAGGAGATAAAAACTCCTTAGGATCACGCTGCAACACCAAACACTTCTACAAACAAGAGAGGTCGAATGATCTAAACTAGATATGTATGTTAATGTACAAGAATGAATTTTTATTTATACAATGAAATAAACCCAGTGATAGTTGTCATAACTAGGTGGATAATATCACCTACATGAGCTTCAATCTCACAAATCTAATATGCATTGGAAATCTAGCAGAAATTTGGTCTCAATGGATGTCAACCATCAACATTATTCTCATCGACGTCGTCATCATCATCATCATTGTCCTCGTCGTCGTCATCACACACACACACACACACACACACACACACACACACACACACAYATATATATAKAKAKAGAGAGAGATAGATAGATAKATATAGTTGATATTGAAATATTCTACTGAAAGTGGACATTGAAATAATTTATTTATGGCCAACATTGAATGTTATTATCGTCTTTCTAAATGCCACATGTCAACTCCATATTAAGCATTAAAGAAATTATATGGATGTAGAAAGCACTTGTTAATGATATAATATATTTCTTTTACTTTCAATTAATTTATATATATATATATATATATATATATATATATATATATATAAAATTACGATGGACATTGAAATATTTTTTCTATGACCCACATTGAAATAATTTTTTTGTTATTAATACATTTTAAAAGCCATGTGTCAACTCCATTATACATCTCTGAATTAGAAAGCACATATCAATGAAAACATAATTATTTTTTATTTTCAATCACTTTATATTTTCTCCCTATATAAAGTTAAAATTATTTTACTTAACTTAGATAATCCAATTATTTTACTTAACTTAGATATAAAAACATTTTATTTATGGTCAACATTGTAATACTTTTTTGTTATCGATATTTTTAAAATGTCACGTGTTAACTTGTTATGGGAAAAAGTTTCACGGGGATATTGTTGAATACACAACAAAATCTCCCTAGGATTAGCCTAGTAATCCTAGATAGAAAGCGAGATATACTTCTTGTAGTTTTTCTAGATCTAGATTCAAACACATAGATTCATGATTATCCTAAGGAGTGGTGAAGTTTCCATACCTTTCTTGAGTTTGTCCTTTGTATTTAATGGTTGTTGCAGTCCTAAAAATCTGGCTCCATGATCCACAACCTGCTTCCTACATATAAAAGACAAGAAATTTATACAGATCTAATATTCTTCTAGTGTTAGGAATTCAAATATACTAGATCCATCCTAGTCTATTCAATGTAATATCAGATCTAACATATATCATTGAACATGAACAATATTAAAGGAGGAAAACCAATTATCCATTAATGAATATAGAAGAAATACATCAAATCTTCATACCTTAGATGTTGATGCTTCCTCCTAGTTACAGGTTCCTGATGCTCCTCCTTAGCTTATTTAGTTTCTCTATCTATTTTTCCAGAATAACCACTCTCTAAACTATTCCCCCCATCTCTTTGATTTGGCCTCTTCTTATAGTATTTTAGAATTGATTAGAGATAGGCTTCATGACATGTGAATTAGGTGGATACAAGTCATGGGTAGTTTGAGAGCATGTGAACTAAGCAATTAAAAGTCATAGATAGACTTGATAGCATGTGAACTAAGAAATTACAAGTAATGCACAAGTTTCTTGCTTAACTATGATATTTTTACAACCTATTGATGCAGCACCCCCTACCTCAGTGGGGTCTAACGACCTCCCAGTCAATGGTTATTAAAAATTCCTGAGATGAATCATCTCTTCGGGTCCTTGCTGGAACCTCTAAGAAATAATTCCACGGGTCCTATAAAACTCTGCCAGTGCAAACTAGCATTGGGCTCAAGCTTCTCTCATATGATCACCGGCGGTGACCACACGCTTATCCAAAAGGTGCTTTGCAACCTTGGGCCTCAAGTGGTTTTGTTGTGAGTCACCTTGAATCTGTCGATCCTCAAAACTTCAAACTAAGAGCTTGACACATGCTAGCTCCTTTCCTTTACTCCCAATGATGTGACCTCCCGCCATGACTTGGGGTCCAACTCCCAAGCACTTCGGGACTTCACGTTTCAGGTGTTTTGCTATGGGAAAAACTTGATACTCCTGATTCCCGATTTCCAAATCGGCCAATCCTCTAGGCAATAACTAATCCCGCTAGGCCCCTTCAATTGTTATGTTGGGCTATGACTTGGGGCCTAAATACCATGTGCTTTGGGACTTCGTACTTAACTTCTCCCAAAGGCAGTTCACTTCCTTTATTTCAAAGTCCGATATGCGAACTTCCTCCAAGACCAAATCTACGATCCACGCTCTCCTTTAGATCGACGACTGCGATCAAATCACGAGTTTTCATTTTGCGAGGTCGAAAGTTGGCTAACTTCCCTTCTTCCAAACTCTGAACCCTGAACTCTACTTGTGTCCAATCGATTGTCCACACTCTCCGTGATCCAACGACTATGATCACTTTCGTGAACTTGAACTTCACGAGTTCCTATCTTAGGTGTTCTCTCTTAGACTCTTCCCCAGTTATGTGGATTTATGCCATGTGTCCTCTCCAATAAACAGATGAAATCAACTCGCGACTTCGAACTTCACGAGATTTCACAACTCCTACCTCTGAAACCCTGATTTGTGAATCAACGAAACGTTGATCTTTCGCCACATGTCCTGCTTCAATGGACGGTCGCAATTCCATCGTGATTTTGGAATTCATGAGTTTTCCCTCAGCTCCTTGCAAAAATTTCAAAGTATGATTCCTCGAACTCTCGGATCTGCTTTTAGCTGTCCCCCCTTGGCTGTGGATAGTCCCAAACTACTTCGTGACTTCGACAGTTTGGTAATTTTTCTCTCCTGCATGTGCAAAGAACTAAGGCTCATGCACCTTGCCTTGATCAGATGGTTGTCGATCCTCCACATTTTGATACAACGATTATTGTTGCTCCTCCTCCTAAGCTTATGATATCTTCTGACTTAGAAGATTTTCTAAGTGTTCAAAGGCTTCAACCTTTTCTCCTCCTGCGAGTCCATCTCTTGGACTTCTTTTAAAATTTTGAAAAGTGTTATCCCTTATGAGATTGATCCTTTCAAGATTCTGATTTCCCATGCACTCCTTGCATTATTGGGATTTCGTCAAACTCATGTCGGAATATTTATTGAAAAGAAATTATTCTCTCCCTCCTAGCATTCCTCTGTTCTAGTTCTTTGATGCTTGGTCTCTCCTTGACGTTGTGCACTCCTTGCACCTGGTCCAAGTTCCCCTTGTTCTCTCTGAATTCCTTTGAGTCAATCTAAGACTCTATCGATGCACTCCTTGAGTATGAGATGTACACCTTTCATACGAGTTTCAAAAGAGAAACAATTGAAACTTATCCAGTTTCATCACAAACTCATACAATCAACTCTTAAAAAATTATACATGAATGAAATACGTTAAATAACACGCATACATAATATAAAATTCATTCAATCATGCATCAAAATGAACACAGTCCAAAGATTTGGGACAATTTCGTCTGTTCTATTCATTCATGAAACAAATTACATAATATTTCAGTTCTCCATTGAATCTTTCTTCCACTCTATTCTTCTCTACTACTTGATTTCTATCCTTCTATCTCTCTATCTATTTCAATACAACAACAACTATCTAAGGACTGGGTCCATGAGCTCTCTCTCATGTCTGTAACCTATCATATCAACTCTTAGTGGTTACATACCTTGTCAATAACTATCATTTATTGCTAGATAAGAGTCTACACTCTACATCAGCAACTCTTTACAGTCGTATAAGAATTTACAAACATGACATATTTAAAAATGCATTTTCCAAAATATCTCAACAACTCGATTTACTTCTGAGTTAAACGCTGATTTAAAATTATGCCATGCTGAGATGTCATATCCTTGCCTTGACACTTGTGTCCTTGACTTTGAAGGCGATGCTCCAACATCATACTCCTCTGGTTAAAATATTCATGGACTCATGTCCATGAGTTCCTACACTATTTTTCCATGCTTCAAAATATCAGTTTCTATGACCTAAATTGAATCTTCCACTCGATGATTTTTCCACTTCACTAAGTAGTCAGGATATGTCTTCCTCCTGGTCTTCCTTCCAACTCTTTGTTCAAGGATTTTCTCCATCTAGGGTTTTTGTACTATGGGAAATTGTTCTTCCCACTGAATTTATTTCTGATCATCTGATTCTCCTGCCTCATCTCTCCTGTAAGGATATAGGTCTGCAACATTGAATATCAGTGATATCCCAACATTGTCTGGTAACTCAATCTCATAAGCATTGGCTGTGAATTTTATGAGAATTATGAATGGCCGTATCTTTTTCATCTTCAACTTTTTATATGTTCCTCTTGGAAACCTTTCTTTTCTCAAATGAGTTAAAACTTCATCCCCAGATTTGAGTTGAACTTGTCTTCTCTTCTGGTCAACTTTGTTCTTATATTTCTGGTTGTTGTCCTGTAGCTTCTCTCTGACCCTATCATGGAGTTTCTGCATTTATGTTGCAAAATCCTTTGCTCCAACACTTCTAGACTCATATTGATTCAGATTTCTCAACTTTGTAATCCCTCTTGGCTATATACCATACACAATTTCAAATGGACTTTTCCCTGTGCTCCTGTTCACTGAATTATTGAATGCAAATTATGATTGTGCCAAAATATGATCCCATTGATGACCTTGCTCAATGACTAAACTTATTAACAAGTTTCCCAGACTATTATTTACTACTTCAATCTGTCCATCTGTCTAAGGGTGATATGCTAAACTAAATGACAAGTTTGTCCCCAACCTCTTCCATAGAGTCCTCCAAAAGTGTCCTACAAATTTGGTGTCCCTTTTTGAGACTATGCTCCTAGGAAATCCATGTAGTCTCACCACTTATCTGAAAAACAAATTGGCTATGTGTGTAGCAGTGTTTGTCTTATGGCATGGTATGAAATGTGTCGTTTTTGAAAATCTGTCCACCACAACTAATATAGAATTGCTCCCTTTTTGAGTTCTAGGCAACCCCAATACAAAATCCATACTGATTGCATCCCACGGATTCTCTGGAATTGGTAATGGCTGATACAAACCAATGTTCCATTGTCTTCCTTTTTCATACTAACAAATTCTACATGTTTTTACAAACTTTTTCACCACTTCCCTCATGCTCAGCCAATAATATGAATTTCTCAGTTGTGCAAATTTCTTATCATGATCAAAATGTCCAACTAAACCTCCACCGTGTTTCTCTTTCAGCAGGTTATCTCTCACTGAGCATTTCAATATGCATAGTTGGCTGCCTTTGAACAATAATCCATCCTGGATGAAATATTCAGTCCATGGGCTTCTGTCTCCCAACAAAGGACTCTTACATGCCTCATAAGCTTCCTTAAAATCTGGATCATCTCAATACATTTCCTTGAGGTATTCAAACCCTAAGGTCTCCACTTGTAATTCATGTACAACTAAACTCCTCTTGCTCAAAGCATCTGCAACATTGTTAGTTGTTCCAGCATAAGGTTTAATAAAAAAAGTAAAATTCTGGATAAATTCTACCCATTTAGCATGTCTTCGATTCAACTTTTCTTGCCTATTAATAAATTGCAAAGCTTGATTATCATTGTACAAGAAAAATTCCTTTGGAATTAAATAGTGCCTCCACTTCTTTAAATATTGAATCATTGCATAAAATTCTTTGTCATATGTGGAATACTTCTTCTTGGTGTCATTCATCTTCTCACTAAAATAAGAAACTGGCCTATTATCTTGACTCAATACTTCTCCAATAGCTAATCCACTTGCATCACATCTCACTTGAAATGATTTTCCAAAATCTGGTAAGACCATAATTGATTGTTCTGTGATCGACTCCTTCAACACTTTGAAAATCTTTTCAGCTTCCTCTATCCAATTAAAGGACTTGTGTTTCTTCTTCACAGTGTCCAGCATGGGTGCACATATGCCATTGAAATTTCTAATAAACTTTCTATAAAAACTTGCTAACCCATGAAAAATTCTTACCTCAAATATGTTGCTTGGCGATGGCCACTCTTTGATTGCTCTCACATTTTCTAGATCCATTTTCAATTCATTTGAAGAGATCACAAAACCCAAGTATATGAGTTCTTTCTTCATAAAGGATATTTTCTTCAGATTTATCAACAATTTTTCTTGCTGCAACTTTTCCATCATTGATGTCAGGTATCTTAAGTGTTCCCCCTTTGTCTTAATGAAGATTAGTATGTCAGACATATATACTATGCCAAATTTTCCTATGAAGTCTTTCAGTAATTCATTCATTAATCTCATAAATATGATTGGTGCTTTTTTCAACCCAAATGGCTTCACCAACCATTCAAACAATCCTTCATTTGTATTAAATGTTGTTTTCCATTCATCTCCATCTCTCATCCTTATTTGATGATATCCACTCTTCAATTCTATGTTGGAAAAATATCTTTCTCCACTCAAACAATCCATCAAATCATCCATCCTTGGAAAAGGGAATATATACCTAATGGTGATCTTGTTGATGGCTCTGGAATCTGTACACATTCTCCATCCTCCATCCTTCTTTGGACTTAACACAATTGGCACTGTGCATGGGCTTAGGATTTCTCTGACTAAACCTTTATCGAACAACTCCTGGACTTGATTTTTGGCTTCCTCATTCTCTCTAGGTGTCAACCTATAAGATTCTTTGTTTGGTAAACTAGTTCCTGGAATAAGGTCAATATGATGGCTTATACTCCTAATGGGTAGCGATGAATGAGGTAACTCATCCACCACTATGTCAGCAAAGTTTTCTAATAGTTCCTGGATTTCTTCAGGCAAATCTTCCACATAAGTATTTGTAAGGATAACTCTAGGCTTCCTCACTACAACAAACTATATTTCTTTCTCCTTCTTGAATTCATTCAAGAGTTCCTTTTGAGTCATGAGAAGTATACTTGAACTAGCTTCCCTCTTTTGCTCTTTGTCTTCTATTGGTAACAACATATGTTTCCTACCATTATTTTCTAGGGTATAAGTATTCTTTCTTCCATCACGAATAACTTTTTTGTCAAACTTCCATGGTCTCACCAATAAAATATGAGAGACATCCATAGGAATTACATCACATAATATTTCATCCCTATAACCTCCTATTTTAAATTCAACTCGACATTATTGACTTACCATTACTTGATGTCCTTTCTGCAACTATGATACCTTGTATGGACTTGGATGTGCAGTTGTCTTCAGCTCTAGTTTCTCCACCATCTCTGTGGATACTAGATTTTCAATTCTCCCACTGTCTATGATCACATTGCAAACTCTATCTTTCGTCTTACAAGCACTTCTGAACAGATTTTATGTCTCAGGTTCTACAGTATTCTAAACAGATTGATTTGGTAATCCTTCGAGATAAATTTGGCTTTTAGCTTGGCTACCATCCTATTTCAATTCTTAATTTTTTGCTTACCTTTGCAATTATGTTCAACTTGCAGTTCATCCCACCATAGTGTTGCATGACCTTTCAGTCTTTTCACTACATGCTTCACCATCTTGTCTTCTTTGATATCTTCATAATCGAAGTACTTTTCCATATCACGTACCCAATCCAACAATTTTTCAACTTCTAAATGGCCTTCATACATTGGTACATCTATTATTTATCTGGCTCCTATTCTTGAAACAACTTTCAATAAGCGATCTTGTGCAACATCCTCTGCTACATCTTCTTCAACCTCTATCTCTTTGCTCTCAGCTTCACTGATATCTCTAGTTTCTGGTTCTATATTCTGCATTGTTTCCATGGCATCTAGTCTCATTCTGAGTCACCTCATTTCTTCTTCCATCTCCACATTCTCTCTATACCTTCTAGGTGGAATGATTTCACTGTGTCACCTTCTGATGCCTTCAAAAAAAAATCAAATTTTTATACCACAAATGATACCAATTTATCTCCTTTCTCCTTCGTCTTCTCTCTACAAACAAACTCAATATAGACTCTGATACCACCTGATGCAGCCCCCCCCTACCTTAGCGGGGTCTCCCAACCTCCTGGTCAATGGATCTTAAAAATTCTAGAATTGAAGAAGCTCTTCAGGTCCCTACTGGAACCTCTAAGAAATAATTCCACAGGTCTTGTGAAACTTGGCCCGCATGAACTAGCATCGGGCTCAAGCTTTTCTCACGTGATCACTGACGGTGACCACATGCTTATCCAAAACACACTTCATGGCCTTGGGCCTCATGTGGTTTTGCTGTGAGTCACCCTGACTCTCTCAATCCCTGAAACTCCGAACTAAGAGCTTGACACACACTAGATCCTTTCCTTTACTCCCACTGATGTGACCTCCTGCCATGACCTGGGGTCCAAATCCCAAGCACTTCGGGACTTCGTGCTTTGGGTGTTTTTCTATGGGCCAAACCCAATACTCTCGATTCCCGATTTCTGAATTGGCCAATCCTCTAGGTGTTAATTCCTGCCACTAGGCCCCTTCAATTGTGATGTTGGGCTATGATCTGGGGCCCAAGTACCAAGCACTTTGGGACTTCGCACTTCACGTCTGTCGAAGTAAGTTCACTTCAATTCTTCCAAATTCTAATATGAAAACTTCCTCCAAGACCAAATATACGATCCACTCTCTACTTTCGATCGATAGCTGTGATCAGATCGTGAGTTTTTAGTTCGCGAGGTCGAAATTTGGCTCACTTCCCTTCTTCCGAACTCCGAACCCCAAACTCTAGTTGTGTCCGATCGACGGTCCATGATCTCTGTGATCCAATGGTTGTGATCAGTTTCACAAACTTGAACTTCATGAGTTCTTGTCTCGGGTGTTCTCTCTTCGACTCTTCCCAATTTGTGTGGATTTCTGCCATGTGTCCTCTCCAATCAATGACTGAAATCAACTCACAACTTCAGACTTCAAGAGCTTTCACAACTCCTACCTCTAACACCCTAATTTTCAAATCATCAAAACACTGATATTTTTCCATGTGTCCTGCCTCAATGGATGGTCATGATTGCCTCATGATTTTAGACTTCATGAGTTTTCCCCCAGCTCCTTACAAAACTTCTGAAGTCCGATTTCCTGAAATCTCGGATCTACTTCCACCTGTCCCCCCTTGGCTTTGGATGGTCCCAAACTACTTCGGGACTTCGACACTTTGGTAATTTTTCTCTCTTGCATGTGCAAAGTGCTAAGGATCGTGCACCTTGCCTTGATCAGATGGTTGTTGATACTCCACGACGTGATCCAATGACTCTTGTCACTCCTCCTCCTAAGCTTCTGATCTCTTCCATCTTAGAATATTTTCTAAGTGTTCAAAGGCTTCAACCTTTGCTCCTCCTGCGAGTCTATCTTTTGGACTTCGCCTACACTTCTGAAAAGTGTTATCCCTTCTGATCTTGATCCTTTGAGGATTCTGATTTCCCACTTACTCCTTTTGTTCTTGGGATTTCATCAAACTTAGATCGGAAGATTTCTTGAAAATAAATTATTCTCTCCCTCTTTGCTTTCCTCTGTTCTGGTTCTTCGACGCTTGGTCGCTCCTCAATGTTGTGCACTCCTTGCACCTGGTCCAATTTCCCCTTGTTCTCTCTGAACTCCTTTGATTCAATATGAGACTCTGTCGAAGCACTATTTGCGTACGAGATGCACATGTTGCATACGAGTTTCAAAAGAGAAACACTTGAAACTTATCCAGTTTCATCACGAACTCATACAATCAACTCTTAAACAATCATACATGAACGAAATACGTTAAAAAAAACACATACAAAATAGAGCATTCATTTAATCACGTGTCAAAATGAATACAATCCGAAGATTTGGGACATTTTTCTCTGTTCTATTCATTCATGAAACAAATTACATAATATTGCAGCTCTCCACTCCATCTTTCTTCCACTCTATTATGCTCTACTACTTGATTTATATCCTCTTATCTCTCTATCTATTACAATACAACAACAACTATCTAAGGACCGGCTCCATGAGCTCTCTCCCTCTTGTCTGCAACCTATCGTATCAACTCTTAGTGGTTACCTACCTTGTCCTATTACAATAACTATCAGTTATTTCCAAATAAGAGTCTACACTCTACATCTGCAACTCCTTACAATCATATAAGACTTTACAAACAAGACATATTTAAAAATATAGTTTCCAAAATATATCAACGACTCGATTTACTTCTGAGTTAAATGTTGATTTGAAATTCTGCCATGCTGAGATGTCGTATCCTTGCCTCCATGCTTGCATCTTTGACTTTAAAGGCTATTCTCCTGCATCACCTATTATGAACATTTTCTCTATTATTAGTCTTTTTCTAAAGTTTCATGCTCAATTATGATATTTTTCCAACTCACTATAAACTTTGTTTTCAATTATGAGTTTATTCTTAATTATGAAATAATTCTTATTTTATAATTATGAAATTATGACAAAATAATTATTTCCTTCTGAAACAATTATGATATTTTTAATCAATTATGCAATTCTAGCCCCATAACATATAATAACATGTTTTCACAACCTATGGTGGAAAATAAAAGTATAACAAATGTCCCTTAATGTGTGAGGTCAGAAGAGGAACTGATGGCCGAAATACATTACAAAAATTCATGGTGATGAGTGGAATAAGCAAGGAGCTCAGATATCAAGGAACTAGTGATTATCTTCAATAAAACATCAAGGATTGAAGACAATGAGAACTAAGAAGAGTGTCCCCGAAGTCTTAAAAATACTCATATACAAGTGATATACTCTATCACAACTTGGGAGGGGATGTTGTGAAGGAATGATGTGGCCCCAAACTCATGGTATTTGTCCAAAACCCTAATGGTACGAATCTATGACATGGAAATAAATGAGTTGATGTTGAGCATGCTAGAAACCGTCTGATTATAGGTCATTGATGTATATCATTAACATACATGAGGGGACCCACCAATGATGAATATGGATTCCAAGGTACCTAATACAATCTAAAAATTTTGAATAGATTATTTCATGTCGAGCACTTGTAGAATAAATCAATCAAGGATCGATGATGTAAACCCGCTATCTATCATGAGGAGGCCTACCACAGAGGAATACAAGCTCCAAGGTACTAGCTATTTTCTGGATCCCTTTCATAGATAATTTTTTTAACTCAATAGGAGGAGATACATCAAAGGAGGGACTTGATATATCCCCCATCAATCGACAATAAACATACACCGAGAGATTATGTGAAGAGAGAGTATCATTAAGTACAACTGACATAGGGATGGCCAAATTAGAAATTCAAAAAAATAGTAGATGGTTGACTCAGTCTTAAAATTCCCTTGAAAATATAGCACAACACATAGTGACTTGGTAGCAATACACAAGAGTTGGACGAATATAGTGCATCAACATAGGAGGCATTGAAGAACTCTCTCTCATGACTGGAAGAGTAACCAGTGGGAGAAGTGTCTCTGACTCATATTACTAGGATGACTCCTAGGCATGCTAAAATCCAACTATGTGATGAGGAATCAAAAAGGTACCATGTTCAAGGGAAACTCGATTGATGCTTCCATTTTCAAAATAGATCAATGGTGAAAAAACCCCACTCTTTTTTATTTTTTGTATTTCTTTTCCTTCTTCATGGTTTAACGAGAATTAAAGAGAAATATAATTGTGCTCAGTCTCGTTCATGGTTTAATGAGATCAAAATAATGATGCAAGTATGCTTGGCGTTTATTTTTCATTCAAGTTTTAACGATTTCAAAAAGGCGTTAAAACTGTACTCAAGACTGTCTTATTTGTATCCTTTTACGAGTACAAGAAAGATATAAAAGAATACTTGGTGGGAGATAATGAGTGGATTAAAAACATTCTCTTATGTTCCAAGCACATCGAACCGACATAAGAAATGACAAATACAAATGGTACTAGAAAGTGAGATCCACTCTTAGCAGTTGTTCTCTTCCTGGGTAGGTAGGTGCAAAAGGAGGCTAAATAATGAAACATAAAGATGGTCAAGGATATTTCATAGAGATAAGTGGGATATGTGAAAACAACATATTAAAGACAGGAACCATGACATAAGAAACAAATGCATAGGATACCATTAAGAAACAAAAAAAAAATGCTTAGGAACCTCCACAGGATATGGCCGAAATATAAACAAAAAGAGTAAAATGAGGCTCAATCTTCAAGGCATGGTGGGGCTAAAGGAGGTAGCTCGAGCCTACAAGAGAAATTCAACATGGGCACCAAATTCCCATATGGTATCTAACTAGGGCTTCCATGAAGGGTAGACACTACCGAACTAGTTACGACGTGCAAAAGGCGTGACTAATGTTGCAACTGGTCGAGATCGAACCTAAGGCTTAGTGCTAGCATTATGGATGTTTAATAATGCAAGGTGAGAAATGTAGGGAAAATCCTATCCCTATATGCCAGTTTGGGAACACGTACCTCAAGTTCATTGTTTGTTTCCATATTTGTAAAAGACTCTCATTAATGATATCAACAAATGTAAACTAGATTTTGGTGTTCAAAATGCATAGTGAAATCTCAAAAGATAATATTTTTGGATTTTTGGGTTATGCTATATGAAAAAAAAAGCACTCACACCACACACCTATGTATAAGGAACTATACATCTTGATGTTTTATGCCAAGTAGATGCCATTTCTAGGCTTAGGCCAAGGATATTTTTCATAATCGATGAACTCATGGTCCAAGGTTGCCATCATATGGCTTACCATGATGGGGCCATGCCACACAGGAATGAATTTTTGCGTACGAAGATACTCATTGTGAGTAGTCTGGTGAGCTATGACAGATCCTTGATGTGGCCCATCAAGACATGAATGAGGTATGAAACATGAATCTTCGATGGAAGGGAAAGCACAGAATTTGGTGGTAAGTTTTAAAAAATATAACCGAGGTGGAAAAGGGTCAAGATTGAAAGGTATACTGGATTCCCAAGTGAATTCCCCCAATCATGAGTCAATACTCATCATGGTAACTCTCATTTATTCTGAATCAGGAAAATATGATCGATGTGTCACCTTGTCCATTGGATTTTCTATGCAAGCCATGAATTCTAGGATGGCCTCTTTTGAAGGAAACTCAATATCTAGGAAATCGTTGGAATGGGGAGAGTCAACAAACCGTGTGGGTGGATTAGGATGATCACACTCCATATGAATATGGAGTTTCTAACCGGCATCAATGGATGATGATAGGATTTCCATATTGACAGCCAAAACCATGGTGAATGACATGGATGCTCCATATGATTCAACATCCTTAGAACAAGGTACCACCCAAGGATCAACAAATCCAAGGGATCCACTGGTAAGTGAAAAAATTATATTGATAGAAGCAATGGTTATAGTGGGATATGGTTTGGGAAGGGGAAAAATTCCCATCAACGAAGAGTCTTTGAAAATCCCCGCACTGACGTTCATATAAGATTGTGTGGTATCACTAACAAAGGGTACATTAGACCACACATTGGATCCATGGTCTAGGGTGTAGAACACAAGATGATCATTCGTAATGATTTTACCTTGGTGATGGAAGCATAGGACCCTAAATACCAACGAGACAACTACAATCATCTCATAGAACCAATTATTCTCGAGTAAAAAATTGTACTGAAGAGGTGCGTCAACAACCTCCACATCAACATAGACAATCTTACCACCTAACTTGATGGGTAAGGTGGTGATTATTCCATGGAGTTGGAACATGTTTCCATCAAATTATTTCAATAATGTTGTAGAAATAGAAATAGACATGATGCAATAAGAAATAGACATGATGCAAGTTGATGATTCTTCATCCACCATCGTTCAATAGATGTTTTTTCCAATCGTTCGCACTATGATTTGGAAGGTTACCTAATGGGAGAGCCTATGAGTAACCTGATAAGAATAAAATTCGAATATGATGGATCAGCCCCATGTATGGATAACAACCAATATTTTTTTTTCTTTGGGAAGCTTTGGAGGACTTTAACCATAGACATGGCACAATGTGTTTGGGCCAAGTATTCCACAATACTATGGTTGTGGGAATCTTGAGTGTTGGAATTATGCGTTGTGTGTCGAAGAAATCCCTTCAGGGGGTGAAGTGGTGCGTCAAAACATGGCCTATCTATCTAGAGAGGGCCTCTCAGCTGGGATAAAGATGTTGTCTCATGCGCAACAGGGATAGACTCAGATGTGTCATAGCTCTTGGATAGTGTCTACAAGTTGACCATGTGGTCACACATGAACATAGAAGAATTTGAGGAAGAACCCTCAATACAAGTGGTACCAGTCATGCCCCCTTGCGGAGGGGCAGGATTTGTGGAAACCATATTTCATCGTTGAGGGGGGCAAGGATGGGTTAAGACAACAGGATATTGGGGGGCCCTCTTTTGTGCCAAAAATATATTGACCTCATCCTTCCTAGGAAACTAATGAGTGGGATGGTCCTCCCCACAAATCATGAATGGAAAATTACTCTTCCTCCTCTCCTTAGTGCCTCCCTCCTAGGTGTTCTAGGTGGGGGAAGTCCCTTGCTTAGTATTATAATTTTTATTTTTGTTTATTTTCTTTTTCCCTCTAGTTTTTTATGGATTATTTGGTTGCATGGATTGCACCAAATTCACCTCGTAGGTTTGATTAGGGACCACAATAGTTTGAGCACCATTACTAGAAGTTGACAGGTGTGAATTAATGGAAATTTGATCCATCTGATTAACTAATTGGTTCATAGAGGAATGTGAAACAAAACCGACCACAACATCAGCATGGGGTGATGTGTTTGGCTTCCTTGGATATATCGATGACCTAGGATCATTTGGGATAATGTCATAATGTGTACCCAATTGAGAATAGATCAATTCCAAGTGTTGGGCATGTAAAATGGCCTACTCCTCAGTGGCCACCCCGACCATAGATACATCTCTAGAAATGGGTGGTAGGAGGGACTTTTTGAACCATACCATAAGGAATTCGTCCAGAATCTAAGTTTTAATCATCTTATGTCTTTGTCGCCACTCATGTATATGATCAAAAATATGTGTGGCAATATCTTAACGTAGTGAAGTCAAGATCTTAGTTCCTATCTCATACCAAATGGGAAATTGGTAATCCGTTAAGAACACCATTTCCATGTCTTCGAATCTTTTAAAGGAACCGCCTTTTAATTCAATATACCATTTAGTGATAACTCCAGTCAGATATCTTTGGAAAAGACACAACCTCACACTATCATCGAACAATGAGTTGGATGAACACCATAAGTGGTATGTCATGATGTGTGTGGAGGGGTACTCTCCTGGATTTCTACCAAATTTTGGAATATTGAATGGAAACTTGGAAGGAATTGTTGGCCATGTTGGGTTATGGGTAATAGAGTCATTTGTTAACCATGAAAAACATGGTAAATATAAAGTTGCGAGGAACAACAATGATGCAAATGAAGACTAGGAGGGAGGTGAAGTTTTTGTTGCCATAGATGGACCTTGCGGTCCCCCTATATTTGTAGTACTAGAAGTTTTATGGGTTGTTGGAGAGTGAGTGCCCCTAGGGATGGCGGCACTTCCAAGAGCATGACTACTCCCAGAAAAAAATGCCCCTAAATGGCTTTCCCCTAGGGGGAAAAGTGGACCCTTTAGGAAATATATTCCCAAAAATAGTCTCAGGGAAGAAACCACCAGGACTACATCTAACAACAAAAGGAAAACCCCAGTTTCCCTAAGGGATGGTCTCCCACCCCATGAAAAGTTAAAACCTCTAGAAGTAATATTGCCCTAGCTTGACTAGGGACATCCCCAAAACCACTAGACATATTCCATCCAAAAGGTACACCCACACCTGATGATGTCAGGTCTCTCATAGGATTGTTAGAGGTGGAAGGAGATCTAATTCTCATGTTGAAACCAAAGCTCGCCTCACCACTGGAAAAGAATATGGAAGTGGGAAGTGATGTAGAAGGGATGGGCATAGGGATGTTAGGTATACTGATGAATGGAAAGTATGATACAACTGACATCCCCCAGATCAAGGGACCAAAATACAATGGTATGGATGGCGTAGGTCCAATGGAGATAAGGGGTGGTAATGTCGACATCATCAGGATTCCCCCAAAGGAATTTCCCTTGGGCCCACTTGAGGGTGCTCTCATATGGAAAGCCACACTGGATGAAACAATTGGTCTAGACATGGTGGGAGAATCAATAAAAAAATAAAATGGATCACTAAAAATATCTCTTACTTGGAAAATTATAGGGGCATCTAGCTCTATTGAAGGTGGGTTAAAATTTGGTGGAAGACATTCATCTACCATCTCCACTTCATCCAAATCAATCTCGTCAAACCAAATATAAGATCCTTCAAATTAATTGTCTCTTATGTCACATCACTTTAGAGGAAGTTTCACCTCCATAATAGGTTCAAGTCCATGTAACCGATGGGAGTGGTGTGGTAGTTCATCCACTATAAATATTAAAATTGAAACACAATTCAACCTAAGGCCGACCTAGACTTAGACTCAAAGAGCACACCCCTAATCAAAATTAGGCTAAGAACAAGAAGACCAATGGGCTTAGGGGCCTTCTGAAAACCAACCCTATGGGGGAGATGAAGTCCCCACAATATTGGCTAGCGAAGGTGTGAGGAGCAGTTACGATGATCTACTTGAAATATCCATGATCGGTGCAAGTACCCTTTATTAAGGTGAGCACCCTCCGGAGGAACTGATACCATGAATGAACGCCTACCCTAGGTACTACAAGCATGTCCCACCTTCTGTAACCTATGTGGCTCCCTAAGAAAGGTCACTAAAGATACCAACTAACAATAAATCATCAATCGAATAGTCATAAGTCTGACCACAAGTAAGGATGGGGTAACTATGCCTGAAGCTCAGAAGGTGTTAACCAATAGAACCCCTGTATACGTAATGATCGAAGCAATATCCCAAACACCAAAACAAGAAATGAGGGGTAATCTCCCTACTTTCTCCAATGCGACCTCACTCTTAACTACTCTGTTACAGGAGGCTCCCTTCTTTAATGACTCTCCTAGGTTGAGTTTTGTGGCCTTGGAGAGTTTACTCTCCAATCCTATTCCAAGGCCCTAAGTCTATCTACTATTGGTTCACTATAAAAGAAAAGTGTCTAATAAATTTTAGATTATGAGTTTTCTTTTTAAGGTTGTTTCTTAAGTTCTAGAAAATTGTGATTTTTTTACTCGTCACTCAACCAAGCAATGAGAAAATGATAATGAAAATTTTTCTTTTCAATGAAATTTAGCTATGGGAGGGGAAGAGATTTTCCTTTTCCTTTGACAATTTAAAATTGACCTCACACACACCAAGTAGCCAATAATCAATTCTTATCTTAAACCAAACAATTCTCCTAATGCATTTTTTTACTAGTGCTCCAAAAGAAAATCTAGCCTACAACAAATATTTTTTGTCATTTTGTGATTTTTTCCATTGAAATATAAACAATTCCTTATATATGCAAGAACATAAAAAACAAATAGAAACTGAAAAGACACTCCAAGAAGATGGGTTGTAGGAAATTTAAAGTGAGGTCAAATCATCCCACTCCAATGTCACTAGCAGGATCTTACCCAACATTCACCTAGGATGGTAAATCTAGTGATGAACAATGGTTATACAAGCACAAGTAAAACAACCAATGAAAAACACTACTAGATATTCTTGGATCTGGTGGGTTCTCTTCCCAACCTTACTAAAATTCTCAGAAACAAACAGATCATATCCAAGAAATGAAAACATACCACACACAAGTATTCAACAAACTAGCTGATGGAAAAGTATGTGATAAAAAATCAATAAAACAGAGATAAAAATAGACTAGAGCAGGCCATTGTAGAACCCTTCTGATCAGAGGAGATATATAACTTCACAACTATGGGTCTTATACTGCAAATCTACAGTTTTTACTGATCCTCGCAAGACACAGGTCTGTCAATCGGCGAGGGGCCTCGCGGGACACCTATTATGCAACAAGCGAGGGCTTGCAAAAATTTTGTTCTTTGAGCTTCCAGATCTTCCATATCTGTATTAGATCACTCATATTTATTGGATCATTTAAAGGAAGAATCACAGGCATACACAATCAAACAGAGGGAAGGATTGGCCAAGAGACTCAAACTAGAGAAGAATGCTTCCCCAGAATGGTCGCCAGTTCCGTTATGGGACAAAGTCTCACATGGATCTTGTTGAATACATAGAAAAATATCCCTAGGATTAGCCTAGCAATCCTAAACGAAAAGAGGGCTAGACTTCATGCATGCAAGGAGAGTTTCCGAAGAGATTTGACGAGTGTAGACGATGGGTGGAAGTATGGGCATTTGAAAAAGTTGGAAGAAGCAAAAGAGAGGCTTGAACTTGTCAAGTATGATATTCTTGATTACCAGAAATTACTCACAGCTATTCGAGGCTTCCATGGTGTCTTTCACATGGCTTCCGTTTTCAACGATGACCCCGTAATTACTTCATCAGTTCTTTCAACTCTAGTCATAATTCCAATTCCATGCAGTTTGTTTGAGCTTAAAATAGCACTGTACAACCATGGACGATTCTGATAACTTTAGGTCTTGTGAAGCATTATCTTATAATTAATGAATGCAAGTGAAAGTGATAGATCCGGCGGTGGACGGGACGAGGAATGTGATGGAGGCCTGCGCAGAAGCAGGGGTCAAGCCCGTTGTCTTTACGTCTTCTTTCGGTGGGGTTTACATGGATCCTCATCAAGGTACTAATTAACAATGATGGCTGCTGGACCGATTTGGACTACTGCATACAAACAAAGGTACTAATCAACAACAGTACTTATGTCAAATATTATAGGTAGAAGTTGAATCAGCTTACGCAAATCATGGACTAATAACTAATTGGCCCGGTTAATGCATTACAGAATTGGTATTGCTACCCAAAAACATTGGCAGAGAAATCCGCATGGGAGATTGCCGAGAGAAGGAATTTGAAGCTGGTGGTGATTAATCCAGGCCTGGTTTTAAGTCCCTTGTTGCAGTGCGCCATGAACCTCAGTACTGTCATATTATGAAATACTTGACAGGTGGGTAATGTTGGTATATATGTTATAGTAACTTGTTACAGCCTACTCTACATGGGTTAGGATTTGGGTATTTAAAACATACAATTTCAAAAGTAGAATATTACAATTTTACCAGACACTATATAAACAAATTCATGTAATGATGGAAAAAAAAAATACAAATCTTATAACTTTTAGACTTCTTAAACTTCTTCTTAGTCCGTAAGCGTCACATCCTCATAGCGTGACTCATGATTGTGCACCAGTCTCTTTACGCAGAGCATACTCATACTCTATTCAAGACTAACGACGAGTCACACTCCTACTCAACTGCAACTATTGTATACTTAGGCATTTGTTAATAGCTTAACACTTAGTCATATATAAACATATATTCATGAATATAAGAAACCAAGAGAACAACAACCCAACAAACAGAATACATACATGGAAATAGTGCAGGTGGCACAAACCATTCCTAAAACAAGGTAAGTCTTTGTTATTGTGAAACAGTTACAATATGAGCAATACCAGATCAGTTTACAACTTGACAACTTGACAGAGTCACATGACTTGACTCACCTCACCAAGGCACTCATACATAGATTCATCACACCAAGACTCTTTGCCGCAACCATATCCGCAACCTTTTATGATGCTCATCGGACGTGCCCTTCACTGCAGATGTGTTGTCTTTTCATTTCCACAGAATTCATGGATTTCGGTTCTATCTGACACATGCCTCCAATAAACTTGTGTTTCGAAATTTCCCAAAAATCATCYCAAAAGKAGGTCACTCCACTCTATCTACCTCMAGAAAGCTCAATTCCTCCCATGCATAGTGAACTTGTCAAAGCTGATATTCTTGATTACCAGAGCTTACTCACAGCTGTCCGAGGCTGCCATGGTGTCTTTCACATGGYTGTCGTTCTCAACGATGACCCTGTAATTACTTCATCACTTCTTCCCAGTCTAGTCATAATTCCAATTACATGCAGTTAGTTCGAGCTTAAATCGCTTAGATCTTGTTAAGCTTGTTTTATAATTAATGAGTGCAGGAGAAAGTTATAGAACCAGCCACGGAATGGACGAGGAATGTGACGGAGGCCTACGCGGAAGCAGGGGTCAACCGTGTTGTCTATACATCTTCAATTGGCGTGGTTTACATGGATCCTAACGGAGAACCACTGGCCATAGTCAATGATGACTGATGGAGCGATTTGGACTACTACATACAAACAAAGGTACTAATTAGCAACAGTACTTATATCAAATATTATAGGTAGAGGTTGAATCAGTTTATGCAAATCATGGACTAATAACTAATTGTCCTGGTTAATGCATTACAGAATTGGTATTGCTACCCAAAAACATCGGCAGAGAAATCCACATGGGAGATTGTCGAGAGAAGGAATTTGAAGTTCGTGGTGATTAATCCAGGCCTGGTTTTAAGTCTCTTGTTGCAGTGCGCCATGAACCCCAGCACTGCCATATTATGAAATACTTGACAAGTGGGTAATGTTGGTATATATATTATAGTAACTTGTTAGARCCTACTCTACACGGGTTAGGATTTGGGTATTTAAAAAATACAATTTCAAAAGTAGAATATTACAATTTTACCAGACACTATAGAACCAAATTCATGTAATGATGAGAAGAAAAAAATCAAAATCTTATAACTTTTAGACTTCTTAAACTTCTTCTTCGTCTATAAGTGTCACATCCCCATAGCGTGCCTCATGATCGTGCACCACCTTAGGGTGTTTACAACATCTCTCATTTGGTTGCTTGGCAACACCAAGGATACTTCGTCCGGACTACGTCTCTTCACTTAGAGCATACCCATATTGTATTCTAGGGTAACGACGAGTAACACTCCCACTATACTGTAACTCTTGTAACTTAAGCATTTGTTAATAGCTTAACACTTAGTCATATATAAGAATACATCCATGAATATGAGAAGCCAAGAGAACAACAACAGAACAAACAAAAGACATACACAGAAATAGTGCGAGTGACACAAACCATTCCTAACACCCAGATAAGTCTTTGTTATTGTGAAATAGTTATAATATGAGCACTATCAGATCAATTTACAAATTGGCAGAGTCACATGACTTTCTTCACCTCACCAAGGCACTCATACATAGATTCCTCACACCAAGACTCTCTGTCGCAACCATCTCTGCAACCTCCTACAATGCACCTCGGACATGCCCTTGACCGCAAATTGATGCAGGAGCATCACCGACTCATCAAGCGAGCCAACACATCAAGCGGAGATTAGCTGGATAAACCAACCCAAATTTTTGAAATGCTTTGGGGATTGTTGCGCAAGTCTTAAATGAATCATTTAAGACATGGCGCACTTGTATTGTAAAGGGACCTTGAGCCTTTAAGCTCTCATCATTTGGTAGATAGTTGTCATTTAATTTAGTTAATGCAGATAGATAGGATTTTAATTCTAGATTTGATAGCCTAAAGTTCGAGAGGGAAAACGGATATAGACACCCTCATTGTACCATTGTAAAATAAGGGAAGCATTCAGGAAGAAGAGGAGAGCAAGCAGAGAAGAGTGTATGAAGAACACCCATGTACAAGCATTTGAATTAATAGAAGAAAGCTTTGATTCAAATTCATGGTTTGTGTTGTTTCTCTGGGTATATTGTTCATGCACTCATGAATGTTTTGTTTCTGTCATACATTTGCTTTTATATGCTGTGCATGTGATTTTATGTTTCAAACTGAAGTATGAAGGGGAGATCGAATGAGTTTCAATTGTTTCTCTATCTGAGCCAGGAGATTCCTGCAAGGTGTGCAGTCGAAACCATCCACAAGGAGTGCGTTGATGGAGGCTCAGGTAGTTTAACTCTTATACTTATTCACCCAGAAGTGAAAGCGGGTTTCTGAAGCCGTGCAAGGAGTGCGCAGGCTGAAGAGGAAGTCTCAGTCGTGAGTTTGAGAAGGAAGCTTTGGAGGACTGTTGCTGCAGGCGTGCGCAGAGTCAAAGAAGGTCGAACACTTGAAGTGTTTGCAGGGTTGCCGCGAGGAGTGCGTGCAAAGAGATCTCTTTTCTAAAAGACTAAGAAGCTGGAAAAAGCTCAGAAGGGGAAAAGCCTCCAAATCTATTGAAGGACCTCACTAGAGGTTTTGTGTTAGGAAATCCTCAAGGAGGGAGGAGTGACGATCGAGATCTTGTGGAGGAGCTCATGGAAATCCCGTCAGCTGTTAGATCCATCAGAAGTAGCGATGAAGTTTCGGCCACATATAGAAGTTCGAGCTCAGAATATTGTGAGCCATTGGATTAATAGTCGACTCCCGCCAACCATCAGATTCGGCTGGAGTTGCACCGGGGTTAAGCCCTACTGGGCAAAGGAGAGTTCCGGGAAGGCATCGGGATAATGGAGGCATCGGGGTTTTGGAAATAAATAACGTCGAGACCTTTCGAGCCTCGAAACACCGACGGAATCATATTCGTGGATCTCGGACAGGACACGCGTCAGAAATCCGAAGCGAGTCGGGGTTCGGCATTTCAGGGTTTTCGAAGACAAAGGAATTGTTGTAACAGAAATCACGATATCGCGATACGTGATTTCCCGATGTCCATAACATTGTGGGCCATAGGCGTTAGAGAAAAGGACAAGTGGCAAATTGTTGTTGGGGATCGGAGGATCAGGGATCCTGAGGACACAGAGTCAATACACTTCGCTTTCATGAAGTCTGAAGCCCCGATACAAGAGGTATTGTGGTCACATGGACTGGGAGGCCTAGCAGAGGGTGCCTTCGCAGATCGGGAATTGGGGAATCGACGAGGCAGGTTCTTGCAACACCGTAGGTGCCAATTTCCCGACAGCTGAAAGTCCTGACAAGAGTGGGAGAGCATTAGTGTTGAACCACATCGGGTTTCGGGGAATTGAAGGACCCGGATCCGTGTCTGTAGGACTAGCAATCCCGCGAAGTCTCATTTCCCGATTTGGATAGGGAGATCATAAGGAGAATTTCTGTGGGTTTGAAGGTCCTGATAAGGGATTGAAGAGCTCATTTCAGTTCTTCGAGCCAAGTGAAGAGAAGGTCCTGTGTGAGCAACGTACCTGAGGGTGCGAGTTGTGTTAGAGTGGTATCAGAGCGGGAAGTTCTTTGCTTTCTATAGCAGAGAAGAGGATTCGCCATGCTGCCCAGAAGAGAGAGACAATCACCCAACCCAGAAGATAGGGAGGTGCGGAGAAGAGGCAGGCCGACAGGAAATCCAGAAATGGAGAGGCAGATGCGAGACCTCAGAGCAAGACTCGAGGAGATGGAAATAGCGCAAAGACGCACAGCCAGTGCTAGAGATCTAAGTGACTCCGAAGGCGAAGTTGAAGCTGAACAACAAGAAGAAGTTGCAGCCGAAGATGCGGCCAATGAGCGATTAATTAAGGCTATCGCCTGGATGAGTTCGAAAACAAAGATGGACATTCCAGCTTATGAAGGGAATATGGATGCAGAAGAGCTTCTAGACTAGATTAGAGCTCTTGACACTTACTTCGATTATGAAGATATCGAAGAGGATAAGAAGGTTAGGCATGCTGTCACACGCTTGAAAGGACACGCAGCATTATGGTGGGACGAGCTTCAAGCAGATAGACACTGCAAAGGCAAGCAAAATATTAAAAGCTGGGATCGAATGATTGCAAAGATGAAGGAAAAGTTCATCCCAAGGGATTATCAAATCACACTGTTCAGGAGAATGCAGAACCTGAGACAGAAGCTGATGACAGTGAAGGAGTATACTGAGGAATTCTACAAGCTAAATATCGGAGCAGGCCATCGGGAGAGCGATGATGAAAAAGTTGCCAGGTATATGAATGGCTTGAGATACGATATCCAGGACGAGATGAGTATGAAAACCATCTGAACAGTGGAGGATGCGTATCAAATGGCGTTGAAAGGTGAAGAGAAGCTGAGCCGTAAGCAAGGTCAGCGAGGGCAAGGCAGAAGTCAGCCCAGAGGCAAAGCAGTTGCCCAGGACAAATTCCAGAAGCCCAAGGAGGAATGAAAGAAACCTCAAGGTAAAATAGAAAGAGGTGGGACCTCACAGAGAGGACCATACATTGAACAGAGAGGCCAACATAATGAACAGAGGGGAGATTATGCTGACGAAAACACTTTTCCTCGTACTAGGGGTAGAGGAAGAGGGAGAGGTGGCGTTATCACATGTTTCACGTGTGGGAAAAATGGGCACAGGTCATTCGAGTGTCCAGAGAAAAAGAAGGACATTGGGGAAGCTCACATCGCTGAAGCACAGAAGCAGGATGTTGAGGCAGCAGACACAGAAGGTGGAAGGTCACTGATGATGCGTAAAGTTCCCTTAACACCCAGGAAGGAGGTGGAGGACTCAGCTCAGAGGACCAGAATTTTTAGAACAGCTTGCAAGACCAAGGATTGGGTATGCAAGGTTATCGTGGATAGTGGTAGCACAGATAATCTTATTTCAACTGAGATGGTGGAAAAGCTGGAGCTGGAGACAACTGATCACCCGAGTCCATACAAAGTTTCATGGATACAAAAGGGACATCAGGTAAGTGTCACTAAACAGTGCTTGGTTGAATTCAAGATAGGTGGATATAATGATAAAGTACTCTGTGATGTCATTCCTATGGATGTATGTCATTTATTGCTGGGGAGATCATGGCAATATGACAGAAATGTGGTTCATGACGAGAGGATGAACACATATACCCTGGAGAGAAATGGGAGGACATACAGGTTGCTTCTGATAAAGGAGAAGGAGGTGAAACCGGAAGTAAGAAATACAGTACTTATCATGAGTGGGAAGGAGCTTCTCACAAAGATGGAGAGGAAGGAAGATCCACAATTCTTTGTGGTCAGAAAGTTAATAATTGTTCTGACTAGCACAAGAGTGGACGAAGTACCAGATGAGATTCAGGAACTGCTAGAAGAGTTCGTTGACATCGTGGTGGATGAATTACCTCATTCGTTGCCACCGATGAGGAGTGTGAGTCACCATATAGACCTCATACCAGGGGCCAGTTTGCCGAACAAAGTTGCGTATAGATTGACGCCACAGGAGAATAAAGAGGTAAAGAAGCAGGTCCAGGAGTTGTTGGACAAAGGACTAGTCAGAGAAAGCTTGAGTCCATGTGTTGTTCCGACAGTACTAAGCCCAAAGAAAGACGGAGGCTGGAGAATGTGTACCGACTCTAGGGAGATCAACAAGATAACCATCAGGTACAGATTCCCATTGCCAAGAATGGATGATCTGATGGACTGCCTGAGCAAGGCAAATTATTTTTCAAAGATAGATTTGAAAAGATGATATCACCAGATTCGCTTAAGAGAGGGTGATGAGTGGAAAACAACATTCAAGACAAACAAAGGTTTGTATGAATGGCTAGTCATACCATTTGTCTTGACGAATGCACCAAGTACCTTTATGAGATTAATGAATGAAGTCCTGAAAGAATTTATCGGGAAGTTTGTCGTCGTATATCTAGATGATATGTTGATTTTCAGCAAGACCAAGGCTGAACACTTGAAGCATTTGGCGATTGTGATGAAGAAGCTACAGTAGGAGAAGCTATTGATTAATATGAAGAAGTCCTCATTTATGAAGACAGAGCTCATTTATTTGGGTTTTGTTATTTCGGCTAATGAGTTGAGGATGGATCCGGATAAGGTGGAGGTAATTAAAAATTGGCCATCACCAAGAAATATTTTTGAGGTGAGGATTTTTCATGGTTTGGCTAGTTTCTATCGAAAATTCACCAGGAATTTCAGTGGAATTAGTGCAAGGATGATGGATACAGTGAAGAAGCGGCATAAATATTTTGACTGGACAGCAGAGGCTGAGAAGAGCTTCAATCTGTTGAAGAGAAAGATAACGAAACAACCGGTTTTGGTGTTGCCGGATTTTACGAAGGTGTTCCAAGTAAAATGTGATGCGAGTGGCTTTGCCATAGGAGCGGTCTTGAACCAGGAGGACAGACCTGTAGCATATTTCAGCGAGAAGCTGGATGAGGAGAAACTGAAATACTCCACGTATGATAAGGAATTCTATGCTATCATACAAGCGCTGAAGAAGTGGAGGCATTACTTGATCCCAAAAGAATTTGTATTGTACAGTGATAATCACGCATTGCAGTTTGTGACTCAACAGGAGAAGTTGAATCAAAAACATGCTAAATGGGTAGAGTATATGCAGAATTTTACATTTGTAATTAAACACATTTCAAGTACTGCTAACAAACTGGTTGATACTTTGAGTAGGAAGTGTTTGTTGCTACAGGAATTCCGAGTCAGAACATTGGGTTTTGAAAATCTCAGGGACATGTACACAGGTGATGCAGATTTTGTAGAGGAATATGAAGCAGCTGAGAACCCAGTTCTCAGAGACAGAAGCCCATGGATAGATTATATGATCCAAGAAGGATTGTTGTTTAGAGGCAATCAATTGTGTATTCCAAATTGCTCCATGAGGGAGAATCTGTTGAAAGAGAAGCACAATGGTGGATTAGTAGGACACTTTGGTCATGACAAGACATTCACGAAGTTGAGAGAATCATACTTTTGGCCAGGAATGCGAGCAGATGTCAAGATATTTGTTGACAGATGTAGAGTTTGCCAGCATTCGAAGGGGAGGAAACAGAATGTAGGGTTTTATCAGCCATTGCCCATACCAGAGAGGCCATGGGAGGCGATCACATGGATTTTGTATTGGGGTTGCCGAGGATGC